>ML787071.1:370016-400740 GCA_009831015.1 Picea engelmannii
ATCAGACCAGCTTATACATTGGTGATATTGGTCCATTTTCATTTGTTTCTATTTTTGTTCCTATGCTCATAGTTTCATTTAGTTTTTGTTTAATTCTTGTTAATAGCTTTATTGTTTTCTTTCTAACCTTTTACACCACAGCTATCATGCCTAGCAGAGCCCAACTGGGCATGTAAGCACTCACTTTTTTCTCACACAGTGACGAAAAGAGTGCAAACAGCGAGGTTTTTTCTCATTTTTGTTGACGATTTCTCACATTTTACATGGATCTACTTTCTCAGGCAAGCTTCTGAGGTATTTCAACACCAAACAGATTTCAAAGCCCTGGTTGAGACACAGATCGAAAAGAAGATAAAATTCCTTCGAACTGATAACGGGGGAGAGTATCTAAATCATGAGATCCATAATATTTTCCAGGAGGAAGGGATCTAGTTGCAACACATAGTTCCCTATACTCTGCAACAAAATGGAGTTGTCGAGCGGAAAAACCGATCTCTAAAGGAGATGGCATCTTGCATGTTGCATGCGAAGTCACTACCATAGAGACTATGGGTCGAAGCACTTAACTGTGAAACATACATCCAAAGAAAATATCCCCATAGATCTATCAAGGATAAGATCCCCTACGAGGCTTGGAGAGGCCTCAAACTGGAAGTGACCCACTTCCGCATTTCCGGTTCATGTGCATGGGCTGGATTCCCTCTAAAAAGAGGAAGGCACTTGATCCACAGAGCACTGAGTGATTTTTGTTGGATACCGTGATGGTGTGAAGGGATATCGACTTATTGATCTTTCCTCAGACTGGATCATCATTGAGCGTAGTGTCCAATTCAAGGAAAGTGTCTTGCATGTACCTCAGCAGTCGCATGTAGACACCTTCACGCTTCCACCTATTGAAGATGATGAGCATGCACATGCCAAATCTTCTTCAGAAAAGAGTTCTAATTCATAGGACTCAGATGATTCAGATTCATATTTAGAGTCACTACAGTCAGATGTATAGTTAGAGCATCCAAATGCAGTTGGAGATACAGAGTAGAGGCCCAAATGGGCACAAACTACTCTTCAGGATGCAGAGGATATCGTAGGTGATCCAACAGATATTAGGAGGACTCGATCTGATTTTGATGAGCCTCCTGTTTCACTCACTACCACTGAACCATTGCCTTCCAGGCATCTTTTCTTGGTTCAGTCTTCAGATCCACAGTCTTATGGAAAGGCTACTGAAAATCCCTTTTGGGAATCTTCCATGCAGGAGGAGTACAACTCCCTCCTCGAGAACCAGACTTGGGATCTAGTTCCCCTTCCTTCTGGGAGGAAAATTATTATATGTAGATGGGTGTACAAGAACAAGAGCACAGTGGATGGACAAATCAACAAAAAAAAATCCAGGCTTGTCTCCAAAGGCTTTCTACAGGTTCATGGTATTGACTATGATGAGACCTTCGCTCTAGTAGCAAAGATGGATTCCATAAGATTGGCACTTGCCATTGCAGTAGCCAAGGGATGGGAAGTCCATCAGATGGATGTGAAGAATTCATTTCTTCACGATGATCTCTCTGAGGAGATCTACATGGAGCAGCCTTAGGGATTTATGCAGGACTCATCTTTGGTCTTTCGACTAAAGAAGTCACTTTATGGCCTCAAGCAGGCTCCGAGGGCATGGTATGCCAATATGGACTCCTACCTGTTGTCATAGAATTTTGTACATTGTAAATAATACCCAAATGTCTACATTTTTAGGACGGATGATTCACTTCTACTTTTAGTTCTGTATGTCGATGATTTGTTGATCAACGGGTGCTCGATTTCGGCGATTGCTGCAGTCAATAGGATTCTACATGACAGGTTTTTTATTACAGACATGGGTCCACTACACTTCTTCCTTGGACTTGAGATTAGTCAGGATGCATCAGGAATCAAGTTGTCTCAGGCCAAGTATGCAAGCAATCTCCTTGAGAGATTTCACATGACAGACTGCAAGTCTGCTTCGACTCCTTTCCTATCAAGAGTCAAACTTGAGGATGATGTGGAGACTCCACTAGTTGACAACACACTGCACAGAAAACTAGTGGGGAGCTTGTTGTATCTCACACACTCCAGACCAAACCTCTCCTATGCAGTTGGTGCAACTTCCAGGTTCATGCAGGAACCGCATGAGCTACATTGGAAAGATGCAAAGCGTATCCGTCGATACGTACAAGGCACCATCACCTTTTGGATTCAATATGCAGCAGAATCTACATTAGATATCATTGGTTTTACTGATTCCGACTGGGCTGGCAATAACATTGATCACAAGTCCACATCTGGTTACTCACTCAGTCTTGGTTCTGGGCCTATATTTTAGTCGAGCAAGAAGAAAGTTGTCATTTCTCTATCTTCAGCTGAGCCAAAGTACAGAGGGGTATTTAACATAACCATTCAGGATATGCAGCTACAACATTTTCTCACTGAGTTGGGAATTCAGTTTCATTGGTCGATCATCATCTGGTGTGACAACCAGAGCACTCTGAAGTTCTACAGAGATCCATTTCAGAGTCAACAGACAAAGCCCATCGATATCCACATGCACTACATCTGGGACTTAGTACGTGAGGGGATGATAAAATTATAGTTCTATCCTTCAACATAATAGACGAAAGACATCTTCACCAAGACTTTCACTGAGCAGAAATTCCATTCTCTGCGAAGTCGTCTTAGAGTGAAGGACACAATTGCCTAGCAACTGTAGTTCTTATTTTTACATACATTGTACCTTGAGGGGGGGGGAGGGGTTTCCCTCCTTCCTTGCTTTATTTTCGATGTATATTTTGTACTTGGGTGCCTAACATGGTCTCGTTGTCGGGACGAGATCTTTATTTTCACCATAGTGATGTTCAGGGGGGGTGTTGGAGTTACTTTACACACACCTAAGATTTATTTTTCCTAAGGTTTTTCCTTGGTTATTAGTTATAATTAGTCATTATCCAGTCTCCTATAATTTAGGGGAGAATATTCCACCTGGAGAATATTCTATTTCAGTTGACACTTTAGTTTGACTAGTTGAGTTGAGTTTAGATGTTGTATTGGTTTTGTCACCATGCAACATTGGGATCATCACCATGCTAATTAGACCTTGCCTTGGTATCATCACCAGAGTGTCTCATTAGCCTTGATTCCATGAGTTAACTCTTCACTACTCTCTGTTCAATCATTTAACTGAAGACTAGTTGAGTAGTTAACTCAACTAGGTGGTAGTTCACTCCCGTAACTACCTGAGAGACTAGACTAGGTGGCAGTTCACTCCCGTAACTGTTGGTGTGTGTCCAGATCACTCTAGACCACCACTATGGTGCATTGTTTATCCTCAAGTTGAAATCATTGAGTTATACAGAGTATATCATGTGTAAATTATTCATTATTCACAACGGTTAATGCGAATTCTTTTCTCTCATTCTTCTTCTTTCTCCAATTCTCTCTGCAAATGTGTGTATTATTGTTTAGCTATATCTATTATGTGCAATTTCAACACATTTACATTCCCCTCACCTTGTTTCACTATGGAATCACACCAAAACAAATTCATTTGTGGCAACTTGACTCCACTATCCACCTCATGGAACAATTATCCAATCTATGTGCCAAGAATTGCATGTCCAGACTGTCTTTGCCTCACTTCTTCATCACCTGGTCATGCTACTACATCTACCTCTCTATGAGTTGGAATTGTTAGGCTTCACCTCCAACCATGCTTCCCAAAATCAAGAGAAACACACATGTCCAGGTACTCTCTTCATGCTGCAATATTCCTTTCTACACAATCCTCCAAACGAAGGCAAGTCCTGAACTTGTCTCCTTTCGTCAAGTCATGTAACATCCCCAACCCCAAGTTGGGCCATGCCACAAAAAAATTCCTTTCCTCTAATAACATGTTTTTTAATTATTAATATGCCTTGCATATGAATACAAATATGTATTACTAATAGTATCAAATGCATGCATAATATGTAGAATTAAAACATATTTATTTAACATAAACATTCACATAGCAATTGGCACATAAACACATATAAAAAAAATTTATATTTTAATGGTAAATCACCAAATGTGTGCATACCTCAGACATTCCTCACAACCATAGACTTTGGTGTTCATAGACTCTCAACAGTAGATCACCCCCAAGTTGGGGCTATGAATCCACCAGAGAAAAGACTTCTAAGCCAAACTAAGGTCTAATAATAACTCAATAAAAATAGGCTCAGGTGCCAACTCCAACAACAACTCCCAGCTCACATCCTCTCATTCTTCACATCCTACCCCACCAAAGGAAGTGTATCCCTTCTCTACTAAAATATCCTCTGTTTGTCCCACTTCCCTTCCAGGGCTTCAACAATAGACTGACCAGGAAGTTTCAAGGCTCTATGGATCTTGAAACACAAAGTTTCTTAAGGATCTCAACACCCACTAGCCTAACATAGGGAATCTATCCCAGCAATTCTCACAACGATCCAAATTTTATGAGCATAATGAAATGAATATATATTATTAAAAGATTCTTAACACAGAATAACAAAGATATAGTAAATTTTTTTTTCCATTAATAAGGAAATAAGTTGAAACTGTAAAATGCAGTGGAAAACAAGCTTGCTGGAATTGTGGTGGATTATTTCTGAGAAGAGATCCGGCGACTGCACTCATTCGCAAGAAGATCATTACAATGAGGATTTGAAGGCCTTTTTTACAATAATCATGAATTTCAAAACCCTAGACATCCAAAAATCTAACCCTAGGATATGAAGCTCCAAAAGTCAAGTGGGTCCTGTTAGGGTAAGCTAGTACGTCAACTTTCCAGGGTCGTAACTTTTGCATACAATCTTCATTTTAGGTGCACAATATCCCGTTGGAAATTTCTATCAGAGGAATAGACATTTTTCCATAAGAATCTGAATTTTCCTACTTTTTGACTATGGTGAGCCCTAAAAACGTTGTTTAGGGCCTCAAAATGGCCTCGAAAGTCACAGACCTAAAAACTAGGAAAAATTTGTCAAACTGGAAAAATGCCAAAATGAACCAGTTGGAATAAGTGGGAGTCCACCGAAATCCTTATGGATCAATCCTCCCACCCTAGGAAGCAATGCTATCCATTGCGTTGAGTTCCCCCATCAAATGAGGAAATTTCTGTTGAATTTGTCCCTGGGTGAGCCATTTGCCTTGGTGCAGGAGTTGCCCTGCTTTGACAACTTGATAAAGATGGAACCTTTGCTGTTGAGTTCCCTTGATTCGTGTGTCCACAATATGATCATTGGATGCATGTTGCATGCATTCAGGGTTTATCTCTGTTTGTGTCAATTTCTCTGCTATCTCTCAGGTGTCTAATAATGGTGGGAAATATGGTCGAAGGAGAGCCACATTGAATATTGGGTGCAGGCCAAGGAAAGGGGGAATGTTGAGCTCAAAATAATTGTCACTGAAAGCCTTGGTGATCATGTACAACCCATAATAGAGTGGTCAAATATTCCTATGGGGCCCTGTAAGGTGCTCTTTCTACAAGTGCAACCAAGCTTCCTCGCCCACTTGAAACTTATGTGACACTCGATGTTGATCATGGCGTTGCTTGTACTTGGAATTGGACTTCTATAAAATATCTTGAACCTGTTGGAAGATGTGTTGGATCCTCTCAATGAACCAAGTGGCTTTGTCAGCTTCTGGTGCAACAGGGGATGAGTCAGCCGAGGTGGTCGCTAGGGGTAGTGCAACATCCATGGGGCCCAATGGTTGGAATCCCAACCCCACTTGAAAGGGGTTGTGGCCAGTGTAGCTATGCAAGGCTTGGTTGTAGCTATGTTGGACATAGGGAAGACTCACATCCCATGTGCGGGGTTGCTTAGAATTGTGCATGTGTAGGATATGTATGATCATACAATTTATGACCTCAATTTGGCCATCTGTCTGGGGGTGGAAGGCAGTGCATTTGGTGATCTTGATATCCAGTAGTGACCATAGGCTCCACTAGAATGTGTTGAGGAATCAACTATCCTGATCTGAGACAATGGTTTGTGGGATCACAAAATGTACCCATACTTGTTCAAAGAAGAGCTTGGTAGTTGCCTCTGTTGTGATGTTCTTCTTGTACATGACCATAATCACCATCTTGGAAAAGTGATCAACAACCACAAAAGCACAGTCATTTCCCTTCTTGGTGGATGGGAGGCCCGACATGTAGTCCATTGAGATGGATTCCTATGGCTTGTCAGGAATAGGAAGAGGGGTGTACATGCCCTATTTCTTAGTGGTCGATTTGGCAATAGCATAGGCGGTGCATGACCTGATATACTTGCCAACATCCTTTTGAAGTTTCATCCAGTAGAAATGTTTTTGCATCACGACCACTCTCTTTTCGATGCCAAAGTGTCTTTCCACCCAGATGTAGTGAGCTTCCCAAATCATCTTTGCATGCTTGCTTGATGGGATGCAAAGATGGCCAATATGACACAACAACCCATCCTGAATATGGAAATTAGCGACCACTGAGTTTGCGCCCAACATTTGGTAGGTGGTGGTGAAGTCAGGTTCTGTATCATAGAGGTGGGTCCATCCAAAGGTCTCATGGCCGCAAGAGTCTAGCACCGTGGTGAGTGCTGCGATTGGAGGTTAGATGAGGAAATCAACAACTCGGTTCATACTTCCTGTTTTATACTTGATGTTGAGGTGGAACTATTGTAAGTACGTGGACCACTTCTGATTGAGGTAATTATACAATTTTCCTTGGGTCTGCATGAACTGTAGTGGCTTGTGATCAATGTGGATGACTATCACCTTCCCAAGAATGTAATTTCTCCACCGGTGGAAGACTTGCATAATGGAGTACATTTATTTTTTGTAACTAGGGTACTTACGAACAACATATGATAGTGTCTCACTATGATATGCCACAAGGTGGTCGTGTTGAGTGAGAACGATGCCCACAACATAGTTTGAAGTATCTTTCTCGATCTCAAAGGGATGTTGTAGGTTCGGCAATGAAGTTACTAGGGATGAGCACAAACACTACTTCAATTCATCAAAGTATTTTTGTTGGGACATGCCCCACACAAAGTTTTTCTTACTTTTACCCTTGGTTACTTGGCTAAGGGCCCATGCGATATGAGATAATCCCAACACAAAACTGCAATAGAAGTTGGCAAGGCCCAAGAAGATCTGAAGCTCAGTGAGTGTGGTTGGGGCTGGCCAATCACATATGACCTATATTTTGGTTGGATACACATGCACAAAATGTTGATCAACGATGTATCCTAAGTAATGGACCCTGTCCATGTCGAAGGAGAATTTTTCCAAGTTTTCATACAGTTTGTGATGTCGCAGGGTGTGCAAAACTTGTTGACTATGTTGCAAGTGTTCCTCCCAGGTCTTGTTGTAGATGAGGATGACATCCAGATACACCACTACTAAAGTATTTGTGAAATAAGATATCATCCATCATCCTCATAAAAGTTGTTGGAGCATTTTTCAAACCAAAGGGCATGACCAGCCATTCAAAAGGACTTTCTTTTGAATTGAAGGTGGTCTTCCATACATCTGTCTGTTCTATTGGGACCTATTGGTAGCTAGACTTTAGATCAATATTACTGAATTATTTGGCCCCTGTGAGCTGAACAAGGAGGTCATCGATTCAGGGAATCAGGTACTGTTTCCAGACTGTGATTTTATTTAGGGCCCGATAATCAATGCAAATTCGCCAGGTCCCATCTTTCTTATACACCGGCATGATTGGGCTCTCACAAGGTGATGAGATGGGACATATGTGACCTTTTTGGAGAAGTTCATGTATATGCCTCTTCATCTCCTCATTTTCTATCAGAGAGCGACGATAGACTGGACCATTGAGTAGAGGTGCACCTGGGGTCATATCGATGGGATTCTTGACCTGGTAGTGCAGAGGTACCCCGATACGAGAGGAGAAGATATATGAGTATTCTTCCACAAACTTATCCACTTTCTTTTTTTGTGTGGAGAGATCGATCTTGGAGATATGGATGTGGTTTTTATATTTCACTCACTCTGAGAGAGAATAACGAAGAAGACAAGCTTCCTGGTTTGAGAGATGAAATTTCTGCATTGCTTGGTAGATATCAAGGAAATAACACTAGGTGGGACTGCCTTGGGTATCCTGTACAATTTCCTGTTCAAATTAATAATAACACTATGAGGACTAGACTCATATACAACATGATGTTTCCATAAATAAGGTTGTCCCAAAGGAACATTACAAACTTCGAGAGGAGCAACATCACACAATACCTCGTCTTTGAAGGGCTTGATGTCGTACCACATTCGACACTTTTGGCTAACGTGAAGATTGTTTCCTTGGAGGAGCCATCCAATGGTGTAGGGTTGTGGGTGCAACATTGTCGGTAGGGCCAGCTGCTTGATGACCTATTCTAATATGAGGTTCTTGTGGATTTCTCTATAAATGATGAAGTGCAGCAGGGTACCTTTTACCCACATGTGTGAATGGAAAAGGCACTCGCCTTCTTCTGGCTCATCTGGTTCACTAGGATGGAGCTTGGTGGTAGCAACGGTGGAACTGGGTTACATGCCAATGATCCATCTTCCTCTTTCTAGTTTTGAATCAGAGTCAGAACCCGCATCTAATTCAGAGGCTTTCACTTCGGCCACTAGTGACTGCTTTGAGCGGCAATCAACAGTGTTATTCCAAGGGATCTTATGGACATCGCACCAATTCCTGGTATCTTTCTTTGTCTTTCTGATGTCCTTGTTTTCTTGCATCTTGGATTGGTTGTCTTGATACTATCCCTATTTACTCTGTCCTTTGTTTTGTGGGTTGATGCCTCCCTCTCCTGGCTTTCTCTGTGAGGGGTTCCCAGGCCCAAATTTTTGCATGTTTTGTTTGAGCTTCTGCTCAATTTTGATGGCATATCGATAGGCCATGCCCAAGGAAGAGATGTCCAGAAATTCCATTTTGGTATGAATGTATCTATTCAGAGCACCACAATACTTGAACACGAGATGTCGCTCTAAATATTTTATGTAATGTCCCCAAGACCGAACCCTATTGTAAATCTTATATATGAAATGAATCGTAAATATGTTTTTATAGGTTGGTGAGCCAAGGTTGTATAAGCTAGTGGGCTTATGTGATTGTTAGGCCAGAGAGCCTAAGTGTTGAAGGCCAAGAGCCTAATTTTGTACATGTATCCATGCAGAACATTAATAAAAAAATATAAACACCACCGCGTGTAGGCCGACATGATGAATGAGTGATGGGGGACTAAGCTTCCATAGAGTGGGAAAGGGATTAGGGGCTAGAAGGTGGAAAAGGGGCTAAGTGTGGAGCCTAGGGGATTAAGTCTTGGGAATAATATTTTAATATTATTCCAAAGAGACATGTGAAAATATATGTTTTTATCCTAAGTTATTTTGGAATGACATGTGACTTCCAAATGGAAGGAACGCCTGCTGATGTAACGCATGCAGTTTCATGGGTGACGAGTGTCAACCCAAGTGCATGTAGTTAAAACTGCCAAATTGAGTCGTGAGGGGGTTCCTCCTCCATTCGACCCTCGACTGCCTGAGCGTGAACCCATGCAACTTTTGCAAGAGATACCCCTTACATCCTCTGAATGAGAAGTTTGTGTGTCGATTCTAGAAAGTGATGCATCCTCTGTCGGAGAAAATCGAGCCCATGCGTGGAGTCTTTGTTCCAAAGCCATAACTATGAGAACATTCCGTCATTGTTGAGCCTGTTTGGAAATCCTGTGTATGTTTTTCCGAGTGGACTGTTGTGGCCACAGAGTGCTGGACTGCATGTAGCTTACTGGCCAATGTAAGTCCATGCTGAGCCTGTGTGTAATCTCTCTCTAGGTGAGGGAGGTGATTGTTGTTGGAAGAGGCAGGTTGTTAGGCCTGTGAGCAACTCTTTCCAGGTGAGAGAGAGTTTGCTGGAAAGTGGTTTCTTTCAGAGAGTGTCCAGCAACAGCTTCGGGCTCTGAGACTTCCTGATCCAGGATGTTGTCGAGACCCAGAGAAGGAGGTGTAGCACCGATGGTATGTGCTTGTGAAGGTGTATACTCCCAGGCATAACAGGCATGTGGGGAATAAGAGTCTGAGAGTAGTGGGCGTAAGATGGCATCCTGGGAAGAATCCTTTGAATCATTCTGTGTTGATTTCCCTGTAACCTCAGCCTAGCTTAGGATTCCTTGCCTTGGGGATGGAGCTTACTCCTAGCTCAGGGGTGACCCACTGCTAAGATTGATGAGAAGTGGGGACTAAGGCTGGGAGGTTCATGGAAGGCCTACACCTGGTTGGTGGAATTACCACTGTTTTCAAAGATAAGTACCAGATGATGTGTTAATTATGATTTTGCATGTTTGTGTATTTATAATTATCATGTATTCTGCTGTGCATATGAATTAATGTTAATGCCATGTTTAGAATTATGTTAGCAGTAATTATCAGGCTTACTCTGAGTTTTAAATATGTTTCATTGCTTAAATGCATGTTGTTATATAATTAAGTGTTACAGTATTATTATTCCATGAAGTACACAAAGTGGTGTTATAGTATGGTATCAGAGCCAAGGTTTTGACATTGAGCCTGAATGTGTTGGATAAGTGGTCATTGGACTCGAAGTTCAGGTGGGAATCATGTTTGGAAGAACCGATTTTTGGACTTTTGAATGTTCCTGAGTGCCAAGGAGTCACTTGGTTGTGTTATAAATCTCAGGAGGTGTAGCAGTGTTATGGAACCGCAGCTGATGTGGTATCTAGCCACAGGGAGAGAGGACTCCACACCAGAAGTGTTGGAGCTGTAGGATCTGTTCGGGGAAAAGGAAAACCCTTGTGACCGTCGGATCTGGAAAACGTGCGCAGTGTTTAAAAACCCTTTGGAGTTGCACAGGAACGTGGAAATCATGATACATGAAATCCCGAATTCGTTGGGACCGTCCATAGGGGGAAACACATGGTTGTCGGATGACGTTTAGACACCCGGGAAACCAAAAGGGAAGAACCTTGTTTTCGCTAGATGCAAAATAGCGAAACTTGAAATTCTGAAATGATCTACACCATAGATCGTAAGAGAGGAACTTGACCGTTGGATTGAGTGGAAGGGTAGACAATAATTTTTGGATTTCGACAAATGAGATTTCGATATGTGTAATTCCATGAACTTCGATGCTCGAAACCCCGAAACGCCGAAAAGATCTGCGCCGTAGATCTGAGAAAACTCTAGTCGTTGGATTTTTCCTTTTGAATAGATGTGGACAAATGGGTGTACCATGTGCCAGTAAGTGGAGGAGACAAGAAAGAGTGGTGGGACCCAATGACATCATCATAGGTGGCATGGACCCATCGAAGGGTGCCATTTGCCACTGTATATGTGGAGACAGTTGTGTTGTGTGGGTCCGGAGGAAAAAGTAAATCGGAATTTTGGAAGTTGGAGGTTGGAAAGGAAAGAAAGTCTGGGAGTCTCAAGAACCGAAACCCTGAAACCCGAAGTCCCAAAGTCCCAAAATCTTCGGAGACGGAAGAACCATAGAAGATTTTAAGGGTGACAGTTGTGTTGTGGGCCCGAAGAGCAAGGAAATCAAATTTTTGGAATTTGGGGATTGAGGTGACAAAGATTGGGATTCGCTGCATCGTGAACTTTCGATTCATGAAATTATGAAAAGATCTGGACCATTAAATCCAACTCATCGAGGATCGTTGGATTCCATACAAGAAACCATGTATCGGATTTTGGGCATTGTAGTGACAAGAAGTTGGGAGTCACTGCATTATGAACTCCCGGGTACCAAAGACTCGAAACCTGAAAGCGAGTGTGAGAGCCTCATTGACCAAAACCCCGAAGCCAGAAGTCCCGAAGCCCCGAAATTGCAAAGCCGTCAGAGCTCAGAAAACTTTGTGAAGTCAAAACGTTTTATCACTCACGTTGATTTATGAATATCGTGATTTTGTAAGGGTTTAAGGCCTAACAAACTTCGGTTGACTGCATGTTGTGTGTGCAGAGTTCAATGAGTGTTAGGACAACCAAAAATCGACACAGAGTATGGAATTGGAAGAGGTGCAAATTGCCTCCGAAACAGAGGACAAAAGGGTAGGAAGGAATGTCAACCTGAGAGTCGAAGGAACAAACTCTAATGGGCATGGAAAAGAGATGGATAAGGAAGGAAATATGATGAAACTCATTGAAATATTGCAGAAAGATGCCTAGGCTCACTGAGCTGATAACCGAAAGATCATGAGGGTCAGGGATCAGCAAGGAAAATTCAACTTAAAAATGTTGAAGAGACTGGAAAGAATAGAAAGGAAATTGGAAAAAGAGAATGACACAAGCAGATCAAGAAGTGTCAGGACCTATGAGAGGAGAAGAAGATCGAGGAGTGGTAGTAGACATCATTGTTGCTCCCTAAAGAATTCTAGTAAGGAAGCACACAATAGTTCAAGCCCATCTCCTATCACGAAACACTGGAGATATGGGATGGATGAATTGAAAGGAGAGATGAACAAGATCAAGACTCCAACATTTGATGGAGAACATAAGAAGGAGGAAGATGAAGAAACATGGTTTCTTGGCATGAGGAAATATTTCCAACTGCAGAATTATTCCTCTCATGCAGAAGGAAGAATTGTGATGTATCAATTGAAAGGAAAAACATCCATGTGGTGGGATCAGTTTGTGCAGGTGCATCACATTAGTGAGTTCAAGAGGTATTTCGAGAAGAAATACCTGACCAAAAGATACCATGACAGAAAGATGAGGGAGTTCTTCGAACTCAAGCTAGGAAACATGACCATTGATGAATACGAACGAAGTTTCTTGGAACTATTGAAGTATGTTCCATTCATTAAAGATGAGGCTATCAAGATTCAGAGGTATCTAAGTGGACTGCCACCTGCCATTGGTTACAAGATTCAGTATGATGATCCTAAGACTATGGAAGAAACAATAAGAAAGGATAAATGCTTATATGGACAACAAAGAGAGAAGCCTACCTTTAGAAAGGCTTGGGATGACCAGAGGAAGTTTAAGAAGGAACATAGGCATAAGGGAAACAAACCTCCCTTTTTCAAAAATAATCCTCAAGGACATCCATCATTTAGAGAGATGAGATTGGCTGAAGTGGGGGAACAAAGGTAAAGAAAGACGCCCATTCAGTGTTGGAGCTGTAAAGGGAACCACAAATATAGAGATTGTCCCCATAAAAATGGCAAAGAAAGAACTGTCCATAATGTTCAACAAGCTAAAACAATGGAGGACATGGGCAACAGGATGCCAAGGATCTATGCAGCCCTGGACAACAAACAAGCAAAATTTCAATTGCACATGATTGAAGTGGAAGGTACGATTGACAACCAACCCTTTATTATTTTAATTGATTCAGGGGCTAGCCATAGTTATGTAGATCCCAGGGTGGTTGAAAGTTTTCATTTATCAAGAAGCAAACAGTTAGCTATAGGAACCAAGAGGAAGGTCACTAAATTGGTTAAATCATGTTCGGTAGACATGCATGGATTGAGCACTAAGTCTGAATTGAATATTCTACCTTTAGGCTCTTATGACTGCTTAATTGGGATGGACTGGTTGGACCAGCACCATGTCCTTCTGGACTATTGTAACAAGATATTTACATGCATGGATGAGGAGGGAAATCAGAAAACAGTCCAAGGAATCCCCAGAACCATGGCTGTTAGAGAAATATCAGCCATGCAGTTGAAGAAGTGCTACAAGAAAGGTTGTCAATTATTTGCATCTCGTGTAGAAGAAGTATCCAGATATGAAGTTGAAAATATTGGAGAACATGAAGTACTCACAGATTTCAATGACGTATTTCAGGAGGTACTTGAACTACCACAGAAGAGAGACATCAACTTTTCTATAAATTTGATGACTGGAGAAGCCCCAGTGTCGAAATCTCCTTATAGAATGAGTACACCAGAGATGAAAGAGTTGCAATTGCATATTGAAGAGCTTCTGAAGAAGGGGTACATTCGCCCAAGTGTGTCACCTTGGGGTGCCCTAGTCCTGTTTGTGAAGAAGAAGGATGGAATGTTGAGGCTGTGCATTGATTTCTGGTAGTTGAACAAGGTAATTGTCAAAAAAAAGTATCCTCTGCCAAGGATCGATGATCTTTTTGATCAGTTGAAAGGTGAAAAAATATTTTCGAAGATAGATCTCATATCAGGATATCACCAGGTGAGAATAAAGGATGAGGACATCAGGAAGACTACCTTTAGAACAAGGTATGGTCATTACGAGTTCACAGTGGTGCCGTTTGGACTGTCAAATGCACCTGTTCTTTTTATGTGCTTGATGAATGGTGTATTCAGTAACTATTTAGACAAGTTTGTCATAGTATTCCTGGATGACATCTTGGTGTATTCCAAGTCAGAGGAAGAGAATGAAAAACACCTGAGGATGGTGCTACAAGTGTTGAGAGAACACCAGCTGTATGCCAAGTTGAGCAAATGCTCATTTTATCAAAGACAAATCCATTACTTGGGGCATATTATTTTAGAAGAAGGGATCGCTATGGATCCTGAGAAGGTTGAGGCCATCCGAGAATGGTCAGTGCCAAGGAATGTGACAAAAGTTAGATCATTTATGGGTCTGGTGGGCTACTACAAAATATTTATAGCAGGGTTTTCAAAGATAGCTCATCCTATCACTTCCTTGCAAAGGAAGGAGAAAAAGTTTCAGTGGATGGAAGAGTGTGAAGAAAGTTTCTAGAGATTGAAGTAGTTGTTGAAAAATGCTCCAATCCTGAGAATTGCATATCCAAATATGGATTTCGTGGTGTGCACAGATGCATGTAAGGAAGAGTTGGGAGGAGTTCTCAGCCAAGATATATTTTTAATCTGTGATGAGTCCAGGAAACTGAAAGAGCATGAAATAACTTATGCCACTCGTGATTTGGACCTGGCAACAATTGTTCATGCTCTGAGGAAGTGGAGACATTACCTCATGGGAAAAATATTCGAATTGAGGACAGACCACTACGGTCTGAAATATTTATTTGATCAGCTGACTTTAAACGCTAGACAAAGTAGGTGGCTGGAGTTGCTATGCGAATACAACTTTGATATCAAGCATATCAAAGGGAAGGAAAACAAGGTGGCTGATGCACTCAGCAGAAAAGTGCATGAATTACATGCTACAACTATTAGCATGTACAAGACTGATATTAGGGATAGAATTCTGGAAGCAACAAATATTAATTTGTAGTACAAAGACTTGGTAGTGAAGCTACAACAACATGAGAGACCACAGAAAAAGGAAAGTTACACCTTGGAAGTTGATGGATTACTTTTGTATAAAAACAGAGTGTATGTACCCAATGTCTAAGAATTGAAGCTGGCAATTCTAAAATAAATTCATAACGTGACTTATGATGGACACCTTGGATATTACAAGACTTTGGCAGCAGTCAAAAGCCATTATTTTTGGCCGGGTATGAAGAGGGATATCATTGAATACATTGCCAAATGTATGGAGTGCCAGAAAGTTAAGGCTGAGCATAGGCACCCAACAGGGTTGTTGCAGCCTTTACCCATTCCTGAGTGGAAGTGGGAAGTGGTGATGATGGATTTTATTACAGGATTTCCCAAAACGAGCAAGCAACATGATTCGATCATGGTGGTGGTGGACAAGCTTACAAAAGCTGCCCATTTTATTCCACTGAAAACCACTCACAAGGCAACAGATGTTGCTGATATCTTCTTATAGGAAGTGGCATGCTTGCACGGAATTCCTAAGATGATTGTTTCTGATAGAGACCCGAAATTCACCTCAAATTTCTAGAAAGGATTGTTCAAAGGATTCAAAACGAATCTGAATTTTAGTAAGGCGTATCATCCCAAGTCTAATGGACAGACATAGAGGGTGAACAGAGTAATAGAAGACAAGCTGGGAATGTATGTGATGGACAAACCATCAAGATGGGAAGACTACCTGCATTTGGTAGAATTCACCTACAATAATGGGTATCATGCATCATTGAAGATGAGCCCATTTGAAGCACTTTATGGAAGAAAGTGCAACACTCCAGTGAGCTGGGATAATCTAGCTGACAGAGCAGTAGTTGGGCCAGATTTGCTCAAGGAGATGGAGGACCAAATGATAACAATTAAACAAAATTTGAAAGTTGCCCAGGACAGGCAGAAAATTTATGCTGATAAGAACAAAACCCATAGAGAATTCAAAGTGGGTGATCATGTTTTCCTGAAAGTGAAAACTAACAGGAGTTCCCTGAAGCTGGGAAGTTGCACCAAGTTGGTAGGAAGATACTATGGGCCTTTTGAAATCCTGGAAAGGATTGGGCCAGTTGCATACATGCTTGCATTACCTGCATCTATGACTGTACATAATCTGTTTCATGTTTCACTGCTTAAGAAATATATACCTGATACTAATCATGTTATCAACTGGAATGTGATTTAGGTGGAACCAGAAGGTGTCCTGCAAGTGCATCCTGTGCGCATATTGGACAGGAAAAGAAAACATCTCCGGAATCGAGCCATAGAGCTTGTAAAGGTCCAGTGGACCTGGTATGGTCCTAAGGATGCGACATGGGAGCATGAAGATGTCATGCGGGTAGAGTACCCACATTCTTTTGAAAATTTTGAAAAGCTTGGAGATGCAGTCTGAAGTTGCACTGAGGACGGTGCAGAAATAAGGGGAGGGGGATTGTAATGTCCCCAAGGCCAAACCCTATTGTAAATCTTGTATATGAAATGAATCACAAATATGTTTTTATAGGCTGGTGAGCCAAGGTTGTATAAGATAGTGGGCTTATGTGATTGTTAGGCCAGAGAGCCTAAGTGTTGCCAAGAGCCTGATTTTGTACATGTATCCATGCAGAACATTAATAAAAAAATATAAACACCACCGCGTGTAGGCCGACACAATGAATGAGTGATGGGGGACTAAGCTTCCACAGAGTGGGCAAGGGATTAGGGGCTGGAAGGTGGAAAAGGGGCTAAGTGTGGAGCCTAGGGGCTTAAGTCTTGGGAATAATATTTTAATATTATTCCAAAGAGACATGTGAAAATATATGTTTTTATCCTAAGTTATTTTGGAATGACATGTGACTTCCAAATGGAAGGAATGCCTGCTGATGTAACACATGCAGTTTCATGGGTGACGAGTGTCAACCCAAGTGCATGCAGTTAAAACTGGTGAATTGAGCCATGAGGGGGTTCCTCCTCCATTCAACCCTCAACTGCCTAAGCGTGAACACGTGCAACCTCTGCAAGAGATACCCCTTACATCCTCTGAACGAGAAGTCGATGTGTTGATTTTGGAAAGAGATGCATCCTCTATTGGATCAGATCGATCCTATGCGTGGAGTCTCTGTTCCAAATCCATAACCATGAGAACATTTTGTCATTGTTGAGCCTGTTTGGAAAGCCCGTGTTTGTTTTTCCCAGTGGAATGTTATGGCCACGCAGTGTAGGACTGCGTGTAGCTTACTAGACAGTGTAAGTCCATGCCGAGCCTGTGTGTAATCTCTCTCCAGGTGAGGGAGGTGATTGTTGTTGGAAGAGGAAGGTTGTTAGGCCTGTGAGAAACTCTTTCCAAGTGAGAGAGATTTTGCTGGAAAGTGGTTTCTTCCAAAGAGTGTTCAGCACCAACTTTGTGCTCTGAGACTTCCTGATCTGGCCTATTGTCGAGACCCAGAGAGGGAGGTGTAGCACCGATGGACTGTGCTTGTGAAGGTGTATACTCCCGGGCGGAACATGCATGTGGGGGATGAGAGTCTGAGAGTAGTGGGTGTAAGATGGAATCCCAAGAAGAATCCTTCGAGTCATTCTGTGTTGATTTCCCTATAACCTCAGCCAAGCCTAGGATTCCTTGCCTTGCGGGTGGAGCTTAGTCCCAGCTCAGGGGTGACCCACTACTAAGCTTGATGAGTAGTGGGGACTAAGGTTGGGAGGTTCATGGAAGGCCTACACCTAGTTGGTGGAATTACCATTGTTTTCAAAGATAAGTACCAGATGATGTGTTAATTATGATTTTTCATGTTTGTGTATTTATAATTATCATGTATTCTGTTGTGCATATGAATTAATGCTAGTGCCATGTTTAGAATTATGTTAGCAGTAATTCTAAGGCTTACTCTAAGTTTTAAATATGTTTCATTTCTTAAATGCATGTTGCTATATAATTAAGTGTTACAGTATTGTTATTCCACGAAGTACACAAAGTGGTGTTACATTTGATACCCAGCTTGGTGCGCAAGGTATGGAATATATTTTTTGAACTATGGCACTGGTTGGTCTCTTTCTTACTGTAGTGTGGTCCATTTGGTATACAAGTCATCATAACTTCCGACAGGGTATTATTTTTCCTTAATAGAATCCCTGAAGGATTCCCAGGTGGCCGCAACTATAAATAATGAGGGTTCCTTTGTTTCCTTTTTCTCACAGAAATGTTCCCACCAATATTTGACATGGGGAACGACTTTGAGGAGTGCAAAAGTAATATTTTCTCTATTTAAAAAGTTATGGACAGAAAAATACCCTTATAGTAGATTCAACCACTTGTCTACAAAATCTACATCTATATGACCTTCAAATATAGGAATATCGAGGTTTATTTGTAGCTTCAAGGGGGTGGTGCCTCCGCTCAAGGAAGATGCGTTGCCTGTTGGTAGCCACCAAATGATATGCGTGAAACTATCCATCATATTGTTATTGCATGAGGGATTCCTGAAGTAAAATTTTGAAAGAATATCCCATCCCAGCATATGTATTTTCTCCTTCCATGAGAGGTCACTTGGGCATGTGAGAGATTTTTTCCTCAAGAGAAACAAGCTCGAGACCCAATTCTTTGTACCCTGACCTTGTTGGGGACATGCATTAAGATGACAAGGAGTAGACTGCTCTGATACCACTGATACAGATTTTTTGAGAAGAACGAAATGAATGCATATTATAGAAATATTATTAACACAAAAGAATAGAGATACAGTAAAATTGGTTTTGTATTAATAAGGAAATAAGTTGAAACTATAAAATGCAGCGAAAAACAAGCTTGTTGGAATGGTGGACGCTTATCTTTGAGAACAGATGTGACAACTGCACTCATTCACAAGAAGATCATTACAATGAGGCTCTGGAGGAATGTTTTACAATAAGCATGAATTCCAAAACCCTAGACATCCAAAAACCTAACCCTAGGAGATGAAGCACCAAAAGTCATGTGGGCCCCGTTGGGGTAAGCTAGTACATCAACTTCCCGGGGTCATAACTTTTGCATTCTATCTTTGTTTTAGGCACAAGATATCTCGTTGGAAAGGTATATCCAAGGACTTCACATGTTGCCATCAAAGTCTAACACCCTGTATAGTATAACTATGGCAAGCCCTAAAATCGTTGTTTAGGGCCTCAAAATGGCCCCAGAAGTCAAGGACCTAAAAACTAGGAAAAAACTGTTAAACTACCAAAATGAACCGGTTGGAATAGGTGGGAGGCCACCGACATCCATATAGATAATACACCCAGAGATATGGCTCCATAGGACTGACAACCTGCCTCTTCAACCCAAACCACTAAGGTTTTACAAGGTAATGAACTTCAACTTACACTACAGCAAAGGTACAGAAGATGGTTGACCAGAATTGAGTGAATGATATCACGAATGGTGGAATTACACTAATTCCCAAAAGTATATTTTCATTCCATTAACTTGACACTTGGTACTCAAGGAACTCACTTGTCCCCCATTTTTTGAATCGTTCCCAACATTTAGCAGCTTAGGATAAAATAATATCAAATGACTTTGTACTTTCAGAATAATATTATATTATTCCCTTCGCTTAATCTCCCTTGACTTAGCCCCTCTTCCTAAACCCTTAGCCCCATTTCCATCTTGTGGATTCCTATCCCCCCATGCTCCTTCATCTGACTTTGTTCTCTATGAGTGATGTATTTTATTAATATAATCAAGTGTGATTACATATTACAATGATAGGATCCCTGACCTTTTGACATCTATGCTCTCTTTCCAAATAATTACAAAGACACTCTATGTTATGGGATAAATCTCAAGGGATCTTACTGAGTAAACAAAACAAAAAACACTAGGATATGCCTATTGATCCTAGATAGAAAGGGGTTTAGATTTCTATGGTTTTTGTTAGCCTATGTCTTACCTTACCAATTACTAAGTCTAATTGCCACCTATATTTGTATTATTCATTTAGGATATTAGTAATATATCCTCAAGCGATGACTAATGATTTAGTTAAGATTTCCTAGCCTAATAATCATTCATGATTTTAGGATCTAGAGAAAATATCTCTATGAGGTGGCATCACCCATTGTATTATAAATACGTAACATTGGTGTGAATACATAAGTGTTGGCTAGTGAGCCTTTTTCGTCATCTTGTTGTTCTTGTCTATAATTTATCAATTGGTATCAAAGCTCTTATACTTCTTAGGGCCTGATAGCTTCTTATGGTAATCATCCATGAGATTAATGAGTGAGAAAGAAATATTTGATCTATTAAATCTTGAGGCATTTTTGATATATTGGAGGTAGTTTTTCCATGGGAGGTTTAAAATTGGTCGTTGTAAAGAAGATATGGATGAACCATCTCTCAGATATATAGAATCAGTTCTATCATATTATCAAAATTATAGATCTATCCAATTTCCATGCAATCCTCTCAAATATGAGGGGCATACAGTAAAAGAATTTCTAGGAAGAGATTCTTGTAAGTTTTTGTTATATCCAACTAATGTTGAGATGTTAAATTGGTGATCACACTTTATTTGCATGAAACTGTTATAACCCTAAATTGCACCACACATGCTTACGTGGCATCAGGCCAACTCATATCCCTTCTTTGCCAAAAATCTGCTGAACAACTCTTTGAAAATCCTCTTGTGTCAAGGCCCACGTGCCCTAACCCATTACTGCATGCGTGTACATGCTGGCTGAATCACAATAGCCCGCGTGTACCTAACAAAGCATGGAAAAAGGAAAGTTTCCGACGGAACAAAAAAGATGTCGGTCAGTTAAACTGAAACTCTCGACCATGCATGGTCGAGGGTTCATCCAAAACCCTAGCTCCTTCTAGTCTATAAAAGAAGGGGTAGGGGTACCATTTGAAAGAGGAAAAAATATAGAGAGGAAACTCTGCCCATTTACGTAATCCATTGTCCCAACCCTTTAGCCTTTCCTCATGCCAAAGGAGATTTAACGCAAAGCAATTGAAGGACAAAAGAAGAGGATCCCAGGATCAGGTTCAAGGAGCAGTGGCCAGTCTCATCTTTTTGTAAGTTGATTCACTTTCAATAATAAAAAGAATACTTTTCCCATCCCAATGCATGAATTGTCTATGGTTTGATTAATTTATGCTTGATTTCTAACCCTTGAGTATAGAAGTAGCATGCATGCATAGTTGTTGTTTGTCTTGAGTGCAGGTCATCTATGGAAGGAGAAACACAAGCAAGTAATCAAAGAGCAACGTAGGATCTACATAGAATGTCGGTAATAAGGTTGGTGGTCCTTTTCCATGCATTTACTATGAAAAAGGGGTTTAAATCTTGGGTTGTAGGTAAAAAAGTAGTTTCTATTCGGTCAAAATCTGCATGCAAGTCTGACCCTAGTTTGCTAGTCCGTAGGGTGTTTTTCCCAACAACAAAAACCATAGATGCACTCATTGTACTTCCATGCCAATTCCATGAATGAAGAAAACAAAGTGTAGTGTATTCTCCTTTTGAATATTGCAATTATCAAGAGTGCAATTATCTTCTAGTGTTTTTCCAACGAGCATTTACATTATTGATTATATCACTCCTCTTGGCCTCAAGGGTTATGGTTTTCATTAAGATATTAATCTTGTCTCATTGATCAATGCCATAGATTCCTCATGATTGATCAACAATCAAACCTCCTACTTGTACAACCTAGATCTAGTATGAGAACTAGTGCGATCTAGTGATCTAGTGTGATCTAGTGATGACAATATCCCAATGGTAAACACAAATATCTATACCAATGTTGTATAATATACACAAATTTGAAATGAATTGTATGGACCTAAAGTGATACAAAACAATCAAGAATTGTTTTCTCCGAAAAGCAATCTGGAAATTGCTTCCATCATATGTAGGAAGAATTATTAAAATTTATCTGTGGAATTTATGTTCAAGTCATCATTGAGAAATGATTCCTCTAGATCCAATCCATGTGATATAACCATGGTTTGAGTCCTTTTCCTACATTGTTTTCATAACTGTGATGTTAAACCTAGATGAGCATTCAGATGATAATTTGTGTCTAGTCTTTGACACATTAGATTTGGAAAGAAAAAACCACACATCATTCAAGTTGTTGATCAAATCGACATTCAAAAACAAGCAGATGCAAAGAATATTCAAGCAAAAATTCAAGCCAATCAAGCAATTAATGAAAGGTGCAACTCATTTTCTTCATTCAACTTCAAAATCAAAATCAATTAGCAATTGACACATCAAAGGTGAACTGGACTCTAAAGCTCCAACAACACATTCATATACAAATATCATCAGAACAAACATTACTTGTAACTCACAAATAGTTTTTTTTTGTAAGTGTGAAATATAGTGAAGTTGAATTTGTAATTTTCAGGTGCATTCTTAGCTAAGCTCGACACCCAAGAGTCATTGTAATTTCGAGTCAAAATTGACAAGGTTTAGTAGTTTAAACTCAAATAATTGTAAACATCACACTTTGGATGCGTTTTCGGTGGTAACCAAGATCCTCAAATTCTTGGATGCAAGTTCAAGAGAACAACTTCAAGTGACTCTGAAAGTACAAGCGAGTACATTCCTAGAAACAAATTCAAATGAGTTCAAGAGAGCGTGAAGTTCAAGCGAGCGATTCAAGTGAGACGGTTACAAATGGAACGAAGTCGAGAATTATTAGAGTTATTGAACACTCTAATAATCATCGCTCAAGACAACATAGTAATATTGAACAAATAAACTCTTCAATCAATGCTAACTTGTTTGGAAATGATGGAAGTTAAAGTTAGACTTCTTCAAGATCAATCCCAACTATTGAATGATGAGATGATAGATCTAAAAAATCAACAACCAGTGAAGTTTTCTGAACAAGTTTTTGTTCAACACAACCCTCTCTATGATGATGATGATGATGATTTTTTTTATCAACATTGAGTGAAGGAGCATGATGCAAGAGCATTGCTCCACCTCAGCAACACACAAACATTTTAGTACATTAGCGCGCATTTCAGAGAGGGAGAGGCACTGACCCTCCCATTTTTAAATTTGAAATATAATCCCATATGGATTCATGCTGTAAGGTTGTAAGAACCAAGCCATACCTTTGTACAAGTAGTGGATAAGGTCTCCTTACATGGTTCAGCTTAAGGAGGTCTAGATCGTAGTCAGGTCTGGATCATCATTCATTGTAATGAAGCCGTAGGAGTATGTTGTCTTAACTGAGACAATGATGGCACTAAGGCAATGGAGAGGATAAGCTAGTAGAGTCCTCTTTTGTAAAGGGAGAGAAATATTTGTACAGAAGGTAAGAGAAGCATAACTCAGGATATAGTTAGAGTAGGAGGTAGAATAGTTCTGGGAGAGATCTTGAGAGAAACGGGACTCTGTCATAGTCCAGTTTTTGTAAAACATCTGTAGAGACACACATAGATAATAAAAAAGCAGTTTTTTTTGCATATGCTGTGTTTATGTATTTTTGTTTATTTTTATGCTTATATATGGAATTTGTATTTTGAATGTATGAACTAGTGAAGTATTGTATAAGTTTCAATTGTTTCTCTTCATTTATTTTCGAGTGCAAGGAGAGCACATTGTCCGCAATGCGTGTGTTGACGAAGGTGAGTTAACCTTAGGCAGGCTCAAGAGAGATATCATTGAACCTTCATCAGCAGAAGTGCAAGGAGTGCACAGGAAGAAATCTGTGTTGAGTTCAGAGAGAGATAGAGTCATTGAGAACTTTGTAGATCTTTGCTAGGTGGCCATCGAGCGGGTGTAAGTGTGCATAGAGGGAACTCTTTATTGAATTCATGGAGATGAGTATCAAAGAAAGATACTCACAGATTTGTTGAACACTCTGTAAGAAGGAGCTCTGCAATGTGTGCATTGAGTAGAAGGTTTCCAGGAGGGCACAAAGTTTTCCTTTGAAAGGAAACAGAAGGGTCGAGACCCTTGGAAAACTGAGTAAATCGAAATCTCATAAGAGATAATGCAAGGAATGTGTAGGAGATGAACTTGTTCCAAGTTCTAAATATCATAAGAGATAACGCTTTCAAAAGCGAAGGCGAGACCCAAGACAGTTGCGTTCGCAGGAGAAAATTCAAACGCCGAAGCCTTTGAACACTCACAAAATCTTCCAAGTCAGAAGAAGTCAATAGATTAGGAGGAGGAGCAATAGAAATCGTCAGATCAGTTGTGGAAAGGAGCCTGGACCATTAGATCTATGTCCAATGAACAAAGGAAGCACATAATATAGGAACAAATCCCACTCGTTGGATCTGAGCGTGAAGGATGAGAAACTGTTGGATCCAGAGGTAAGTGCACGAGCTTTAACCATTGTGTGCACAAGGGAGTGGACTTTCCAAAGTCCCAAAGTCCTAAAGTGAGAAGGGACCATCCATCATCAAGGAGGATAGTTGGTGTAAGATCCACAACTTCGGAAGTTTGTGGACAAGGAGGAGAAGAAAGATCTGAAGAAAATTTTGGTCATTGATCGCCAGGAGGGGTCTGTGTCAAGAGGTCGTGCATTTCGGGTAAAAGCACTCCGAGATAAATGGGTGCATAAGTGTTTGAGGCTCCCGAAGCCTGAAGAGATGAAGCAACAAAGAGTTGAAGTCCCGAAGCTTGAAGACCCGAAGCAACAAAGAGCCGAAGAGCCAAAGCGCCGAAGATCGAAAGCGCCGAAGAGCCAAAGAGACGAAGCACCGAAGAGATGAAGAGACAAAGAGGTCAAGGAGTCGAAGAAGGCATTTGGACTGTCAGAACCATAAGGGTATGTGGTGACATATCATGAACTCTGGGTGAAAGTACTATGGGAGAAAAGCGAAGGAGAAGTTTGATATTTGAGATCGCCGAAGCCCGAACAATCGAAGTAGCTGGGAGCCATTGATCTGGGTTGGATAGGTGTCACTAGATTGTGAACTTCAGAGGATCATACTCTAGGGTTTCTAAGAATTTATGTTTTGAAATATCCCAAAGCACCCAAACTGAATCATTTAGGGCCGAATATCGTAAGGAAAGAACGTGGATCATTGATCTGGAAGGAGACATGTGGAGTACAAATATTCACTCTATTGGACAGTCATTGGATCAGGGAGGAAATATGTCAGAGGATCCAAAAATATGGAAGGATTCACTCCATATATTTGTGGTTGTTGAGGTTTGAAATTGACAAAGGCCAAAATCCCTAAGTGGACGAAATCCGTTGATTTGAAAGTGGACGCATGGCACCAGATCTAGAACTCTAGGTATGAAGCACTCCGAAGGAAAGAAGAGGGTGAAAGCGTTGAAGTCCCTAAGGAGATATTGATCGTTTATCGAGGAGGAAGATGAAGGATCATTGATCTGATTGAGGAGGCCAAAGTCCCGAAGAGGAAGCAGAGTCATCGATTTAGAAGGACGTGTGGCAGACGATCTACCATTTCAGATAAATTTCTCTAGAAGAAAAGTAAAGTTTGAGAACTAAAACTCCTGACGGTCAGAATCGCGGAGTAAATCATAGCCACACATATGAAGTGACAGGTCTTAGTAGATATTCCACTCTGGAAGGTAGCTACTGAGGAGGAATTGAGAGTTGAGAGTTGAAACCCCCGAAGGCCGAAAAGCCGAAGTTAGACGTAGTCGTTGATTTGGAAGTGAGATACGTGTTGACAGATTGTGGAGATCTGGGATCGAGCATGGAAGGAGGAAAGAAGGCAGGAAAGGGAGGATAGATAGAAACCATTGATCAAGGATCATCACCAAGGGATTGAATATCAACGAACATGCTCAATTGCAAGGCTAGAACATGCTCGGGTCTTAATTTTTCTTGAGCAGGACATAATTAAAACCATGATATCGAAAAAAGGCATAAGTGGTGCTTTGTAGTGAATTGTGGGGCGAAAAGTGGGTTGGCATAAAACCACACTTGGACACGCCCGTAATCACCAGTTTTCACAAGGACATATCCCAGGACCATATGAAGGAAGGGGTCATTGAAAAAGGAGCTAGCACCTGAAATTTGAAGTTTCAAAAGCGCGCAGGAAGAGCTCATGGGTTTGTCAGAACCTGCACATAGAAGGAAAAAAGACCCGTGTATAATTGATTTGGGCTCAATCAAGAGCCCAAAGAGTCGATCTGACTCAGAATATAGAAATATCCTAGACCGGGAGATCGCAGAACCCCGGGAGGGGAGGGGGGCTGCACCAGGTGGTATGAGAACCTAAAATTTGTCTGCAGATCATAGGAAATGTTGAGAAGGTGAAAAGAGATAGTCTAATACCATCAGGTGGTATCAGAGTTGATATTGATATTGTTTGCATATAATAGACAAGGGAGAAAGGAGATAATCTGGTAACATTAGATGATATCAGAGGTTCAAATTTTCCTTTAGATAGTGGGTGAAAGGAAGGCAGAGTATTGATGCTCTGTGAGAAGGTTGTTGCATGTGCACAACAACAAAAATTTAAACAACTAGGTGAGTTGTGAGAGAATATGGAGATTCTCTTGGATGTAGAGTGATCCATAGGCTTTCCAGGAGGGAAGGTAGAAGGTGGAAATGGCTACTCAAGGCCATGAATGTGGTCTAAGAGAAGACTACAATAAGAAATGCAATCTAGAGATGGATATGGAGCTCAATGATATAAGAGAAAGGATGGAACAACTAGCATTGAGGATGTAGCAGGAGGCAAAGGTACACTGGAGGTATGGATGTCCTTTGAACAAGAAGGCAAAATGGCATGTTCAAAAGTTGTTGGCTAGAAAGAAACAACAAGAGTTGAGAATGTGGCTGAGGGAATTAGAAAACCTCAGTGACACAGAGGAATAAATGATTCACATCTGTGAACCAGAAATTTGGAGACACCTCAGTGATGAGGAGGAGGTGAGATCAGATAAATATCTCATAAACGTCCAGGGGAGTAGAGATGGATTTTCATATTTCCAAGTGGAAAATGAAATGAGATCATTGGAGGATCTCATATACTATTAGGAGGACATTAATAGAAATTCATATTTCCAGGTGGGCAGAAATGGAATTTCAAGTTTCTAGGTGGGCAATGGAAAGAGATCACTGGAAGGTCTCATATATTTCCAGAGGAGCAGTGATGAAAGTTCAAATTTCCAGGTGGGCAATGAGATGGGATCAATTGATCTCATAAACTTCCATGTGGGTAGAAGAGAAGTCCCAAATTTCCAAGTGGGCAGGGGGAAATAAATGAGACTATCTGAAAGTCTCAGGAGCTCAAAATGAGTTCATATCAACAAGGAGTACTGATAGGTGAATATTCATGGGATTTGCAAACCATGTGAATGAATATGATGAGAATTTAAATACTCTCACCATTCAGGAGGGATGAGAGGAGCATTCTGATTATTGGATGGATCAAGAAATTCCTACCAAGAATCCAAGTAGAGGCCAGTGCACATGATGAAAGTGCAGCAACAGAGAAAAGACAACCAGCATAAATTGTCAAAGAGGAAGAAATGGAGCAGACACTGATGTCTAGCCCAACAGAAGGAGAAAATAATTCAACAGAATTGCTCAAAAGTTTCAACCAGGAAGCTGAAAAAAAGATGACTATAGCACTAGAGCCTACAGTAGAAAGAGAAGCAGAAAACATAGATTTTGTTGAACTGTATGAGAAATTGGAAGCCTTAGAGTGAAGGGTAATGGTTAAAATATTTCACATCCAATAGGCTAAGTTGGAATCATATGCAATAGCATACCAACCGAAGGATTGTTTGGAGGGAGTTGGAGATATGCCAAGACAAGAGGAGATGACATAAGCTAATCTGTTAGAGGAGAATGTCGAGCAACAACTCAGTGATGAGACTACAGGACTGGAGTTTGCAGCAGAGTGGCAACTTAGTGCCACAAGAGGAGATGAAGACATCATGGGAGATCGAGTAGATTTTCCCATTGATAAGTATGGAGAGGAGGAAGTGAAACTGAGAAGAATGCATAAGAAGAACCACCCACTGGAGCAGCTGGACAGGGTGATAGATGAGATAATAAGGTTGATGTTGAGGTCAGTAGAAGTAGTCAACAAAGGGAAGTTGTACAGGGGAGAACCTGCAATAGAAGCAGGGAAGAAGAAGAAGCAACAACAACAATAACATCAAAAAATCAAAGGAGCAAGAGGACAACTCCAACGAAGAGTTTGGGATCCAGGAGGATTTCAAAAGTAGGGAAGAGGATCTCATGATAAGGAGCTCATGATTTTCCCATTAGTGGAGTATGATGCAGGAGCATCACTCTACCTTAGCAAGGCACCAACATTCCAACACATCAACGTGCATTTCAGAGAGGGAGAGGCACTGACCCTCCCATTTTTAAGCCCATATGGATTCATGTTGTAAGGCTGTAAGAACCAAACCATACCTTTGTACAGGTAGTGGATAGGGTCACCTTAAATGGTTTACTATAAGCAGGTCTAGATCATAGTCAGGTCTAGATCATGATTCATTGTAATTGATCAGGGGATCAATTTTTTCTCAAAAATTCAAAGTGATCAGAATCACTTCAAACCGGACAACAGCGTAGGCCTCGTCGTTGCGAACCCAATGCAACTCGTTTCGTCTCAAACGGATGTCGGGAGCGAGAGATATTGCAATCTTTTCATAAATTCAAATAGGCAAAAAACAATGATGCTGACTGTACCGTCCATATAGTCCGTACAGGCTGACGTGGCAGGGCCGTACGACCGTACATAAGTGACATGGCATATGATTATTGGAAGGCATGGTTGAATCAGACTGTGACATGTGGAATTTTGTTGGTTAATGGTAAGGTGCCACGTGACCCAATCATGGGCTGCCACGTAAAATTTTATGGGTTCGTGGGGGTCGAACCCCAGACCTCACTACTGGTATAACACTTTAACAAAGTCCCCATGACCATTACGCCCATACAATGTTGCTTACCATATAATGGTTTGCATTATATTTAAATTTGTATGTTTGTATATTTGGGCGGGGGTCGGACCGGGGCTTAGCCCCGTCCCATGGTCGTGTTGCTATTACATATGACCACCATATATATATACAATTGTGCACGGGTATAACACAGCCCCCGGTCACGTTTGTACTACCATGTGACTTGATATAACGGTTGGCACGGTTTTACATTATGGTTTGAACAGTTCAAACGACCCTCCATGTGTCATATTATGATTTTCTTTTGGTTTTATCCATTTGCACTGGTCATATGGAGGGCTGCATGTGTCCAGGTGCTAGGCAGTTAGGGGATGGTGCACCCATAATTGTCCTACAGTTTGCACCATTGGCGCAGTTGTGCCCGGTGCTGGGTTTTCATGCTATTTATTGCGTGTGTGCCAGGTTCATTTGACAAGGGTGTAATTTGTAGATGCATAGACAACAAGCTTGAAGGGGGAGACTTCCAAGAGGCCTAACTTCTTCGTTTTTCGACCGATTGAGGTGCCAAAAGAGCCCAGATAGGGGTTTTTGGATGCTCTGAAGCCATTGGAGCAGTCGGTTGATCAGTTTTAGCATTGTAAAGAATTTTTTTGAGCACTTTGAGAAATTAATAATAATGATCCATTGGAAGCTGGACCAGGAGATGTAGCCCAAGAGAGGGGTGAACTCCTTTATCAATTGTTGTGTTTATGTGCTTATGTTCATTGATTATGTTTTTGTCTATGTGTATTTTTCATGAGTAATCCCTTAATTTATGTGTTGCAAAATTGATCCATTTTCTTTAAACACATAACATTTACATTGCAATAATTTCAAGTATTTCAAGTCTTCTTCATTTTTAGATCAAGTTGGTATCAGAGCACTGGTTTTTGAAGACTTGATTGTTTTCAAGTTTTGTTTCTGATGCTCACAATGTTGAAAATCACAAGAGGAGAAGGTCAAATTGTGGAGCCAAGTTCTCATCCGACAAGGAGGAAGCATATACCATCACCGCAAGTTTCAGGGAGACATTCACCAAGCATGGCTCATGCAGAAAGTTATGAACGTGTTCCTGCCGAAGATGAAGATCTCGAAAAGGATGTCATGGAGATGAGAGAGATGATGAATATCTTGATGGAAAGGAACATATTGTCGCAGGGTGAAGGCTCCAACCCTTCAATGCATAAGGGAGGCAGTGGTGACAAAACTCCAAACAGAAATGGAGGGAATGGTGCTTCTCCACCACCCTCTCCTCCATCATCATCTTCTTCTTCTTCTTCTTCTACCAGTTTGAGACCTCTTCCGAATTCTCCAAAGGGGCATGGTAAAAATCCTTCTCAAATTCCTTCATTAAAGCTTGATATAAAATTTGAATTGCCAATATACAATGGAGAAGTTAATCCTGAGAAGTTAGATAATTGGATACGTCAAATTGAAGTATATTGTAGAATATAAAAAATTCAAGATGATGAAACCAAAATTCAGCTTGCTTCGTTAAGATTGGATAGTGCAGCACTTATTTGGTGGGAATCCAAGACTCAGGAGGATATGAAAAAGCATGGTAAAATTTTTCTTTCTTGGAATGATTTCATTATC
>ML787071.1:403746-420057 GCA_009831015.1 Picea engelmannii
ACAGATGGTCAGACAGAGGTGGTAAATCGTACAGTGGTGCATCTTCTTCGTGCTTATTGCAGCAAGCATCCTAAACTTTGGGATGAGCATTTACACTACATTCAGCATGCGTACAATCGAGCTAAGCACTCTTCGACGCAAACATCTCCATTTGAAGCATGTTTTGGTTATTTTCCCAAGTCTCCTTTAGATTTTATCTTTGGGAAAGATATTGCTGTCAATGGTCAATATGACATTGATAGGGCAGAGAAGTTCATTGAACAAATTCAGTCGATACATCAAGTGGTGTAAGAGCATTTGGAAAAGAGTCAGGCCAAGTACAAGACGAGACATGACAAGCATCGTGTTGATCATAGTTTCCAAGTTGGAGATGAATTTTGGCTTTACATCAACAAGGAGAGGCTTAAAGGAGAAGGTAAAAAGTTGAAACCGATTCGATATGGTCCTTTCAAGATTATCGACAAGATTGGTAACAATGCTTTTCGTTTAGATTTGCCTCCTTATATGAAGATATATGCAGTTGTTAATGTTGAGAATTTGAAGTTGTATGAGCCTCCATTGATTGATGATCAAGGAGATCATGTTCAGATTCCTTCCATAGATGATTTTTCTCCAGAGTATCTAACAGAACTGCAGGAAGACACCATCCTTGACAGGAGCATGCGAACTTCAAAAGGAGGAAATGTGGAGTATCTTCGAGTTGGTCTTAAAGGGACGAATCCAAGCAAGGCCAAGTGGATTGAGGTTGGAAGCATGAGGGAACTTTACCCTCATCTTCACATAGACTGAAAATAGTCTTTTGGAGGTCCAAAAGCTTCCCAATGGGGAGGTGTGATTAGGGGATCAAATTTTGCTCAAAGATTCAAAGTGCTCGGAATCGCTTCAAACCGGACGAGAGCGTAGGCCTCATCATTGTGAACCCAACGCAACTTGTTTCATCTCAAATGGACATTGAGAGTAAGAGATATTGCAATCTATTCATAAAGTCAAACAGGCAAAAAAAAATGACGTTGACTGTACCGTCCGTACAGTCCATACAGGCTGACATGGCAGGGCTGTATGACCGTACAGAAGTGACGTGGCATATGATGATTGGCAGGCATGGTCAAATCAGACTGTGAAATGTGGCATTTCGTTGGTTAATGGTAAGGTGCCACATGGCCCAATCATGGGCTGCTACGTGGCACCCCTTTATTGGCTTATGGTTTGTTATGTAAAATTTTATGGGTCTGTGGGGGTCGAACCCCGAACCTCACCGTCGGTGTAACACTTTAACAAAGTCCCCACAACCGTTACGCCCATATGATGTTGCTTACCATATAATGGTTTGCATTGTATTTAAATTTGTATGTTTGTATATTTGGGCAGGGGGCGGGTCGGGGCTTAGCCCCAGCCCATGGTCATGTTGCTATTACATATGACCACCATATATATATATGATTGTGTGCGGGTATAACACAACCCCCAGTCACGTTTGTACTACCATGTGACTTGATATAATGGTTGGCACAGTTTTACATTATGGTTTGAACAGTTCAAATGACCCGCCATGTGTCATATTATGATTTTCTTTTGGTTTTAGCCCTTTGCATCGGTCATATGGAGGGCCGCATGTGTCCAGGTGCTAGGCGGTTAGGGGCTGGCATGCCCATAACCATCCTACAGTTTGCACTGTTGGCACGGTTGTGCCCGGTGCTGGGTTTTCACACTATTTATTGTGTGTGTGCCAGTTTCATTTGACAAGGGTGCAATTTGTAGATGCAGAGACAACAAGCTTGAAGGGGGAGACTTCCAGGAGGCCTAACTTCTTCGTTTTTCGACTGATTGAGGTGCTGAAAGAACCCAGATAGGGGTTTTTGGATGCTCTAAAGCCATTGGAGCAGTCGGTTGGTCAGTTTGAGCATTGTAAAGCATGTTTTTGAGAAATTTGAGAAATTAATAATAATGATCCATTGGAAGCTGGACCAGGAGATTTAGCCCAAGAGATGGGTGAACTCCTTTATCAATGTTGTGTTTATGTGCTTATGTTCATTGATTATGCTGCTGTCTATGTGTATTTTGCATGAGTAATCCCTTAATTTATGTGTTTCAAAATTGATCCATTTTCTTTAAACACATAACATTTACATTGCAATAATTTCAAGTATTTCAAGTCTTCTTCATTTTTAGTTTAGTAATGAAGCTATAGGAGTATGTTGTCTTAACTGAGACAGTGATGGCACTAAGGTGGTGGAGAGGATAAGCTAGTAGAGTCCTCTTTTGTAAATGGAGAGAGATATTTGTAGAGAAGGTATGAGAAGCAGAACTCGAGATAGAGTTAGAGTAGGAGGTAGAATAGTTCTTGGAGAGAGATTGAGAGAACTGGGACTCTGTCACATTTCAGTTTTTGTAAAACATCTGTATAGACACAGAGATAATAGAAAAGTGGTTTTTCCTACATATGGTGTGTTTATGTATTTGTGTTTATTGTTATGCTTATTTATGTAATTCATGTTTTGAATGTATGAACTGGTGAAGTATTGTATAAGTTTCAATTGTTTCTCTTCATTGAGTTTTGAGTGCAAGGAGTGCACATTGTTCACAATGTGTGTGTTGACAGAGGTGATTTAACCTTAGGAAGGCTCAAGAGAGATACAGTTGAACCTTCATCAGCAGAAGTGCAAGGAGTACACAAGAAGAACTATGTGTTGAGTTCAGAGAGAGAAAGAGTCATTGAGAACTATGTAGAGCTCTGCCAGGTGGGAATGGAGTGGGTGTTAGTGTGCACAGATGGAACTCTTCATCGAGTTCAAGGAGAAGAGTATAAGAGGAATATACTCACAGAGTTGTTGAACACTCTGTAAGAAGGAGCTCTGCAACGTGTTCATTGAGAAGAAGGTTTCCAAGAGGGCACAAAGTTTTCCTTTGAAAGGAAATAGAAGGGCCGAGCCCCTTGGGAGACTAAGTAAATAAAAATATCAGAAGAGATAATGCAAGGACTGTGTAGGAGATGAACTTGTTCCAAGTTATAAAGATCAAAGGAGATAACACTTTCAAAAGCGAAGGTGAGACCCAAGACAATCGGTTTCATAGGAGAAATTTCAAAGGCCGAATCCTTTGAACACTAACAAAATATTCCAAGTCGGAATAAGTCAATAGATCAACATGAGGAGTGACAACCACCATCTGATAGGTTGTGGAAAGGGTCCTCGATCATTAGATATACGTCCAGTGAACAAAGGAAGTGCAGAAGAGAGGCACAGATCCCACTCGTTGGATCTGAGCACAAAGGACCAGCAACCATTGGATCCGGAGGTAAGTGCACAAGATTTAACCATTGTGTGCATAGGGGAGTGGACTTGTCAAAGTCCCGAAGTACCGAAGAGAGTTAGGATCATCCATTGTTGATGAGGAAAAGTGGCGTAAGATCCACAACTTTGGAAGTTTATGGATAAGGAGGAGGAGAAACAATCGAATAAAATATTGGTCGTTGATCACCAGGAGGGGTATGTGTTAGGAGGTCATGCATTTCGGGTAAAATCACTCTGGGAGAAATGGGTGCATAGGAGTTTGGGACTCCTGAAGCCCAAAGAGCTGAAGCGCCGAAGAGCCGAAGAACCGAAGTGCCAAAAAGCTGAAGAGCCAAAGTGTCGAAGAGTCAAAGATCTGAAGCACCAAAGAGCCAAAGAGATGAAGAGGTCAAGGAGCCAAAGAAGGAATCTGTATAGACACACAGAGATAATAGAAAAGCAGTTTTTCCTGCATATGGTGTGTTTATGTATCTGTGTTTATTTTTATTCTTATATATCTCATTTTTGTTTTGAATGTATGAATTGGTGAAGTATTGTATACATTTCAATTGTTCCTCTTCATTGAGTTTCGAGTGCAAGGAGTGCACATTATCTACAATGCGTACGTTGACAGAGGTGAGTTGACGTCAGGAAGGCTCAGGAGAGATACCGTTGAACCTTCACTCGCAGAAGTGCAAGGAGTGCATAGGAATAACTTTGTATTGAGTTCATAGAGAGATAAATTCATTGAGAACATTGTAGATCTATGCCAGGCGGGCATGGAGCGGGTGTAAGTGTGCACAAAGGGATCTCTTTGTCGAGTTTAGGGAGAAGAGTATAAGAGGAATATACTCACAGAGTTGTTCAACACTCTGTAAGGAGGATATCTGCAAGGTGTGCTTTAAGAAGAAGGTTTCTAGGAGGGCACAAAGTTTTCCTTTGAAAGGAAACATAAGGGATGAGACCCTTCGGAGACTGAGTAAATCAAAATATCATAAGAGATAATGCAAGGAGGGCATAGGAGATGAACTTGTTCCAAGTTCTAAATATCAGAAGAGATAACCATTTCAAAATTTAAGGCGAGACCCAAGATAGTCGGGTTCTCAGGAGAAATTGTAAAGGCCAAAGCCTTTGTACACTGATAAAATATTCCAATTCATAAGAAGTCAATAGCTCAGGAGGAGGAGCGACAAAAACTGTCAGATCGGTTGTTGAAATGTGTGTGGACCGTTAGATCTACATCCAACAAAAAAATGAAGCACAAAAGAGAGGAACAAATCCCACTCGTTGGATCTGAGTGCCAAGGACCAACAACCATTGGATCCATAGGTAAGTGCATGAGCTTTAACTAGTGTGTGCAAAGGGGAGTGGACTTGTCAAAGTACTGAAGTCCCGAAGTGATCAGGGAACATCGATCATCGAGGAGGACAGGTGGCTTAAGATCCACAACTTCGAAAGTTTGTGGACAAGGAGGATGAGAAACAACCGAAGAAAATCTTGGTCGTTTATCACTTGGAGGGGTACATGTCAAGAGGTTGTGCATTTCGAGTAAAAGAACTATGGGATAAATGGGTGCATAAGAGTTTGAGACTCCTGAAGCCTGAATATCCGAAGAGCCAAAGTCCAAAGATTCGAAGCACCAAAGTGCCGAAGAGACAAAGCGCCAAAGATCCCAAGCGTCGAAGAGCCGAAGAGCCGAAGAGCTGAAGAGGTCAAGGATCCAAAGAAGAAATCCAGACCCTCAGATCCAGAAGGGTATGTAGCGACAGATCCTGAACTCTGTGTGAAAGTAATCCGAGATAAAAGTGAAGAAGAAGTTTAAGATTTGAGATCACCGAAGCTTGAACAACCGAAGTAGCTAGGAGTCGTTGATATGGGTTGGACAAATGTCACCATATCGTGAACTTCGGAGGATCGTACTCCAGGTTTTCTGAGAAGTTGTTTTTTGGAATATCCTGAAGCGCTAAATATGAATAATTTGGGGCTGAAGATACTAAGGAAGTAACGTGGATTGTTGATCTACGAGGAGACACGTGGAGCATGGAGATTAACTCTATTGGAAAACAGTTGAATCAGGGAGGACAAATGTTAGAGGATCCAACACTCTGAAAGGATTCACTCAATATATTTGTGGTTGTTGAGGTTTGAAATCGCTGAAGGCATAATTCCCGAAGCGGACGATAGCCGGTGATTTGAAAGTGGATGCGTGGCACCAGATCTAGAACTCCAGGTAAAGAGCAATCCGGAGGAAAGAAGAGGGTGAAAGCACCGAATTCCCAAAGGAGATCTTGATCATTGATCGAGGAGGAATCTGAAGGACCATTGATCTAGTTGAGGAGGAAAAATTCCTGAAGTAGAAGCAGAGACGTTGATTTACAAGGACGTGTGGCAGACGATCTATCATTTCAGAGAAAACTCTTCAGAAGAAAAGAATAGTTTGAGAACTAAAACTCCTTAAGTCCGGACTCGCGGAGGGAATCGTAGCCACACATCTTAAGTGATAGGTATCAACAGATCTTCCACTCTAGAAGGTAGCTACTGAGGAGGAAGTGAGAGTTGAGAGTTGAAACTCCCGAAGACCAGAAAGCCAAAGTTAGCTATAGTCGTTGATTTGGAAGGGAGCTATGTGTCGAAAGATCGTGGAGATCTGGGATTGAGTGTGGAAGGAGGAAATAAGGCAGGAAAGGGAGGATGGATAGCAGCTATTGATCATGGATCATCACCAAGGGATTGAAGATCAACAAACGTTCTTAATTGCGAGTCTAGAATACGCTCGGGTCTTAATTTTTCTTGAGTGGGCCGTAATTAAAACCACAGTATCGACAAAAGGCATACATGGTGCTTTGTAGTGAATTGTGGGGTGAAAAGTGGGTTTGCCTAAAACCATCCTTGGACGCGCCCACAGTCGCACATTTGCGCAAGGACATAGCCCAGGGCCATGCGAATGAAGGGGTTGTTGAAAAAGGAGCTAGCGCCTAAAATTCATTGTTTTAGAAGCACACGGGAAGAGCTTGCGGGTCTGTTAAGACCTGCAGAAAGAAGGAAAAATGACCTATGTATAATTTATTTGGGCTCAATCAAGAGACCGAAGAGTCAATCTGAATAAGAGTTTAGAAATATCCTAGACCAAGAGATCGCAGAACCCCAGGAGGGGAGGGGGGTTGCATTAGAGAAACTAAAAAAAATTACTCTAGATGTAGACAAAGATGAAGCTATTTTTGAACCTACATTTCAAGAGTTTTATTTTGAATTCAATGAAGAAAACTTTTCTATAATGAAACAACATATATTAAATCCACTTCCACTGATTTCAAAGCAATAGGTTCAAAATTGTCTTTCCAATCCCATCATTAGAACTTGGGAAGAAATCAGCTACAACAAGAGTAGAAAAGGACTAGGATATGACAAGGAAGTTACCTTTCATATTCCCAATTATTCTAGACCAATACAGTTCCAAAGTGATGGATTCCTTCAAGAAGTTTCAACTTTTCATGTTCTAATTCAACATCAGAATTATAAGTGCTAACATTGTAATCGAGTTGGTCACATGGAGAATTAGTGTTTTGATCTCCATCCTTTCCAACATTGTGGCAAGCATAACCATTCTTCAGACATATGTGAATCTTGCAATATTGAATATTCACTATGATTGGATTGATCCTTGGTAGTGGTCATCAACAACCAAGAGATTATATAAGTCTTCCCGTAGAATTCAATATTAAGTAAATACCAATCTTGCAGCACATAATGTTTTTTTACCTCACATAAGTGGTCCCCTTATGGCGTAGCTTTCAAGCATGGCCCTCACGGGATGAGATAACATGTGTTTTTTTCCACATACCCACTTCATGTTGTACACAAATGGAATAAGTATTATACTCTCTTAATCCTAGAAGAGGGAGTACAATGATGTAACTCTTATTTACCTTAAGGGGGGGAGTTCAAAAATCAAATGAAGACGGTTCATGAAACCACTTATGGTCTCTCCTTTCAGCTGACAAAGCGGGGAATTTATGATGGAATTGAAGATGTTTTTCAAACCAAAAGTTTCGACAACAAATATGCCAGATGAGCATCAAATTTTCGATATTGACAAGTGCAGTTTATAGATAACAGAATTTGGTAGGATTATGGTTTAATGATCTACAATTCAATCATACACATGATACATTGGGATTTTTTTTGGACACCTAAAAGTCTCAAAATTGGTTAGTGGTCATCCAAAAACCATTAGATACATGGTATCAATTGGTCAGTGGTTATCCCAAACCACAAATTCAGAGAGCACTTTAGTGATACACTGATAGTAGAGTGGTGATACTACATGTTCACCAATTAGAAGAAGACATTAGATTAATCTAAGCTCAAATACTTGGAAAAATGATCAAATTGTCAAGAAATCAGGAAATGCTCAGATATTCCAGTTGTTCACTTCCATATCTCATCTCTCTTCCAATTCATTTCAGATGAGCCATTCAACATCCAGATTGGTGGTTTTTCAGATAGTTCTTCATTGAAGATCCACTTGAATCATATTCCAATCAATTACATGCTTAGGATTATGAACATAAATTTTAATCAAATATACATGGAATACATTATGAATTCACATGGATGTAGATAGTGCAATCGTGTATGCAACATGATCGATCCTTTCTAGGATCTTAAATGGTGCAAAATATCTTGTTGGTAATTTAGTATAGTTTCCCAACTTCAGGGAACTTCTCCTGGACTTCAATTTTAAGAACACGTGGTCACCCACTTTAAAATCTATGTGTGTTATTATTTCATCTGCATAAATTTTATTCCTATCCTAAGAAACATTTAAATTTTTCTTTATTTTCACAATCTTCTCTTCCATGTTCTTGAGTAACTCTAGCCCAACCATTTCTCTATTTTCTAGATTATCCCAACTCATTGGCATGTTGCACTTTCTACCATATAATTATTCAAATGGGATCATATTTAAGGATTATTGATACCTATTATTATAACCAAACTCAACTAAATGTAGATAATCTTCTCATTTTGATTGTTTATCCATCACTGTTATAGCAAGATTTGCCTCACCCTATGAAAACTTGCATAGAGGGCCTGTTTTCATTTCCCTATGTAGACTTGAAGTCCCTTTTTGTAATATAACAGATATAAAATGTATGCAGAACAGAAATAAAATGATAGAAATGGTGGAATAACAACAATATAACCAGAACATTCACCACAATAGCACTGAAATGATAAGAGAATAATAAAATAAATAACACTTTGAATCTGAAAGCAATGTTCACAGGCCTCTTCAAGGGGCAAACCTCTAGTTGAGTAGAGCTCTATTAAAATAATATCCAAGCTAGGGTTCTTATACCCTCGGCTCCTATTTATACTAAAAAGAAGCATGTAGAGGAAGATCCTTCTAGAAGCAGAAGCTTCTATTAGGTCTTCTTACATTCACCTTATTCTATTTTATTGAAAGGCCTTATTAATATTGACCTTTATTACATCCAAAAATATTGTTCTACCTATGTGTGGGTTAGGACCCCAACATGTCTGCCCACTTAAAAACAACCTTGTCCTCAAGGCTTGAGATGAGGAAATTGTTGCAGAATGGTAGTTGGTTCCCAAGTGGCATCTGCTAGAGTTATATCTTTCCCTTGGAATAACACTTCCTTGATGGTTCTCTGATGTAGGTGACACTCATGCTGGTCCAAAAATGCTTCTGGATGTAGCCAAATGGATCCTTCTTCAGCTAACTCTGGAAGGTTGGTTTGAATTTGAAACTTAGCTCCAATCACCTTCTTTAAGCATGAAACATGAAAAACAAGATGTAGCTTCGAATGGCTAGGAAAAGCTAATTGATAGGCTACTTGTCCCACATGCTTGAGAATGGTATAAGGACCATAAAATTTTGGCGCTAGCTTCTGACAATGCTCGACCTTGAGGGAATTTTTCTTGTAAGGTTGCAGTCAAAGAAACACTTGATCTCCTTCTGCAAATTGACGTTTAGAGCGACCTTGATATGATTGTTGCTTCATGCAATTCCATGTCATGACCAAATTCTCTTTGAGGGTACGAAGAATAGCCTCTCAAGCTATAAGTGTCAGGTCAACCGCTTGGACCTTCGAGGCACCCGGTAAGTATGAGAGAACTGAAGGGGGCTTCTTTCCATATACTACTTCAAAATAAGTCATGCATATAACTATATGGTATGAAGTGTTGTACCACCATTCAGCTAGGGGTAACCATTGCGCACATTGATTTTGCTTTTTCGAGGAAAAACACCTCAAATATGTTTCCAAACACTTGTTGACAACTTCCATTTGGCCATCGGTCTGGGGATGATAAGTTGTGATGAGATGCAATTCGGTGCCTTTTATCTTGAACAATTCTTGCCAAAAATTACTTGTGAAAGTTGGGTCGCAATAAAAAACAATAGAGTGCGGCATGCCATGAAGCTTGAAGACTCAATCCATGAAAATTTGAGCCATTGTGGATGCTCTAAATGGGTGTCGAAGGGCACAAAAATGAGCATACTTGGAAAGGCGATCAACAACCACCATGATGACTGATTTATTTCCTGATTTGGGTAAGCCAATAATAAAATCCATAGAGATATCCTTCCAAATAGCAGGTGGAATCGGGAGCGGTTGTAGTGTGCCCAGAGAAATGACTGTTTCTCCCTTGTTGCATTGACACACATCACATTCAATGACAAAATTATGAATCTCTTGTTTCATACCATCCCATAAAAGGAATGTTTGACCCTGTCATAGGTTTTGGTGAACCCAGAGTGCCTTGCTATGGGTGTAGCATGAATCTCAGAAAGTACCGTGGATTTAAGATTTGATTGTTTACTTAAATACAAATGGCCTTTGTATCGAAGTTCATCATGGAGCCAAGAATACCATGAGGAAGCTAAAGCATTGGACTGCAATTGTTGGATTAGCTACGAACTTTTGGGATCTTGTAGCCATTGCTGGCGAATGGCTTGGAGTCAATCTGGGACAATGAATGAAAGAGAAAAAAGGGATCCTTCATATCCATATTTGTGGGAAAGTGAATCTGTAACCACATTGTCTTTTCCTTTCTTGTAAATGATCTCATAATCATATCCAAAGAGCTTAGTCACCCTTTTTTGTTGTTCTGGGGAGGACATGTGTTGTTCTAGAAAATACTTGAGGCTTTGATGGTATGTCTTAATTTGGAAACGTTGCCCCAATAGATAAGGGCGCCACAGATCAACGACATGCAGAATAACCAACATTTCCTTTTCATAGATGGATTTGTCCAGATTTATTTTAGATAGTTGCTTGCTGTTAAAGGCCAAAGGTCAACCCTATTGCACAAGGACAACACCAATTCCTTTCCATGAGGCATCACATTCCAACACAAAGGTCTTTGTGAAATCGGGAAGGGAGAGGACTGGAGTGGTGCACATGGCTATCTTCAAGGTTTGAAATGCTTGAGCAGTGGCTGGAGTCCAAGTGAAAGAGTTCCTTTTGAGGAGAGCAGTGAGAGGTGCTGCAATCTTCCCATGATTCTTAAAAACTTGCGATAATACCTTGTTAAGCCCAGAAATCCACGCAAGCTCTTAAGAGTCTTTGGGTGAGGCCAGTCTTGCATAGCTTCAATCTTTTTAGGATCCACCCTGACACCATCCTTGCCAACCAGATGACCCAAGTATTCTACTTCTAAGGCGCCAAAATCACATTTAGACTGTTTCAAGAAAAGTTGGTGCTGAGAGAGTAGATGGAGAACTCGATCCACATGAGCAAGATAGTCTATCTAGGTTTTGCTATAGATGAGGATACCATCAAATAAAACTGAGACAAAATGGCGGAGAAAAGGATGAAACACATGATTCATGAGGCTTTGGAATGTGGAGGGGGCATTAAACAAGCCAAAGGGCATGACCAAAAAATCATAGTGGCCCTCATGAGTTCTAAAGGAAGTCTTGGGAATGTCTGCCTCTTTCATATGTATCTGGTGGTAGCCCAAACAAAGAACCAATTTACTGAAGAATTGGGCGCCACTCAATTCATCCAGGAGGTCATCAATGTTAGGAATGGTGAATTTGTCTTTGATGGTAAGTTTTTTGAGGGCACAAAAGTCAGGACACATTCACCAAGAACCTTCTTTCTTCAGGACCATGACCATAGGAGAAGAGTAGGGGCTCATACTAGGGTGGATAATGCCTGCATTAAGGAGTTCCTGGACCATTTTCTCAATTTCATTTTTTTGTGAAAAGGGGTGACGATACAGACGGATATTGGGAGGAAGGCTTCCGGGTAAAAGGGGAATAGAATGATCATGAACACCACGGGAAGGAGGGAGTCCTTGGGGAGTGGAAAATACCAATTGATGTTTAGAAAGGATGTCTTGGAGGTCTTGTGGGACCGATGGTGTCTCTGTTGCTTGTATGGAATGGAGTTGGGCGATAACACCAGAATGACCTTTTTTGAGCAGCTTTTCCATTAGATGGGAACTAATGATCTCAGGTGAACCGACAGTGATGCCTTGGAACTTATATTGGTGGCCCTTCTGGTCGAATTGCATGGTTAAGTCTTTAAAATCCATGAGAATGGGACCCAAAGTCCTTAGCCAGTCTGCACCCAACACAATGTCACAACCTCCCATGTCGATCACAAACATATGGGATTTCAGGTGGTATTCACCAATTTGGAGACACACATTTTCACAATGCCCTCCACATTTCATGGAACCACAATTGGAAATCATGATTTGGAAATTATTGACGGCATGGATGTAGCAATGAGTTTCTTGGGAAATGCAGTGATGAATAAAATTATGGGTGCTACCACTATCAACCAGAATGATGACCTTCTGATGCTTGATGTAACTAATTAGCTTAAGGGTTTGGGGAGCAGAGAAGCCATTGAGAGCATTGAGGGAAATGACCGCTTCTACCTTGGGAAGGTCTGAGGGAGGGGTTATGTCAGTGTATTAAGGTGACTCAAACACAAGGAGAGTTTCTACATCCTCTTTTGAAATATCCTTGGAGATGGCCATAAAAATATTTTGTTCTTTACAATTGTGGCCCGAGAAATATTTGTCATCACAGTTATAACAAAGGCCTTTGAGTTGGCGTTCAACCATTTCAGCCTTGGTCAATTTTTGGATCTTTAGTGGAGCAGAGGGAGTAGTGGGATTTATTGGTTTAGGGCGAGGGATAAAGGAGGGTTTTTAGTTTTGAGAGGATACAACCTTTTGTGCTTCTTTATCTCTTTTAGTAGCCTCCACGCAACTCTGAGGCTAAGCCATGAGGACATGGGCCTGAATCCCATCCTTGAGGCCACTGATAAAACACTCTCGAAAAAAGGAATAAGACATGCCCTTTGTTGTAAAAGCCATGTGCTCAAAGGAAACTATAAAGTATTCCACTGTTCCTAATTGTTTCAACTTTTTCAAATGGCCCAAATGGTTGGTGTCAGTTTCAAAGCATTCATAAAGCTCTACCACAAAGTGTGTCCAAGAAATATAACCTTGACGAGAAGTTTTTCTCCATTGCCACTATTTCCACCATTCTTGATCTAGATGGAGAACACCATACCTTGGCCAAGTCATCTGTAATGCCGTATAAATAGAAATAATGTTCCATTTGGGTTACCCAACCAGTGGGGTCTGAGCATCAAATTTGGTCACAATTACCCATAGAAGGTGTAGGTCACCTTGAAAGTGATGGTTCTGAAATTTATGGGAATGAGAGGAATTCTCACCTTCAGGATGTGGAGGTGAGGAAGAGGAAGGGTTATTTGTAGGGATATACAGTTTGGTGCAGAGTGCCGAAAAGATTGATTCAAGCTGGGTGGTGAGGTCTTGTTTGATTTTCTCCATTGAGGAATGCATGGTTGTATTGATGGCGACAACATTGGCACTGAGTTGTTTCACTTCTTGTTGGGTTTCGATGAGACCAGATTGCAAGGTGTTGAAGTGAGCTTCCAAGTCTTAGCTACGGGTATGGGCCATGAGGATATGGGGACTGAAAAGGGGCAAGCAGGGTCAAATTTTTTTCCAAAAAATGACATGGATGAATGTGATAAGGGCAAAGATATGAATCCAATGGAATAGGTCTCAAGTAATGGTGAAAAAATTTCCAGACTTTTTTTTTTACACCTGTGGAGTTATACTCCGGTCTGAAGAATAATGTAGAGAGGAAATGCCCAAATGCTTAACCAGAAATAAATGTGTATTAAATTGGCAACCCGATCACAGTTGCATGACAATAGATCTTGTCTGTTTTGATTTGTTTATGTTTCTATCCCCAACGGTTAGGTATTCAAGGGTTCTATAGACAAGGGTTTTCCCTATGCTATAGCTCTCTAATATACGTGTGGGGTCCAACAGTAGTACTCGACCCAATATCTCAGGGCACTAACTAAGGATTATAGACTGTACCCTTAGCTGTACTACTTGACTACCCAGGTACTAGAGAGTATCTTCCCAAGTGTTGTTCTCAGTGACACTATCGTAGTCATGCGACCGATCAGTTTATCTAAAGAGGGATTTAGGTAATCTAGGTCGATCCGTACACAGGTGTTGTCTAATGTTCTACCACTCGAAGGGGTAACAACAGGGGTTACAAGGGTGACCAATAGATGTGCGCTTAAGTACCACTTGTATTTTCTGCATGTATGAATCCCTCAATCGTGGGTTTATCTGTGTAACAACAAATCTCTGTGGCTTAATTAAGACGCTGAAATACGTCTCTACCCTAAAAAAAAAAATTAACACACACTTTCTGCCGAGGAAAGTGCTCTGATACCACTTGTAATATACCAGATATAAAATGTATGCAGAACAGAAATAAAATGCTAGAAATGGCAGAATAACAACAATATAACTAGAACATTCACCACAATAGCACTAAAATGATAAGAGAATAATAACAAAAATAACACTTCGAATCTAAAAGCAATGTTCACGGGCCTCTTCGAGGGGGCAACCTCCAGTTGAGCAGAGCTCTATTACAATAATATCCAAGCTAGGGTTCTCATACCCTCGACTCCTATTTATACTAAAATGAAGCATCTAAAGGAAGATCCTTTTAGAAGCGAAAGCTTCTATTAGGTCTTCTTACATCCGCCTTATTCTATTTTATTGAAAGGCCTTATTAATATTGACCTTTATTACATCCTAATATATTGTTTTACCTATGTGCGGGTTAGGACCCTAACACTTTTTGAAAATCCTAGAGATTAAAACATGATTTTTCCACATATACACACCCTGCCTATATTACAACATGCATATACAGAGGTTGCACCACTATATCCTGCATACATCGATGTTTGTGCCCAAAATTAAAAAAATGGTGTCGAATTTCCATGTCACATCACGTGATCAATGATATTTGGCCTTCCATTTACTGGAAACGTTCTGAATCGACCATTCAGTTCCACTTGAAGGCTACAAATGAGAAAAATATGAGCTATGGAAAAGAAGAGAAGAATTCAACTTTGAGAGAAAATTTAATCTGGAGAAATTATTCACTTCACATTGAGTCTGCATCCCTTTGTCCTTTAAGTCTGAACACATTGTTCAGCCCCCAAGCTCTTCTCTTATTGATTGAGAACCTCATTGTCTCTCTTATATGAGCTTTCCTTTGGTGGAGGATTGAATTGGTGGAGGCCCAGCTGGAAGGAACTTCGTTTATCGGTTCCGAACCGTGCTGACATAGAATTTTGTAACTCATTCACTTTTGTTGATTATATCTTAATAGAAATACTCTTTTCTCATCCAATTAATATCTTGCGAATATTTGAATTTTTATTCCATGGGCATATTTGTTATGAATATTGATGGATTATTTTATTGAATGTGCTAACATCATATATTATCACCATATGCTTATGTTTCTTGGTTGTTCAGGACTAGTTGCAAGTATATTTCTTTGGGTGAAGTGCTCAATGGTGGACTTCATCGAATGTCTGGATGAGGTAGGCCTTTTATCTTGTCTTGCTAGCATATTTGTTTATATAACATAATTGATATTAGAGTTGATTTTTGCATTCATTTCCATCTATTGTGGTTTACCCCTAACCATAGAGAGATTTTCCTCGTAACAAAATTGGTGACCATACTGGGAAAACATCTTTTTTTTCGGGGTTTGGAGTGTTTTTCTCCTTAGATTGCTCTGATTTATATTGAGTTTATTGTCGTATGATTTCTTGACAGCCTTTGTTCACTCTGAGTCTGAGTTTCTTATCCTTCTCCTTATCCTGGCTGTGTTTTGACACATATAGGTAGGTTTTTGCTTGACAGTAGCATGCATACGCATGCTGTACTTCTGCAAGATGTGTACATACGTGCTTTTCCCTTGAACTATCACGCACATCACCCTTTTTTTCTTGGTTTCTTGGTTTGATGGTTGATGGGTAGGTTTTGATTATTGCTAAGTCTTCTTGGATCTCTTTGGTTACTCTTAAGTGTCTGTGGAATGACATGAAACTTGTCTTTGATTGAATTTTTGGGCGGTACCTTTCTCATCATATTTTTCATTTGAATGTCATTGCATATTGGGCTGGGTGTTTTTCTCCTTGATATCCTACTTGGGTTGTCTCTGTCTATACACAGTGGAGTATTTATATCAAGCTGTTGTTTAGTCCTTGCATTTTCATTCTCTTATATTGAAAATGCAAAAATATTAGGCATTTTACATTGATTGGAATTTTTTATATTTTGAGTCTTTATCATTAATCTTAGTTCATGTAAAGAAAGGTTGCATTTTTATTTAGAATTGTAGAATTGAATTGAGAATTTCATTTTGAAAAGCATATCATTCATTGGAAATTGAAGTTAGGACTTTGCATTGTATTCATATTCATTTATTTTACTTGATGATTCATAACATCACTAGTTTCATGACCGCGAATTTTGAGTAAGCAAGGCCATTAAAAGTAACTCTATAATTTAAAATTGATTAGTAACGATTTTATTTTTCTAGGGTGCACAAAATACCTTAGGGTTTAGAGCCTTGGAATAGGATTTTTTGAGTAAACTTATCCAAGGCTATTAAATCAACATATGT
>ML787071.1:422016-446772 GCA_009831015.1 Picea engelmannii
GGAGAAACTTGTTAAGGACCTTTCCTAGGGGGTTGGGATTTTAGTTATATTGATGTTATTAAAAAGATACGGGGAAACATTATAGGGTGTAAAAAATGATCTTTTTCCTATACTAATTCATGTGATTTTTTATCAAGTCTAGGAGAAACAAAGAGAGGAAATTTTCCATGTTGAAGATACAGTAAAAATTTCTAGGGAAGGTGCAATCCAAGATTTCCAAGACATATGTAGTGGGATTCATCTTGATCTTTAGAGGAAAGAACCACACTCCCCTCATAATTTATAATCTACCATCCATAGGTATCAATTTTACAAGCAGTCTTTGAGGAAAATCAAGATCAAACAGATCGGGCTAAGATTCAATCCTCCTCTCCCACTACATCCCACACCTCTAGGAAATTTGGATGAAGAAAAGGAGAAGGAAGGTTTGAAATAAAATAGACAAAATTTTAAGTCAACTCTTAATATCCCAGAATAGTACCTCTTTAAGTGAATAATAAGGATTGACCACCACTTATGCATTTAGATTTTTAATTAATCAATTTTTTTATATCTCTTAATCTAGAAGAGTCGACTGACACTTCCTTGTACAACTTCTCACTGAAGCCTTTTCAAACTCAAATAAGAGATTTTCATTGGGAGCATAATGTAGAAGGGCTAGTTGACCCTTGTATATATAATTGTTTCATTCTAGTCAAATCTCCATCTCGTAGAATGACATTTCTTTAGGGGAATAAGAAAGAAGGTTTGATTTCCCCTTTCACATTCGATCTTTTTAATTAATCCTTTTCCCTTATTTGACCTAGTCTACAAGGGTTGATCAACTCTTCCTTGTATAAATTTTCAATGAATCATTTTCAAACTAATAGAAGAGGTATGTGCTAGGGGCATAATGTGCAAGTTCCAATCAACCTTTATCTAATAATAATTGTTCCATTTCAAGCAACTCTTTGTCTCATAGAATGGTATATCACTAGGTTAGGAACAAGGAAGGGTTGGTGACAACTTATCGATTCATATTTCCAATTAATCTTTTTTGTTATTTTTCCTACTATGTAAGGGTTGATCGACCCTTCCTTGTATAAATTTTCAATGAAGCCTTTCAAAATCATAAAAGAGGCTTTCACTAGGGCATAATTTGGAAGTGTCACCTAATTCTTCATGATATAATTTGTATATTCCAATACACTCTACATCTCATTGAATGTTATATATTTAACAATAGAAGAATTAGGTGACTTATGTTTAGGTGACTTATGTCGCCTAATCATACCAACAATGTACTTAGGGAAACTACTTCCAGACCACCAACGATTGATGATTTATGCTTCCTACTGAACTAGGAAATAATTCCTGATCCAATGTCGAAGCAAAAACCTTAAGTGGTCTTCCTGCCCTCAGTACATCCTGCCCAATCAACATATGTAAAACCTGACAATATCACTCCACCACTACACTCATACAACAACCAGTACTACATTGTACCTCTCAAGTATCTAAACACTCAACCATGTGTATCCATGAGGGTTTCTCCTTGAGAATTGTTAAGAAGGAGTCATCTAGGAAATTTCCACTAACCAAATGCCCTATCTTTGGTTCTGAGAGGTGAGTCCCATGAAGTAGTTGATGTTTGACTTTAAAACAAAGTAGATAGAAAAGGCCCTCTATAGCCAAAACATATAGGGATGAAACCAGAGGGAATCCCTATCTAATTTATTGAAATAGTCCCATTTGTTCATATTTTCTATTATTAATGAAGAAGCAAGCCAATGAATTAGTAAAGCAGGTTTCCACACTAATTTTGAATCTGAGACTAAGTCCTATGACTTTGAGATTCATTTTGATAAGGAGCAATTTCCTTAACCAATTAGGGATATTAAAATCCTTTCTGTAGGATATGGTCAAGACCTATTTAGCAGCAAGCACACTCTTCAGAGTGGATATTTCCAAGGTTGGGACCAAAGGTTTGATTGAGACTCCTATCTCTTTAAATGATGAATATTCCATGACCATTTCATTTCATATTGAAGGAAAGGTAACATGTTTCATGCATCTATGAAGAGGTATCTTAGTGGCCATTCTATTAGGCTTCTATCGAGATGGCTCTTGTATGAGGGAGGACACCTAAGATGTATTTCTACGGGCCTAGATGTCTTTGGACAACCCTCATCCTTCTTTTTATTCTCTTTTCTCAGTTTTCCCCCAATGATTTAGATGGAAGAGTTTGGAAGAGTTATAGTCTAGGCCTATATATTATATATTATATATATATATTATATATATTATATATTATATATAATATATATATAATATATAATATATAATATATAATATATAATATATAATATATAATATATAATATAAAAAAAACAAAAAATCAAAACAAAAATCAAAACAACATCAAATAAAAAACAAAATAAAAAAAACATATACAAACAAAACAAAACATGCAATATCAAAACGCAACCACTATATCACTCGCACGCAGAGTTTCACACACTCACCACCACAGTCCCTGCATGGATTTGGCACCACAGTCCCACAACTCGCGCACAAATATGCAAGAAACGACCACCACAGTCCCATGGATTTGGAGGATGGAAGAGAGAGGAGGACGGATTTGGAGCATGCAATTGGAGGAGGCTAGGGCACAGACATTTGCATGCAGAGTGGAAGGGGGAGAAGGAGGAGAAGGAGGGAGAGGTGCATGAGAGGAGGGCACGTGGGAGGAGGCTAGGGAAAATAGATTTGTAGAGGAGGGCACACGAATTTGCAAAGGAAGAGGGAACACGGTTTTGCACTGGAGGAGGGCACACAGCCGGAGGAAATGGTTTGACTTATTTCTCCTATATCTTGACTTATTTCCCCTTGATTGTGCCATGAGAAGAAAAAATCCCCATGGGAGTAGTGTAAGTTAATAACCATTGAATATAGTCCAAAACAAATATTTGAAGAAAGTGTCGAAGAATTTTGGGATAGGGAAACAAGTAAGAATGAAAAAATAAATCTAGTAGCTCTTCCCCAATTTCATAGAATGATCACTGAGGTCCTAGACACTTTTATATTTGAATTTGAATCCCTTTGCAACACTTATAAATATAATAATTATGCCCAGATGAGAATTTTCCCCTCTACTTTGAAAGAAATATCCCTAAAATGGTTCATAGGTCTAGATATACATAATATTTAGACATTGGAAACTATGAAGAATCTTTTTATAGAGAAATACACTGAATATTGAAAATATGGAGATTCAAGAGATTAACTATTTCAAATGACTTAGAAAGGACAAACCATTAGAGGACTATGTTAAGATATTTCACTTTGGTTAAATTAGAGATATATTGATTGCTCAATTGACAAAAACTCTCCTAAGACAATTCTCCCTAATACATGATTCATGGGCCCTAATTGTGTATGCATTATACATGATTCATGGGCCCTAATTGTGTATCCATTATGATCACTGACACAATCTTAACAATTGAAATTGGAAAACTTATCTTTCACAACAATTCCTTGGGGATGTTGAATACATTAACTTATCAAGACATGTCAAGTACATTTTGAAACTTGGGAGTCATAATTAATTAAGGAAAAGTTTGGCTATGAATATTGTTAACACATTGTTAGAAGTTGATGTGAGTATCTAGGAGGTCTAGAGTTGCAAGAACACATGTTAGTATATTCCACACATTGTCTAGCCATTTTGTATATATACAACACTTTAGACATTGTCTAATATATACTCCCTTAATCTCATATATAGTCACACAAATCCTTTAACAATATCAACATAATAATGTCAATGAACACTAAGATCAATACTAATCCCATTATAAGTATGCACATGACATTATAATGTGTCAATAATAGGATATATAAGCCAAATGGTCCAAAGCATATAGTTCCAAATCATGTATCTTTAATTCTAACACATACAAGACACCTTTCCATTATAACACAATGTAGGGTCCAAGGCGAAGTCTCGAGATAAAAAAGAGGTTAGGGAGGGAAATAGCTAACCATTTGTGGGGCCTTTAGAGTAGGGAAGACCCCTAATTTCTTTTCCAAATGATCATTCTCTCAATTGATTCTGGAGGGGTCATGGGTGCCCAAAAACAAAAAGCCTTAAAAAGAATGTGTGTAATTTACAAACCGGATGTCTTGCTTCTCCAATAAATTGTGTGTGTTGGCTCTAAAGCTACAAATTTTTTTTCTTCCTTTCTAAAAGAATGAAAAAATAATTTGGTGGATTTTGAAGAACTTTAGGAGGGTTAGTCTTAAGGTGGAATGCCAATCTAGTTGCAATGTCCTCCAATGTCTTAAATGTAGGTATTGATATTGAAGTCGAGTCTATAGAATTAGGGAAGGTGTATAAAATTATTAACTAGGCTTATTAGAGATGGAAATATTGGTGAAATATGGAATTCATTAGGTTATTTTCCAGGTTTATTGACGATGAAACAAAGGTAGGTATAGAATCACAAGTGGCAAAGGATGGAATAAAATTAGTATTAAACTCCTTCAAAGGAGCCAAAAGCCTTGGTATTAAACTCCTTCAAAGGAGCCTTAGTATTAAATTAGTATAAAGATTACAGAGAGATTTTACAAGAGAGTTTCTCACAATCAATCATCGGCAAATGACCCTACATGCTCTTTAAATAGAGATCATGGACCAATCGTGTGTTAATCCATGGATCAATGGCCGTTAAAATCGAGGAGAGTATGAACCGTCAGATCACTCTATGTCGGGAACATATCGTGACCGTCGGATTTCCTAACTACAAATGCATACTAATGCACACTAAAGAAACACACTTTTACCTAACGACATATTAAACCAAGTAGATCTTAACTAACTCCTAAGTGTCTAAATATCCTAACATCCCACCTTAAGAACAACTTGGGATATGATTGAAGGATTTACAATAGTGACACAATAGGAGAAGGAAGGAGGCATTAGAGCCTATCCCCCCTTAATGACAACTTCCTGAACTCCTAACATAGATCGAAGGTTGGAAAACTTCGCTTCTGTAAGAGACTTTGTGAAAATGTCTGCAACTTGATCTTCTGTAGGTCAAAAGAGCACTTCAATAACTTGATCATGAATTAGCTTTCTGATGAAGTGCATGTGTAGATCGATGTGTTTTCTATGCTGATGTTGAACTGGATCTTTGGTGAGCTTGATGGCACTCTGATTGTCACACCAAAGGCTAGTCGGATGCTGGTACTGGAATCCAAACTCTGAAAGGATCTGTCAAAGCCACATGGCTTCCTGACTTTCATTTACCACTGCTTAGTACTCTTATTCTATTGAATAAAGTGAAATAGCATGTTGTTTCTTACAAGACCAAGTGACAAGTCCTTAACCAAGGCCGAAAACATAACCTGCAGTATATTTTCGATCATCAGGGTCACCAACCCAATATGAATCAGTGAAACCAACCAATAAAGGAGTCCCCACTGAACTATAATGTATCCCGAACTGAACTGTACCATGAACATAGAGAAGTATCTTTTTAGCTACTTTCCAATGGCTTTCATGGGGTGTTTGCATATATTGGGGAACAAGACCAACAACAAAGGAAAGATCAGGACGGGTATGAGTAAAGTATAAGAGGCTACCAACTAACTGACGGTACAGGGTGGCATCAACTTTAGGAGAAGTACAGGTGGCAGAAATCTTGACTCCAGTGTGGAAGGGAGAAGGGGTTGGTTTACAATCGTCCATGTGAAATTGACGAAGAAGGTCACAAGCATACTTAGACTGTGAAAGAAAAACTACTTCATTGGTTTTCAAAACTTGCAGGCCAAGGAAATAGTGCAAAAAACCTAAGTCTATCATTTCAAATTTCTTCTTAAGGTTGGTTTTCATATGGCTTAAAAGTTTTGAGTCACTACTAGTAATGATAAGGTCATCAACATAAAGGACAAGGATTATGAGATGGCTTCCTACTTTCTTGGTATAGACATTAGGATCAGAATGGCATCTAGAGAATCCAGTGGCAATAAGAAAGCTATCCATTTTGGCATACCAAGCTCGAGGAGCTTGCTTGAGACCATAAAGAGATTTCTTGAGGCGACAAACAAGACTAGAGTCATTCTGGACATAGCCAGGAAGTTGTTCCATGTAGATTTCTTCTTCCAAATCTTCGTGCAAGAAGGATGATTTAACATTCATCCGATGGACCTCCCATTTATGTGAGGCAGCAAGGGAAAGAACAAGGTAGATGGAATTCATTTTTTCTATAGGGGAAAAGGTTTCATTATAGTCAATTCCTTCAACTTGGAAAAATCCTTTGGCAACTAACCAAGCCTTGTGTCTTTCAACACTTCCATTTGATGCATACTTAGTTCTGTAGACCCATTTGCATCTAACAAGTTTTCTTCCTTTTGGAAGAGGTACATGATCCCAAGTATTATTTGCCATTAAAGAATGATACTCTTCATTAATTGTTGTATCCCAATATGGATGACCTGAAGCTTATGCAAATGTCACTGGATCATGAGTCTCTGAAACTTGAGCCAGTAGATAAGAAGTTCACTGGAATTGTGAACATGTTCGACGCTGATCTAAAGGATCACTGACAAGATCACTAGCTGCTTCTCGTGTTGAACGGACCCATCTAGGAAGAAGCGGAACTGGTGCTTGTTCAGGTTCAAAGGACTCATCTGGAGGAATGTCAGTAGGTGGAGGTGGATTATCATCCTCACTTTCATCATATGAAGAAGAAACCAGAGTAGGAATAGAAGAAGTCACAAACGTCGAAGATGGATCGCAGGCCGAAGAAGGCACAACCGCCGAATTAGGCTCGTAGTCCAAGAGATTTTTATCAAATTTAACATCTCTTCTAAGAATAATTTCATTACAATGTGGTTGAAGAAGTCTATAACCTTTGACATCTTCAGAATAACCAAAAAATATACACTTCTCACTTTTAGGATGCAATGCTTTCCTTTTCTCATCAGGAATGTGAGCCCATGCTATATTGCCAAATACACGAAAGTGACTTACATCTGGTTTAATTTTAGTCCAAGCTTCTTCCGGTGTTATATTTTTAAGAGACTTTGTGGGAGTGTGATTTACTATGTAATTTGCACAGTTGATGGCTTCCGCCCAATACTTTAGACTTAATCCCTTAGATTGGATCATACAATTAGCCATTTCTTTTAATGTGTGGTTATTTCTCTCAGCAACACTATTTTGTTGTGGTGTATATGGAACAATGTGTTGCATTTGGATTCCCTATATAGTGCAGCAACTTGTAAAATTATTGTTCACATATTCGCCTCCATTATCTGTTCTTAACATTTGAATTTGATGTCCAGATTGCTTTTCTACAAGGGCCTTGAAGGCCAAAAACTTGTCAAAATCTTCACTCTTGAGTTTTAAGAAGTAAACCCAAGTATGTCTGGAAAAGTCATCAATGAAAGTTAAGAAATACTTGCACCCAGAAAAGGAAGGAGAAGAAAGTGGACCACACAAATCACTGTGAACAAGTTGTAAAGGGCCCGAGGCGTGCCAAGAGGCAGGTTTGTCAAAACTGTCCCGATGATGTTTGCCGAGAACACAACCGGCACAAACACCATCTCTGCATGAAAAAAGAGGAAGACGAGTCACCATATTTTGATTACATAGTTGATGCAATGAGCGATAGTTTAGATGACCAAACCACTCATGCCAAAGTTTGCTCAAGTCATCACTATGAGCAACAAAAACTGATGAAAAAGATGATGACCAAAAGTTTTCAAACTTGTACAACCTGGTAATATCATCAACAATTCCAGTTACAAGAACATTCTTAGGATCTTTTACTTGATTACAACTTGGTGACGTGAAAACTCGATGGTTTTACCTTCACCTGAATGAGTGATTCAATCTACTGATAGAAGGTTACAAGAAAGTCTTGGAACACATAATACATCATTGAAATGACCATTATCTACTTGAACTGTTCCAGATTCTACAACACTAAGAGATCTATCATCACCAACAAATATTTTCTTTGTGTTACATTCATTTAGAGCAGAAAATATGGCTTTATCCTTAGCCATATGATAAGGTGCTCCTGAATCAATGAGCCACTCATCAGAAGACGAAGTAGTAATAGAATTTCAATTGAAGGAGAAACCAGAAGAAAAAAGTGCATGTTCGTGAGAAGAAGAAGTGGAATCAATATTGATGTTGTGCTTCTTCATCACTACATCTAAAGCTTCCATCTTATTGAAACATTTGGACTCATCATGACTATATTTATCACAAAAGTTGCAATGTCTGTTAGTGTTTTTACTTTTATGTTTTGCTCCTTTTTCCACATTAGGAGAGGAAGCTATCTGAGTGGGTTTGGGACCCTTATGTTGCTTGTTGTTGTAGCGAGGATGTTTCTTCTTAGGATACTTGGGTTTATATTTCTTCTAGGCAAGTAGGGCTTTGTTGGAGGTACTTGCATTGTTGATTACTCCAAGTTGTATAAGCTTATCTTCCTCTCTAATCAAAGAAGCACAAAAGGACTCAAGAGTGGGTTTGTCATAAGCTTTCCCTATATCCTCTCTCATGGCATAAAAGGTATATACAAACATATAATATGAACTACCTAGCTTAGAAAGGATAAGATATATGAAATACTCTTCCACCATTTTTATCTTACATTCTTCACAAAAAATTCTGAGTGTTTTAAACCTAGATAGATAGTCTCCAAGGCAAGAAAAATCACTTGGACTCAAGGTCAGTATTTGATTTTCTAACTGTTGTGCTCAAATAATATTGAGTTTACCAAACATAGATTCAATCGTGTTCCAAGCTTCTTCGGGGTCATCAATTCCTTGAAGATGGTACCTTAAATCATGAGAGATGGACATTCCAATTAGTCCACGTGCTTCGTCATTCCTATTATCCCATTTGGATTTCTTATCATCATTAGTGGGTGTTATTTCCTTTCCCAAGGTAATCTGGTATAGGCCTTTACTTCTTAATAAATCTTCCATATCAGATTCCCATTGGAAGTAGTTGTTGCTGGTAAGCAAGACATTACTTATAGAATCCATATTAAATGTGCAGATATGTGGATTTAAAAACTGAAACTAATGATCTGGATGGAAATATCTTGAAAATTTATGCGGTTTTAAAAAAACGACACTAAAAATAGACTTTCGATGTGAGAGTTATGCCCTTTTAAAAAAAAAGGCATACACAGTAACCAAATAACCACGTGATAGTGTAAGCTGTTTTATGAAGTGACCCACTTTTATAAAGAGAAGTGGGGATCACTTTTACAATGAAGTTACTTTATAATAGAAAAGATGCATGCAAAATAAAATATTAAAGCTACTTATAGTGATTCACTTTTATACTTGAAGTGAAATACACTTTACAATTTTGGCATGAATGTTTTTCAAAAAAAAAGTAACAAAAAGAGACTTGAACTCAAGACCTCTTACTTAATAAGGGAAATTTTAACCAAATGATCTAGAAAAAAATATTGTAATGTTCATAAGGAGGATTGGGGGTGTTTTTTTTGTGGAAGAAGGCCTTGGAGAGCGTGCTAAAAAAACCTCTTTTCACACAAGAAAAAAATTTCACTCCAGATCTGACTGTAATGGCCGTATCTTGGGCAAACAAAAACCTTTTCGAGTGAAACGAAAAGTGTTCTTGACTGAAATAAGCACTCCAGACACAATGTAATAGTCCTCTCAGCCCAAAAATTTACAAAAATGACATAAAGTGGAGATGAGGCAACTCGACTTCACAATCTCAATCTTCAACAAGAGCGGGTCTTCAAACAGGATCTGATACCATGTTCGAAAACATAGGTATTCCAACAGAGGATGAACACCTTTAGTAAACACTCAAATAACTAGAACAAATATCAACACACCGATGTTTTCATGTGGTAAAATCCCTACGAGGAAACATCGACGGCCCCATCCAATGCAACCACTTCGAGCAGTTTGTTAATGCAAAGAAAAAGATTACAGAGATATTTTACAAGAGAATTTCTCACAATCGATCATCGAAAAATGACCCTCCATGCTATTTAAGTAGAGATCATGGACCAATCGGGTGTTAAGCTACGGATCAATGGCCGTTAAGATCAAGGAGAGTATGAACCATTGTATCACTCTATGTCGGGAACATATCGTGACCGTCAGATTTCCTAACTACAAATGCATACTAATGCACACTAAAGAAACAAACTAGAAACACAATTTTACCTAATGACATATTAGACCACGTAGATCTTAACTAAATCCTAAGTGTCTAAATATCCTAACAAAATTAGACATCATCGAGTATTGAGATTATATATTCAAACATAAATAATTTATTATGATTCTATATTTTTCTCTTCAAATTAAATGGTCGTTGAAATACTCAATGATACATTGCTATGACTAAAACCCTAACAAAATATTCAACCATGTTATTATACACATAATTATGAGTGCATAATACAATTATTGTATTTACATTTATAAGGGATGTTATATTCTCTACAATAGTTTTTAGTAACATATATAGTATTTTTAGATTTGATGTGCAACTCCTACTACTATCATTCCTACTCCTAATATTGACATTTTAAATTTTGTAAGTAAAATAAATATTATTTACACATTCATGCATTAGGGAATAAGGTAGATATTTTGCAATGTATGTTGGGATTGAGGTGTGTCATACATCTTGCAATCTTGTAATAGAACAATTTATGTAAATATTACTTTATCTCTCTTATTACAACTATACCTTTGTGTTAATAGAATAGTATAAAACTTCTCCATCTCATATCTACCTTGCACATTCAAATAATCATGTAGGAATCATCATAGTGATAAATAATTTAAGAATACATTAGACATCAGCCAAAAGACAAGTTTGGAAAGTAATGCATTTGCCTTAAAAATTTGATGCTCATTTGAAGTTTGTAATGTCGATTAAATGTCGAATAGGAATTTCCCCTTTGTTGAATAAACATCGAAAATCTTTGGACCTTTTCTAAGTTTGTCAGTGCGCTACAAAATTTTCTCACTGAGTTGGGAATTCAGTTTCATCGACTGATCATCATCTGGTGTGACGACCAGAGCACTATGAAGTTCTGCAGAGATCCATTTCAGAGGCAGCGGACAAAGAACATTGAGATCCACATGCACTACATCTGAGACTTAGTACATGAGAGGATGATCGACTTATAGTTCTGTCCTTCAACAAAACAAACAAAAAATATCTTCACCAAGACCTTCACTGAGCAGAAATTCCATTCTCTGCGAAGTCGTCTTGGAGTGAAGGACACAGTTGCCTAGCAAATGTATTTCTTCTATTTACATACATTGTACCTTGAAGGGGGGGGGTTCCCATGAGGTTTTCCCTCTTTCCTCACTTTATTTTCAGTTTATATTTTTTACTTGGTTACCTAACATGGCCTCGTTGTTGGGACCAGATCTTTATTTTCACCATAGTGATGTTCAGGGGGGGTGTTGGAGTTACTTCACACACACCTAAGATTTATTTTTCGTAAGGTTTTTCCTTGTTTATTAGTTATAATTAGTCATTATCCAGTCTCCTATAATTTAGGGGAGAATATTCCACCTGGAGAATATTCTCTTTCAATTGACACTTTAGTTTGACTAGTTGAGTTGAGTTTAGATGCTGTATGGGTTTTGTCACCATGCAACATTGGGATCATCACCATGCTAATTAGACCTTGCCTTGGTATCATCACTAGATTGGCTCATTATCCTTGATTCCCTGAGTTAACTCCTCACTACTCTTTGTTCGTTCAATTAACTGAAGACTAGTTGACTAGTTAACTCAACTAGGTGGCAATTCACTCCTATAACTGCCTGAGAAACTAGACTAGGTGGCAGTTCACTCCTGTAACTGCCTGAGAGACTAGACTAGGTGGCCGTTCACTCCCATAACTGTTGGTGTGTGTCCAGATCACTCTAGACCACCACTATGGTGCATTGGTTATCCTCAAGTCGAACTCATTGAGTTATACAAAGTATATCATGTGTAAATTATTCATTATTCACAACGGTTAATGAAAATTCTTTTCTCTCCTTCTTCTTCTTTCTCCAATTCTCTTTGCAAATGTGTGTATTATTGTTTATCTAGATCTATTCTGAGCAATTTCAACACATTTACATGCCCCTCACCTTGTTTCACTATGGAGTCACACCAAAACAAATTCATTTCTGGCAACTTGACTGCACTATCCACCTCATGGAACAATTATCCAATCTATGCACCAAGAATTGCATGTCCAGACTGCCTTTGCCTCACTACTTCATCACCTGGTCATGCTACTACATCTACCTCTCTATGATTTGGAATGGTTAGGCTTCACCCTCAACCATGCTTCCCAAAAGCAAGAGAAACACACATGTCCAGGTACTCTCTTCATGCTGAAATATTCCTTTCTGCACAATCCTCCAAACGAAGGCAAGTCCTTAACTTGTCTCCTTTTGTCAAGTCATGTAAACATCCCTAACCCCAAGTTGGGCCATGCCACAAAAAAATTTCTTTCCTCTAATAACATGTTTTTTAATTAATAACATGCCTTGCATATGAGTACAAATATGTATTACTAATAGTATCAAATGCATGCATAATATGTAGAATTAAAACATATTTATTTAACATAAACATTCACATAGCAATTGGCACATAAACACATATAAAAAAACACTTTTATTTTAATGGTAAATCACCAAATGTGTGCAAACCTTGGACATTCCTTAGAACCATAGACTTTTTTGTTCATAGACTCTCAACAGTAGCTCACCCCCAAGATGGGGCTATGAATCCACTAGTGAAAAGACTTCTAATCCAAACTAAGGTCTAATAATAGCTCAATAAAAATAGGCTTAGGTTCCAACTCCAACAACAGTTCCCACCTCACACCCTCTCATTCTTCACATCTTGTCCCACCACAGGAAGTGTATCCCTTCTCTTCTAAAACATCCTTTGACTGTCCCACTTCCGTTCCAGGGCTTCAACAATAGACTGAACAAGAAGTTTTGATGCTCTATGAAACCTGAAACACAAAGTTTCTTAAGGAGCTCAGCACCCACTAGCCTAACATAGGGAATCTATCCCAACAATTCTCACAATGATCCAAATTTTATGAGCATAACAAAATGAATATAGATTATTAAAAGATGCTTAACACAGAATAACAAAGATACATTAATTTTGTTTTTCTATTGATAAGGAAATAAGATGAAACTGTAAAATGCAGCGGAAAACAAGCTTGCTGGAATGGTGGTGGATTATCTCTAAGAAGAGATATAATGACTGCGCTCATTTGCGAGAAGATCATTACAATGAGGATATGAAGGCCCTTTTTACAATAATCATGAATTCCAAGACCCTAGACATACAAAAATCTAACCCTAGGATATGAAGCGCCAAAAGTCATGTGGGTCCCATTGGGGTAAGCTAGTACATCAACTTCCCAGGGTCGTAACTTTTGCATACAATCTTCATTTTAGGCACACGATATCACGTTGGAAATTTTATTCGAGGAATAGAAATTTTTCCATCAGAATTTGACTTTGCCTACTTGTTGACTATGGTGAGCGCTAAAAACGTTGTTTAGGGCCTCAAAACGGCCCCGAAAGTCACAGACCTAAAAACTAAGAAAAAAATTGCCAAACTAGAAAACTGCCAAAATGAACTAGTTGGAATAGGTGGGAGTCCACCGAAATCCATCTGGATCAATCCTCCTTCCTTAGGAATCAATGGTATCTATTGCGTTGAGTTCCCCCATCAGATGAGGAAATTTCTGTTCAATTTGTCCCTGGGTGAGCCACTTACCTTGGTGTAGGAGTTGCCTTGCTTTGACAACTTGATAAAGATGGAACCTTTGTTGTCGAGTTCCCTTGATTCATGTGTCCACAATATGATCATTGGATACATGTTGCATGAATTCAGGGTTGATCTATGTTTATGTCAATTTATCTACTATCTCTCAGGTGTCTAATAATGGTGGGAAATATGGTCGAAGGAGAGCCACGTTGAATACTGGGTGCAAGCCAAGGAAAGGGGGAATGTTTATCTCAAAAGAATTGTCACTGAAAGCCTTGGTGATCATGTACAACCCATAACGGAGTGGTCAAATATTCTGATGGGGCCCTGTAAGGTGCTCTTTCTACAAGTGCAACCAAACTTCCTCGCCCACTTGAAACTTATGCGACACTCTATGTTAATCATGGAGCTGCTTGTACTTGGAATTGGACTTCTATAAAATATCTTGATCCTTTTGGAAGATGTGTTGGATCCTCTCAATGAACCAAGTGGCTTTTTCATCTTCTGGTGGAATAGGGGATGAGTCGGCCGAGGTGGTCGCTAGGGGTAGTGCAACATCCATGGGGCCCAATGGTTGGAATCCCAACCCCACTTGAAAGGGGTTGTGGTCAGTTGAGCTATGCAGGGCTTGGTTGTAGCTATGTTGGACATAGGGAAGACTCTCATCCCATGTGCAGGTTTTCTTGGAATTGTACATGCGCAGGATATGTACGATCATACGATTTACAACCTCAATTTGGCCATCTGTCTGGGGGTGGAAGGAAATGGATTTGTTGATCTTGATATCCAGCAGTGACCAGAGACTCAACTAGAATGTGTTGAGGAATCAACTATCCTGATCTGAGACAATGGTTTGTGGGATCCCAAAATGTACCCATACTTGTTCAAAGAAGAGCTTGGCAGTGGCCTTTGCTGTGATGTTCTTCTTATATGCGACCATAATCACCATCTTGGAAAAGCGATCAACAACCACAAAAGCACAGTCAATTCCCTTCTTGGTGGATGGGAGGCCTGGCATGTAGTCTATTGATATGGATTCCTATGGCCTGTTAGGAGTAGGAAGACAGGTGCACATGCCCTATTTCTTAGTGTTTGATTTGGAAATAGCATAGGTGGTGCATGACCTGATATACTTGCCGACAACCTTTCGAAGTTTCATCCAGTAGAAATGTTTTTTCATCATGACCACTCTCTTTTCGACACCAAAGTGTGTTTCCACCCAGATGTAGTGAGTTTACCAAATCAACTTCGTGTGCTCGCTTGATGGGACGCAAAGATGGCCAATATGAAACAACAACTCATCATGAATATGGAAATTAGCAACCACTGAGTTTGCACCCAACATTTGGTAGGTGATGGAGAAGTCAAGGTCTATATCATAGAGGTGGGTCCATCCAAAGGTCTCTTGGCCACAAGAGTCTAGCATTGTGGTGAGTGCTGCGATTGGAGGTCAGATGAGGAAATCAACAACTCGGTTGGTACTTCCTGTTTTATACTTGATGTTAAGGTGGAATTGTTGTAAGTATGTGGACCACTTCTGATGGCAGTCATTATACAATTTTCCTTGGGTCTTCATGAACTGTAGTGGCTTGTGATCAATGTGGATGACTATCACCTTCCCAAGAATGTAAATTCTCCATTGGTGATAGGCTTGCATAATGGAGTGCATTTATTTTTTGTAACTAGGGTACTTACGAACAACATATGATAGTGTCTCACTATGATATGCCACAGGGTGGTCGTGTTGAGTGAGAACAATTCCCACAACATAGTTTGAAGCATATTTCTCGATGTCAAAGGGATGTTGTAGGTCCGGAAATGAAATTACTAGGGATGAGCACAAACACTACTTCAATTCATCAAAGGATTTTTGTTGGGACATGCCCCACACAAATTTTTTCTTACTTTTGCCCTTGGTTACTTGGCTGAGGGCCCATGCGATATGAGATAATCCCAACACGAACCTGCGACAGAAATTGGCGAGGCCCAAGAAGATATGAATCTTAGTGAGTGTGGTTGGGGCTGGCCAATCAAAAATGACCTAGATTTTGGTTGGACACATATGCACAAAATGTCGATCAATGATGTATCCTAAGTAATGGACCCTATCCATGTCGAAGGAACATTTTTCCAAGTTTTCATATAGTTTGTGATGTCGCAGGGTGTGCAAAACTTATTGAATATGTTGCAAGTGTTCCTCCCAAGTCTTGTTGTAGATGAGGATGACATCCAGATACACCACTACAAAAGTATTTTTTAAATAGGATATCATCCATCATCCTCATAAAATTTGTTGGAGCATTTGTCAGCCAAAGGGCATGACCAACCATTCAAAAAGACTTTATTTTGAATTGAAGGTGGTCTTCCATACATCTATCTATTCTATTGGAACCTAGTGGTAGCTATACTTTAGATCAATATTATTGAAGTATTTGGACCCTGTGAGCTGAACAAGGAGGTCATCGATTCAGGGAATCGGGTACTGGTTCCAGACTGTGATTTTATTTAGGGCCCGATAATCAATGCAAATTCGCTAGGTCCCGTCTTTCTTCTGCACCAGCATGATTGGTCTCCCACAAGGCGATGACTTGGGACATATGTGACCTTTTTGGGGAAGTTCATGGATATGCCTCTTGATCTCCTCGTTTTCTATCAAAGAGTAGTGGTTAACTGGACCATTGGGTAGCGGTGCGCCTGGGGTCATATCGATGGGATTCTTGACCTGGTAGTGTAGAGGTACCCCAGTAGGAGAGGAGAAGATATATGAGTATTCTTCCACAACCTTATCCACTTTCTTTTGTTGTGTGGAGAGAATGGTCTTGGAGATCCTGGATGTGGTTGCTATATTTCACTCACTCTGAGAGAGAATCATGAAGAAGACAGATTTCCCATTCTGAGAGATGAAATTCTTGCATTGCTTGGTGGATATCAAGGAAATAACAATAGGTGGGACTGCCTCGGGTATCCTGTACAATTTCCTGTTCAAATTAATAATAACAATATGAGGCCTAGACTCATATACAACATGACGTTTCCATAAATAAGGTTGGCCCAAAGGAAAATTACAAAGTTCAAGAGGAGCAACATCACACAATACCTCGTCTTTGAAGGGCTTGATGTCGTACCACATTCGACACTTTTGGCTAACACGTAGATCACTTCCTTGGAGGAGCCATCCAATGGTGTAGGGTTGTAGGTGCAGAATTGTCAGTAGGGCTAGCTACTTGATGACCTATTCTAATATGAGGTTCTTGTGACTTCCGTTATAAATGATGAAGTGTAACAGGGTACCTTTTACCCACATCTATGAATGAAAAAGGTGCTCACCTTCTTCTGGCTCGTTTGGTTCACCAAGATGGAGCTTGGTGGTAGCAACGGTGGAACTAGGTTCCATACCAATCCTCTTTCTAGTTTTGACTCGGAGTCAGAACCCACATATAATTCATAGGCTTTCACTTCGGCCACAAGTGACTTCTTTGAGTAGCAATCAACAGTGTTATTCCAAGGGCTCTTATGGACATCGCACCAATTCCTGGTATCTTTCTTTGTCTTTTCGATGTCCTTGTTCCCCGGCCCAAATTTTTGCATCTTTTGTATGAGCTTCTGCTCGATTTTGATGGCATATCGATAGGCCATGCCCAAGGAAGAGATGTCCAAAAATTCCATTTTGGTATGGATGTATCTATTCATAGCACCACAATACTTGAACACGAGATGTCGTTCTGAATCTTTGATACCCATCTTGGTGCGCAAGGTATGGAATATATTTTTGAACTCTGGCACTAGTTGGTCTCTTTATTGCCATAGTGTGGTCCATTTGGTATACAAGTCATCATAACTTCCAACAGGGTATTATTTTTCCTTAATAGAATCCCCGAAGGATTCACAGGTGGTCGTGACTATAAATAATGAGGGTTACTTTGTTTCCTTTTTCTCACAGAAAAATTCCCACCAATCTTTGACATGGGGAATGACTTTGAGGAGTGCAAACGTAATATTTTCTCTATTCACAAAGTTATGGATAGAAAAATACCCTTATAGTAGATTCAACCACTTGTCTGCAACATCTGCATCTATATGACCTTCAAATATAGGAATATTGAAGTTGATATGTACCTTCAAGGGGGTGGTGCCTCCGCTCAAGGAAGATGCATCGTTTGTTGGTAGCCACCAAAGGATTTGCGTGAAACTATCCATCATCTCATTATTGAATGAGGGATTCCTGAAGTAAAATTTTGAAATAATATCCTGTCCCATCATATTTATTTTCTCCTTCCATGAGAGGTCGCTTGGGCGTGCGAGAGATTTTTTCCTCAAGAGAAACAAGCTCGAGACCCAATTCTTTGTACCCTGACCTTCTTGGGGACATGCATTGAGATGACAAGGATTAGACCATTCTGATACCACTGATCTAGATTTTTTGAGAAGAATGAAATGAATGCATATTATAGAAATATTATTAACACAAAAGAATATAGATACAGTAAAATTGGTTTTCTATTAATAAGGAAATAAGATGAAACTATAAAATGCAACAAAAAACAAGCTTGCTGGAATGGTGGTAGCTTATCTTTGAGAACAGATGTGACGACTGCACTCATTTGCAAGAAGATCATTACAATGAGGCTCTGAAGGATTTTTTTACAATAATCATGAATTCCAAAACCCTAGACATCCAAAAACCTAACCCTAGGACATGAAGGGACAAAAGTCATGTGGGCCCCATTGGGGTAAGCTAGTACATCAACTTCCTGGGGTCATAACTTTTGTTATAATATAGAATATTGTGTGCTTGTTTTACCATTGACGATACCCTCTTCACCCAACCATAGGCCGAAGCCACCCTCCAAGCACCTTAACCTTGACTGAGAATTACTCTGGAAGTAAACCCTAGGCTAGATAGCCAAACAAGGTGTAGCACATATTCCTCCAAGGATAGAACACCAACAATAGTTGATCAGATAGTCCAAACCCTAGCCAAGAGATAGTCCAAGACAACACCCAAACTACTAGTTGCAACAACTGCACCTTCATCTCTCCTCCACACGTGCACACCAAACTGGGAACTGTAGTGCACACCAGTTGCTGCTCTGCAATTCTGAGATGTGTCAAATGAGAACTGGCACCCTATATTTATACTAGTTCTGCCAGATTTGTTGGGGCCGACTTCTCCTTCTGGATATGTGTTTGTTTAGTATATTATTATTATTTCTGGTCGACTTCTTCTCTTGGAGGCTAATAGCCTAATATAAATTATCTTCTTGAGCCGACAAGACTTCTAGGGTTATTAGCCAACTCATTAGGGTTTTCTCTTGCTTTTTGGAGTCTTCTATTCTCGTCAGGTTCACATGTGGAGGTAAATACCTCCCACATCTACCATAATATTAACACTCCCTCCTAGCTAGGGAGGTATTACAGGTAATGGTCTTGAGCAAAAAAACATACCATTTACCCGGTAGCATCAATATAGTCGTTTAGACTATCTCATGACTAGATCATGAGAGTTGCCATCACCATCACCTGCATCATCTCTCGAAACCATACTTCATCTGAGTAATTAGACATGATGATGGATAAGTCACTCTCACCATAGAGTGATACAAGAGCCATTCTTATAATCTAGAAGAGTAATTCTATGAACTATTTTCCGTCTAGAACATCTATGTTCATCATTCTTCTGGATGATGATGATGATCTCCAATAAACTACTGATAGTCTTCAAGGAAATTAGAATGAAAATAGAACACAACTGTGTCTATCCATAGTAGTACATAACTACAATCCATTGGTACACTACCACACCAAGTAACACACAAGTACTTGATCACCAACATGTAGTTGTGAACAATGGAACATATCCACCACAGTAGTCTTCATCTACTGTCATACAATCTTCATAACAAACATCCGATAGAAACCTGCATAGAAACAATGTTATGATATAAATTGAATCATCTGGGCCAACATTTCACTCACATCTGTGAGCTCTGAAAGAATATCTACCTTACGAACAGTGGAACATATCCACCACAGTAGTCTATATCTACCGTCTTCATCACAAACATATGATAGCAACCTACACAGAAACAATGTTGTGATATAAATTGAATTATCTGGGCCAATCTTTCACTCACTTCTATGATATATGAAAGAATATCTACCTTAGAGTAGAATAATGAGATATCTAGACTATTCTTCTCAAGCAAGGAAGAATAATTGTCATGTCTTCTGAACCTGGACCATTCTCCACCCTGGGCCATTCTTCCTACACTAATCAAAGTGCACCCTGGAGAGAATGTATAACCCTAAGGAATGATTAGTCTGGACCATTCCCCACCCTAGGACATTCCTCCTACACTAATCAAAGTGCACCTTGGAGAGAATGTATAAACCCTAAGGAATGTTTGTCCCTGATTGCTGAGCCTGGACCATTCCCCACCCTGGGCCATTCCTCCTACACTAGTCAAAGTGCACCATGGAGAGAATGTAGAAACCCTAAGGAATGAATTTTCGGACCATTTCCTTTGTTAACCATAAGAGGAAAATAATGTCTTGCATCAACCTCCAAAACAGACCATTCCTCATGTTAACCACAATGAGAAATTGTTGTCCGGCGAAGCGGGCCAGTCTTCTTGAGTAACCCTCAAGAAAAGAGACTTCCCTAGACCACTACCCATGTTAACCACAATGGGAAGTCGCTATCTATGATACATTAGAAATCATACTACTTCCTATGTTAACCACAATAGGAAGTGACTGTCTGTCAGAAGTCTCAATCCACTTTCCAAACAGGAAAGCATCTGTCCAAGATGGAATATTTTTCAAATTTAAAGATGAATGTCTTCAATAATGTTTTCCGTTCTCCCTCCTAACTTGGAGAGTCATTTCTTCCTTTTTCAATAAGAAGGAAGTTGTTTCCACGAGCTCCATCTTGAGTACGCAAACTCTTTCATCTTGGATAGAGGCTTTACCAAAATGTTTGCTTATCTGCTCATCTATGGAGATATGTATTGAGGAATCATTTTCTCCTTTCTGGACTTCATCATGGATAATGTAATGCTTGGTTTCAAATGTACTTTAGTCTGGAACACTATGAAGGCTTCACGTAGATCTGAACAATAGAGTATATCATAGTTGGAAAACTGGAACACATCTATGTGGCACTTCTTCTGTCATCATGAGATTTGATCTACTGAGTAGTCATCTTGATGTTATAGGAAATCTTCACCACGCTTCTGTTGTGCACTGGAGGTTCTCCACCAAGTTATCTTCTTCTATCTGCGTACAGGAGTCCCTTTCTAGTATGCCTCAAGGTCTTGAGATTGCTCTTCATATGCTCTTTATTCAATTTCTCTGGAAAACATTCTTTGCATTCATCTGATGTAGAATTCTGACTCATGGATGTTGTGTATGATATAATGAATTATGTAGAGATATGTCTAGTTTTACTAGAACAAGTAGTCATCATAGTATTCTCCCTCCATATGGGAGAACCTCTAGTTCTAGATCTCGCAATGATTTCATTCATAAGTCTTCCATACACTATTCTTCATCATGACTTTCAGTTCCTCTGCTTGATTGCTTTTATTGAGTTCATAATAGGATGGTAATCTTTTGATTCTTAATATTATGACTGGTTGTTTTGGCTTTTCTTTATTTCTTGGAATCTTTATGTTCTTCTTCATGTTTTTCTTTAGCTCTTGGGTCCATGGAGTTTCTTATAGATTCCATGCCCTAGAGATTCCACTTCTTCCCTTCATCATAGGATCACGGATCTGGATGGACAACCATGAATAGTTTAAGGCTTCTCTTCGAAGAAGTCTTCTTCTCCGGTTGAACTGAACACGTACGGTATTTCATGACTGCTACCATGGATATATATATTTCATCATCTTCAATGAATCATAGGATTAGCTCCCTCCTAATACTTGTTTCATGTATAAGTGCATATAATCGGCTCCCTCCGTCTAATAGAGTCCATGCTTCCATCTGCATCCTTATTAGCTTCTGCAATGTATAATTGGCTCTCTTTGTCTGACAGAGTCCACACTTTCATCTACATCCGTATTGTCTTCTGCAATGTATAATTGGCTCTCTTTGTCTGACAGAGTCCATGCTTTCATCTGCATCCTTATTGTCTTCTGCAATGTATAATTGGCTCTCTTTTTCTGATAGAGTCCACGCTTCTGTCTTGTTGTTTTCTACAAAACATCATAAGTCCTTTTTCCAATTTCCTCTCGATTTAATTATGTCTTTGCTTATTCTAAGTCTCTTCATGATTGATTCGGCTTATCTTGGAATAGCTTCCATATGATTTGTATTTCATTATTTCATGTGTATTATCTAATGATATCTCTTTTTCATCTTGTTTTTTCTTCCATAGGTATAGTTCTTCTTGGAACACATTATCTTCCAAGATATGTATAGAGACGATGCAAACAAGATATGTACAGAGACGATGAAAACAAGGTATGTACAAAGACGATGAAAACAAGAAATAAGAAGGGTGTTGTTACCTTTTATAAGAAGAAGTCTTTTCCATCCTTCTTAGTCTTCTTTGTAGGTTCCTTTTCTTCGGCAATCTATGCTTCATGTTTCTCCTTCCTTTTCTTTAGCTCAAAACAATGATTCTTGTAGTGAGCATAGTTTCGACAGTTGAAGCATTGCACTTCTGAAATGTCTTTCTCTTGATTTGTCTTCCTCCTTGAACTAAAATTCCTTTTGTTCCTGAAGTTCTTGAATCTTGTTGTGAAATATTGATCATCGTACTTCTTCTGGGGTTTTTCTTTTGTATTGATCCTTGATTCTTCTTGAGCACAGCAAGTCCAAAGTTCTTCAAATGTGGGATACTCCTTCCTTGTGTTCATGCTTGTGGAAAATGCATCCCATGTCTTGGGAAGACCATTGAGTATTATGTTTACCAATTCCTTTTCTGAAGTGATCACTTCAATAGCTTGTAGTTTGTCTCTTAACTGGGAGATCCTTACAAAGTATGATGTTATGCTGTCATCCTCATTCATCTTCATGTCACAAAGCTCATTCTTCAGACTCATAAATTGTCCGATGTTTATGACTGAGAAGAGATTTGTTAGGGCATCGTGCATCTTCTTTGATGAGTCAATATGGGAGATGTAGGGTATCAAGAGGTCTTTTATAGAATCCACTATGATACTCATGACATTGATGTCAACATCTTTGAACTTCTCCATAGCTGCAATGTTATGTGGTTCCTTCTCTTTTCCTTCTTCAAACTCTGGCTTCACGATATCCAACACTTTACTCTTGGAAAGTATGAGGTCAATCCTTGTCTTCCATGCTCTGAAGTTAGAGGCTCCATCTAACTTGTTCTCAGACTTCATAGAGTTCATCATGGCTGCTTGACTTGGTCAAACCCTAGATTTGACTAGAAATTCAAACTTCACGTCTTAGCTTGCTAAGAGTATCAAGAGATGCGCTAGGCTAGGGCTCACTGATCTATCCAGAGATTAGGTCAATCCATTCACTTAAGGTGCCTCAACAAGAGGTTTAAGGTTTCTGCAACTGCTCCTGCTAGTAACCCTAACAGTAGTGTCTTGGGAGCTGCTTATGCTAGTAACCCTAGTGGCAGTTCCTCAATGAGCTTAATATCCTAGCGGCTATTTTTCCTTCTATCATTTAGACTAAATGAAGGGGGTGTGGGCCCATAACCTGTTAGAATATAGAATATTGTGTGCTCATTTTACCATTGAGGATACCCTCGTCACCTAACCATAGGCCGAAGCCACCCTCTGAGCACCTTAACCTTGATTGAGAATTACTCCGAAAGAAAACCTTAGGCTAGATAGCCAAACAAGGTGTAGCGCATCTTCCTCTAAGGATAGTGCACCAACGATAGCTGATCAGATAGTCCAAACCCTAGCCAATAGATAGTCCAAGCCAACACCCAAAATGCTAGCTGCAACAACTACACCTGCAACTCTCCTCCACCATTTTTCCTATGTTTTCTATTACTCTCCAAAATAATATACACATGATTTACTCAACAATTCACGGATCTGACATGCCCATGAAACAATAATTAGTTCACATTGATCATAAGATTTGATGGTGAGAGAGGCTGGAACTCTCGATTGTGACACTGCCAGTGACTGCTTCTAAGACTATTCAGAATTCCTAACACCATGCAATGAAAGGGACTCCATGAAAGTGAGATAAGTATTAGGAGATTTATATCATAGACTTGTCAATGCGATCTGTCCAGTGAACTAGTTTGCAATCTACAAGATTTTTTTTAAATTTTTTAAATATCCAATCTAAATGATTGAGCAATTCAATGTAGGTTTTAAGGTAGAGTGCTCTAGACAAATCCACATGTTATTAGTTTAAAGGCATATTTCTGGCACGTTTAGAGTATGACTTTTTTAATGTTTTTCTGTTGTTTGGAGAGATAAGAAGATTTAATTGAAATTATTTATATGATTGGAGTAATGAGAGATTAAAGTGAAGTTTTTTCATTTCAAAGGGAGGTGTTTTGTATTCAAGGATTTGGGCTTTCAATTTTTGAAAATTCATCAAAGGCTTGTTGATGGGCGAAATTGTCCGTCCGTCAATTGAGAGAGTGGAACCGGTCCGGGGTTGTCTAAATAACCCAAGCCGTTTGGAATGAACCACCCTGATGGGTTTAACGACTCCGTTGGCCGCTCTAAGGTCTTAAGAAAACCAAAGAGAAAACTAATATAAACTAATTAATCTAACTAAAACAAATAAAACTAACTAAAACTAACTAAAACTAACTAACTGAAACTAATATACAAGAAACTAAAGTAACTAACAATAAATAAAAAACAAACTAATACACTAATCTAATTAAAACAAACTACTAAATTAAACTAAAACTAAATATAAACTACTCTAACTATTCTATTATACAATCTACTAATTAATATTATAATAACTCAAATCAACTA
>ML787071.1:446822-468163 GCA_009831015.1 Picea engelmannii
ATGAAGAAGATAAACCTATCATTCACAAACTGAACTAAACAATTGTTATGTCTTTTATACACTTGGAAGAAACCAGATATGAATTACAGTGATTAAAATTATATCATTTGCACATGATTAAGATATCTAAAGTAGTCATTAACTAGATACAAATCGATATACACAACATGAAACAAAATATTGATATAATGAGAAGCTAAAGCTGTGACAAAACACCAATTTCTGCTTCAGTCTGTATTAAAACTCCATATCCTTGTTCTCCCACGAATGAGGATGAATATTATTACAAAAATGATAAGTATTTATAAGTTTCTCCACAGGGTAAAACCTCCCTGTGGATAATATCAAACAGTTTTACATAATCTGGGAAATATCCCAAAATCGACTAAACTAGGAAAATAAAATGCAAGTAAAATCTTTGAAATATCCCCTAACTGCTCATCATATCCACTGCAATTTTGAATTCATCTGCAATACACCAAACATATCAAGTTAGAAAGATATTTCATTAGAAAAACAATAAAAATTTGACTCTACAGACTTAGCTACAGAATCATCTGATTTTGTAGCTAGTCTAAAATAACATACAGGATCAGATAGAAATCAAATCAAATCTTTTTTTTAAAATAATACAAACCAATATTCTTTCAATAAACATTGAGAATGAATCACTAATGATCCAAATGATTTTATTATTCAAATTAAACAAAATCGAAAATGGTTCAATGGAAAACAGGGGTAAGAATACTTTGTTTTTCTTTCACCATAAAATCGGGTCAAACAGTAACAAGACTGTTCCATATCACATGAAATCCATAGTGAGTCGTATCGTGTGTGATACGATGTAATCCAACACAATCACAATCCATTCGCTATGGCTATAAAAATGCAACATAAGATTCATGTCGTTTTAATTAAATACAAAGATGGCAAGGCTGTTACGATCATGGGTAAATATAACATCATAATATCAAACAAAATTATCCATATATTTCTATCGTTGGGCATTATACAGTCAACAGACACGGTGAAATGATGATCACAACCATCACCAAGTCGACAGAAGTGATAATCGTAAATTGGGTAACAATAGAAACAAATTGTGACTGAGTTGAATATAGAATAACAGTGAATCCAATCTCGTTTAACAAATCAACTTGTAACTGAATATTCATTACAAATCCAACCGATAACAGGGTCATTCAACAACAAACCACAACGAATTAATCGGTTGGGTTTCACATAACTGTTACGAATTGAATCCATTCACGATTTCGGTGAAACCATATTAACAACAATCCAAACTGTATTCGAGTTGGTCAAAAGTCATATGGAAATAAAATCGTAACAGTTAACCATATCACACTTGTTACCAATCAAAGCATATACATCATAACGAAATCAAAATGAAATGTGATCGTGTTCGGAATCGAAATAGGAGAAACAACTTGTGTCTATAACAGATACAAATGACTCCAATTGACAGAGCATTCATTTTAGCTAAAATCAAACAACTCAAATCCAAATCAAATCAAATCGGATCGATTAAAATCTAATCAAAACTAAACAGAATTCCATTCAGTCAAAGAAAGGCTGAGTATACAATGTAACGAAACCAATCAATGTTGAACAGAGTTATTCAAACCAAACTTGAATTGTTATAAAAACTCATACTATTTACAAAAATGATTGATATTACACATACCTGTGTGACGAGGCTAACCAATTACGCTAGCTTAGAATTCACCACAGCTGTGGCCGATTCCACATTTTTGAATAAAATGGAGCCTGTCGTTCTTTGTCTTTTATCAGTGGCTTGCAATTCATCCTTTTGACGGGTAAGCAATGTAACCTGGTCCTCCAAAGATTTAATCTTTGACTGTAGCATAGGCACATCAAGATAGTATCTCTCTAACCATAAGTCGCACTGATCACGGGGTGGCACAATAGACTTCGATAGAGCAGGAGAGGGTTTAGATATACGACCGAGGGTATCGCATGGAAACTTAATGCCAGGGTAATCTGGGTCATTTTGCAAGCAAGGTGGTAAGTTTGACACGAAGTCGTATGGGGGGTTGGCACACAGGTCGTCCGAATAGGGATACTCACTTGCCAAAAAACGTTCAACCTCTGAATCAGAGTCCTCGCTCAGCACAATCAGGTCAGGATTGACATGGGGTTTGGGTTTATTCCTCGCCATTCGAGAGATTAGCCGGGCATTCTTTTTGCCTTTGGCGTTTGCAGTAGGTTTTTCTTTAGGCTTCCTCTCCACAGGCTTAACAGATTCGACATCCTTGGTCACAGAGTGGGGTAGGTCGATAGGTGAGTCGGGTAAGGGTTTAGTTAAAAGGATACTATAGGGAATCGGGGGTATAGCTTTATCCTCGTTCACCACAGGTTTGTCAACCTGTGGTGGATTTGAATCCACAAAATTATTGCGCGCAAGAAAATCATCCCAACAGTCTCGGTGTAATCCCAGGTGACAAACAACAATCATTTTAACCATCCCATAGTGAAAGAGGCTGCTATCAGCCTGGTTCCTTTTATATTTCTTAGACATTTTGAACAGGCTTCTATGCAGATAGTATGGCATATTAAGCTCAAAACCCATAAAAACCATAATCAGACGAAGGTGGTGTAAGAAAACAAACCCATACCGACCCTCGCAGGTGATGAAATACTTGATAACCATCAACAAGTCATGACATCGCTGCTTCAGCATGGTCATGGGCAAACCCTTGTCACAGGAACTAACCTTGCGCGACTGAAAGAGCAAAGTCCAAGGGACTTCTTCTACATTGCAGTTTTTGGACCATCTCTGTCCAATGATAGGTAAACCCGTAGCTAAACTGATAAATTGCTCGTCAATTTGCAATTGAACATCCCCGACCTTGGCTCGACAGCCATCAAAGGTCAATGCGAAATGCCTAGCAACGCCGAGGTTAAAACTATCAAATTTCTGTATGAACGAGAGCCACCCAAATTCTTCAAGGTCAGCGCAGGCACTGTCGAACATTAACAAATCTTGGCTACCATTCGGTTTAGTCCTCATGACTGGAGCCATGATGTGGGCACATAATAAGGGTTGGGTCGAAAACACCAAAACACAGGGTCATTCGCTGTAACCACTATGAACGATCAAAGGGGAGGCATTAATGTGTGCATGCGAGGGTGGTGGAATCACTTACCTCCATGCAAAATAGTAATTGCAAATTACAACTGGCGTATTAACCCTCTGTTGAAACAATCATAACATATTTCAAATCATATTATTCAGCCGACCCAAAAATCAAACGATAAACGATATACCAATGCACCATTTACCATATTTCAAACCATGAATATTCAAATGTGAAATCAAACCCATGTGTTTAACCAACGTGCCATTGCATAATCAAAGGTTTAAAACATTGTGACAATCGTTTGCATAAAATCGACAAGGAAAGAACTATAATAATAAGTATAACGTCATATAAAACAAAGTAAACTATGACCCCTATGCAATTCATAAAGATAAGTATAACCCATACATTCACATGCTCAATGCCTTAGCAATTAAATAAAAATCAAGTTGCGCAATTAAAGTAAGAATAGGCAATAGGGACAGTTCGAAAATCTCTTAGCCACTTAATGATAATCCAAAGGTAAGTGCCATTCAAAATATCAATAAAAGATCATGACAGTTCGAGTGACAATGGAGGAGTTTTCACGCTTACAGTCGTGAAAGATAAATGGAGACCAATTTGCAAATGTCGCAAAGAATGAAAATATCATTTATTTGCAAAATGCAACGATAATTTGAAGTTCAGAAGACAAAGGTGTAGGCAGCTTATAGGGCAATTGAAAAATTGAATTGGCTACCAACAATGGCGATGCACTGGTAGAAGAAGTTATCTCTGTCAAAAGAAATAAAATTCAGATTAGAACAGCAAAGAAAATTTCGACTCAAAAACAACAATAAGAAAATCGTACAAACATCATCATTTACCATTTTTTCCAACGATGTTTTAAAAGATGAAAACTAATAACAGTCTTAAGATCAGCAAGTCACGATATTAATGATAGAATCTTCAATACTGTTGGCATGGCCATTGCTGCCAGCAGGCGTCCATAGCCTCGAAAGGGTTTCCATTTAACCCACTCAGACATCTGTATCCTGTCAAGAAGTTCTAGATCAAAATAAAGGACATTAAATAGGTTTTATATTTTTTCAAAGATTTTCATGTACTCGGCATTGCTTCGCTGCCAGCAGGCCTGTTCAGTACCCCGACGAAGTTGTCTTGGCGTCATGCTTGCATTTACCCGCTGCCAGCGGACCTGTTCAGTATCCCGGCGGGTTTACAAACACTTCCCACAGCTCTTATTAATATTTTTATTTTGTTTTCTTTTGTATATATATAGTTGAGCGGGGTGACGCTAATAATCTTGATTTCTTAACATATTTTTTCAGACCTCATAATTTTTTTTTAACATTGTCCTTTATTAATCTCTAGAGATGTTTTATTTCTAAAACACTTCCTATGACAGGGAGACATCTTTTGAGTCATTCCTTTATGGAAAAGGGATAACGTAAAAAGATAATAGATGATCATGACAAACTTTGCTCAGAGATTGAAATTAGTAACTTCTTTCGAACAACAAAATTTTCCAACATAGATATCAATTCCATGAATATATCACTGATGTTCGTACAAACTTTCAGAAGTTATTTCAGCGAATAAATTTTTCATGGTCTTGGTCTGAATGGCTCAATGCACAGGTATGCACATCTTTTCAACAAACACACAAAATCAAACTGATCAATTCAAATCAAAACCAAACAGAAAGCAAACGAAAATGCAAACGAAAATGAAATATTTACATAAAAATACAGGGGTAATCATCAAGCAAAGTATCTTTTCAGGGCTTGGCCATTCACCGGATAGGTGTCAAGCTGCCCTTCAAGATTCTGCAATCGAAAGGAACTAGGACCCAACTTTTCAGCAATTAAAAATGGCCCAAGCCATAAATTTTGAAACTTGGTGTGCTCACCCTTTCCTTCGTGTGGTTTGTCCCACTTTAAGACAAGATCGCCTACTTCAAAATTCCTATCAGAAGTAGAATTAGAATCGAACCAGCTTTTAATAAGTTGTTGATGTTGATCTAACTTATGCTTAGCTTGAGTTCTTACTTCTTCTAACTTCATCAAAGCATTAATGCGGATTTCTAAAGGAGGACAATCTTCTTCTTGGACTTTTTTCGACAAATGAAGCGAAGGAAGAAGAATGTGAGGTGGCATTATGGCTTCCCTGCCATAAACAAGAAAAAAGGGGGAGTAACCTATAGAGGCTTTGGGTGTTACCCTATCAGCCCACAGTGCATTCAGCAGTGCATTGTGCCAGTTCTTGTGATTTTCAGCCACGATTCTCTTGATAATTTTGATCAATTTCTTGTTTGTAGATTCTGCTAAGCCGTTGCCTTGAGGGTAGTAACTAGCAGAATACTTCAGCTTTATCCATTTCTCCAAAGTGAACTCACTCATCTCTAGGGAAGAAAAGTATGAAGCGTTATCAAAGATTAGAAAATCAGGGATACCGAAATGAGTGATAATATTCGAGTTTAGAAAAGCAATCACCTGACTTGTGTTAACAGTTCTTAGCGCAGCGGCTTTGGACCATCGAGTACATTAATCAGTGGCTGTCACAATATACTTGTGTTGTTGTGAGGATGAAGGGTTAATAGGACCTATGATATCAAGGCCCCATTGCTCGAAAGGAGAATCGACTAAAACGGGTTGCAAGGGAAAGGCTGGTTTTTGCAACTGCCCTGATGCTTTCTGACAGATGATACATTTGAGACATAAATCATGAGCATCCCTAAAAAGTGTGGGCCAGTATTAACTGGATCTTAAAACCTTATGAGCAGTGGTATCGCCACCGAAGTGACCACCATCTTCTCCTGCATGCAACTCAAGCAAGACTTTTTCTACTTCGTCTTTTTCGAGGCAGCGCATCAGTACACCGTCAAAATTTTGACGAAACAATATACCATTAATCAGATGAAAGGAGGCGAACTTTAGTCTCAACGCTCTTCTCTTGGCAGGGTCAAGGTGATGGGGTGTTGATCCACGTTCAAGACAAAATATAATATCGTCGTACCAAGGACTTACGAGGTTTTGTGTGCAACAGATCAAACTTTGATCGTGTCGTTCTAGGTCTGACGTATCACTATCCTCTTTCTGTCCTATTTCTAAATCAACAACCAACTTACATAATCCTTTGCCTCTCACAATCTGTGCTAGGGTGATCTCTAAGTCATACTCATGTAAGGAGGTGACCCAATTGGCTCTTTTCTCTCCTAACTCTTTTTTCACTAACAAGTTCCTCACGGCAGGGTAGGGGACAATGAATTTCGTCCTTGACTTCAAAAGATAGGACCGAAAATGATTTACTTCTTTGAAAACAATGTAGGCTTGCCGATAAACCGCTGGGTAGTTAAGTTCAGCACCTTTGAAAGCAGAGCTCATAAAGGCGATGGGTACTTCGTTGTTCTCAGAATTCTTCTGAGTTAGGACTGCGGCATAGGAACGATCAGAGGCAAAAGTATAGAGTGTAAAATCTTGAGAGAAATCAGGGCTCATGAGAAATGGAGCATCTATTATGGACTTCTTTATAGAATTGAAAGCCTAGTTTTCTGTGGGTCCCCAGTGATATTGGGTGTCTTTATTAATCAAGTTCTGGAGAGGCCTGACCATTTCGGAGAAACTGGGGACAAATCTTCTCACAAAATTAATTTGGCCTAGGAAATACTGCATGGATTTTTTGGAGGTAGGTGGGGGAAGTTTAGTGATGACTTGAGTCCTCTCAGGGTCAATAATCATTCCATCACTAGACACAATGAATCCTAGTAATTTACCCTATTCTACTGCAAAAATAGACTTCTTGGGGTTCATGGAGATGTCATATTTACGACATCGTAGCAGAACGGCTCGTAAGTGAGCTAGATGATCGTCTTTGTTTTTAGAGTAAATGGTCACATCATCTAAGTAAACTATAATAGAATGATTGATTAAGACTCTAAAAGCAATGTCCATTTCTCTCTGAAAGGTAGCACCGACATTAATCAATCCAAAGGGCATTTTGCGATAAGCATAAGTGCCCCTCGGGGTACGGAAGGTAGTTTTTAGCTGGTCTGGTAGAGACATCAAGACTTGGTTATATCCAGAGAAAGCATCCAGTAAGGATAGCCTCTCGGAACCAGATACTTGTTGAAGAATCCGTTCCATGGGCGGGATAGGATAATTATCTTTGTCAGACGCTTTGTTGAGGTTTCGAAAATCGACACAAAGTCGAATTTCCCCGTTTTTCTTCCGAACTGGGACGAGGTTGGATACCCATTGAGTGTGTCTAACAGGAAAAATTATTTTAACACTTAGGAGTTTATTCAATTCTTTTTGAACGGTCGGTTCTAGTTTGGGATGCATTTTCCTCAGTTTCTGTTGGAAGGGTAAGGTTTGGGGCTTCATCGGGATGACATGTTGTATAATATTAGGATCGAATGTTTTAAGATCATCGTAAGTCCATGCAAAGACATCCTTAAATTCTTTAAATAATTTAACAAAAGCAGCTTTTTCTTGCTTAGAACATCCCAATCCTAAATTGATACACTGAGGATTTTCGCTAGTCCCTAAATTGACTTTTTCATGAGACAATGAGGAACTATTGGTTTTTCAATTGACCGTCTTTTTAAATTTATCTTCAAAATTATAAAACTTTTCTAATCTAACAATAGATTTGGGTATGAAATTTACCATGTCTGATAGAGATTCAGGAGATTTCAGATTAGGTATTACCGTAAAGTCGTGCAAATTGTCATCGTGCGTTTGTTCATCTATCACTGCGCCTTGAAAGGTTTCTTCCATATGCAGAAAGTTAATGATCTGTTGATCATCGTCAAATAATATCCAGTTTGTGATATTGTCAGGAACAGATGGTCGAAACAATAGATCCACGGAGAATGCGTTTGGGGATAAGCCTTCTGCAGGAAGAAGTTTAGAGGAAACATTAGCTAGTAGATCTGCTTCAACATTATTTAGTCTAGGAATGGAATTTATATTAAAAGCGGAAAATTTGTTCATTAAACTCCATACCTTAGACTGGTAACTTTTGAGATGCGGGGAAATACAGTGTATAGAATCTCTCACCTGTCTAACCACTATTTCAGAGTCACCAAATACAACCAGATTTTGAATGTTCATGTCCAGAGCTATTCTGAGACCTCGTAGTAAAGCCTCATATTCTGCAGTGTTGTTAGTACATTCAAATTCTAGCCTACAAGCCAATAATGTCTTGTTACCTGCCGGATCGATAATGATGCAGCCTGCACCAACTCCTTCTTTAGACTTGGAACCGTCGAAATATAGGGACCAAATTTGATTTCCATCGGGCTCATGGGACTGTTGCATAGAAGCTGTTGTTTGCATGTATGCTATGATCTCGAACTATTGTTCTGGTTTTTTGATAGGTGAAACTTCAACCATGAAATTTCCGAAGTAGGTGTCCATCCCTTGGACTTCAGGTGAATCAACAGGAGGTGTGTATGGTTCATTAGGGTCATTCAAATCCGTGACCGTGAACTTGAGGTAACGCTCACGATTCACTCTGATCTTGTTGGGCTTACCATTTTCTGGAAGCCATAAGTGAGACCAGTCTGTTGCGAAGTAACCATGTAGCTGCTCCGACTAGTCCCTGCTCAAATACAGACCATACACTTCTGGAATATCCACCACAATTATATCAATAACCTGATGAACTTTTGGGTTAGATGATAATCTAATTAATACATTTTTTAGTTCGCCTATAACTTTAACATCTGTTCGATCAAGTTGTATGATTTTCAAAGAATATGGTTCCACTTCAACGTTAATCTTTTGGCAGACTGACCAAGGCATCACATTTGATGACGCTCCTGAGTCAACCATACAATTATGCACATTTCTGTTGAAGATTTAGAAAGTTAAAAGAAAAGGAGGTACATTCTTGCGAGTACTTAAAGTAGTAGCTTGTGGTTTCTTACTCGCATTTTCTAATGCTATTTTATCTACATTATTTGCGTTATTTACATTATTTACATTATTTACATTATTTACAGGGGTTGCAAGAAGGCTTCCTTTATCTTGAGAATCAGGATTATTTTTGGTGGAAGTCTTCTGTGGAACTTTGCTTTGCACAACCTTGTTACCATTTGAATTACCATTCTTGCCATTTTCTGAAATATTTTGCAACATCTTCTATAACAAAAACGGAAATTTCAACAAATCATAAATAGAAATGTTAGCCCTTAATTTTTTAAGATCTAATTTAGGGTTGTCATTACTCTATTTAGTTTCTACTGATTTAGATGGCTTTGGAGGCAAAGTTGTAGTGTTTTCGGCAGGAGGTTTATTTGATGTCTTACTCCTAGTGTTGTAAGGGTGAACAGTCTCGAAGTTAGCTTGAAAGATGCTATCTGAGAAGTGTCCAAAGATGTTTGGAGAAGACTCTTCTTCTTGAACTGTTTCCTGCTCGACTTCCTCCTGAGGGATATCAGGGGGTATCAAGTTATCTTGGGCTTCTAAAATTGTCTGAAGAGCACATTGAAAATTTTCTAGGTTCAAGCCTTCAGGACTTGGATTGGGCCGGTTGGTAGAGAAAGGCTTCCGGAAAGGGGGTTTGTAGGGTCCTTTACTAGAGGAAGCTTCTTCAGTAGACCTTTTTAATTCTATAACTTGATTAGATAATTTTTGAACAAATTTCATTAAATTTTCCAAATCAGAGTTTTCAGGTTGTGTTTTGCTTTGTGGAGGTCTGGGGAGAATTTCAATCTTCTTTTTGGAAGAAGAAACAGTCTCAATTTTGTTGCTAGATGAATCCTTCAGGCTAAGTATGTCTTTTTCAATTTGAGTAGCCTCTTCGAAGGCTTCTAACAACGTGGCATTTTTAGAACGTTTAACCCAAATAGCTATACTTTGATGTAGAGCTTTAGTGTAGTAAGCTATCAAAAGACTTTCAGCAGGCATAGAATTTGCAGGAATTCGATTTTTAAGTGTTAAGAATCTTTGATTGAAATCTTTAACTTTTTCTTTTGGGTTCATTTTTAAGCTCGAAAGATCCATGACTAAGACTTCCGGAGGTTTACCATCTCCGAATTTTTCCAAAAAGCATGACTCAAACTTTTCCCAACACACGATTGTATGGGGATGTTGGGAAAAGTACCAAGTGGAGGCATTACCCTCGAAAGTGTAAGGGAACAATCTGCAGACAACGTCTTCATGTTCAACATTACAGAGTCTGGTGGCTAACATAAATTTTTTGATATGATCTTCGGCTATCTGTTTTGAATCGGGATCAAACTTAGGAAGCCATTTCTCTGGGTGCTTAGGTAAAGGGTGTTGGGCTCCAGGTATAGCTACATCATCCTGGTCCAACCAGGGTCTAGCAGGGTTTTTCTGATTTTCCATTGGGGTAGTGGGTGTGGACGGATGAGAAGGTGAATTGCCTTCATCCGAAGAGGAATCTCTTCCAAAAGAGGAAGGATATGAGGGAGGTGGTGAAGGAGGTATCCCAGATCCTTCTGCAGCAGGATTTGTGTTTGGATCTGTAGGATTCACAGTGAGGTTAATATCACCTAACTGTTCTCTGATATCAGAGAAGTCTAAAGGTTGACCCCATGGATGGTTTGGTTGCTTAAGACGAACTAAGGCACTATGTGTTTTAATAAGAGATTGACGGATGATCTCTTGTGTATCACCACTTGTAGGATTAGGGGTTGTTGGCTCAACTGTGATCTGCGGATCTTCGGTTGAAGTAGTTGTTGTTTGAGGGGGAATATTATCTTGTGAATGGCTTCTAGTCACTATAGGTGAGCGATTAGGGGGGGGCGGAGTCTTGCGACCACCTCGTGCCATTAATTAATTTCAGTCCCTCCTTCTAGCGCCATTTTTTGATGGACGAAATTGTTCGTCCGTCAATTGAGAGAGTGGAACCGGTCCGGGGTTGTCTAAATAACCCAAGACGTTTGGAATGAACCACCCTGACGGGTTTAACGACTCCATTGGCCGCTCTAAGGTCTTAAGAAAACCAAAGAGAAAACCAATCTAAACTAATTAATCTAACTAAAACAAATAAAGCAAACTAAAACTAACTAAAACTAATATACAAGAAACTAAACTAACTAACAATAAATAAAAAACTAACTAATACACTAATCTAATTAAAACAAACTACTAAATTAAACTAAAACTAAATATAAACTACTCTAACTATTCTATTATACAATCTACTAATTAATATTATAATAACTCAAATCAACTATCTAATTACTAGTTGCAATATTACTTATTCACAAATATACAATATACACAACTTGCAGATTTGAATAAAACCTGTAAAACTCATGTACTTTCTGCCCTAAGACAACGAGATATATATATTTTTTAATTTTTTATATTTTATGAAAAAGAAATAAAACTACTGAAATTAAATGATCTAATATATTTACTGAAATTAAACAATCTAATATAAATCTAATTAAGCTTATATCTGAATTAAACTACTTATGAAAACAACAAAGAAAAGATTAACTGACCTRGWMGCGCTCCTAATTTGTCYCGTGTATGATAACTCTGAAGCTGGTCGGAGGAAGGAAACTCGCACCGGATTGATCCCAAAAGCTTCTCGTAAACGATCGGYTGCGCTGCTCTTTGAGTTGTTAACAGGACAAACAAGAMATAAAAAATCATAACAATMTTATGATTTATAAATCTCTGCAATAAGGGAAACMTRTTATKCAAAAMCTTATATTTGATAATTCAATMAATGAAGAAGATAAACCTRTCATTCACAAACTGAACTAAASAATTGTTATGTCTTTTATACACTTGGAAGAAACCAGATATGAATTACAGTGATTAAAATTATATCATTTGCACATGATTAAGATATCTAAAGTAGTCATTAACCAGATACAAATCGATATACACAACATGAAACAAAATATTGATATAATGAGAAGCTAAAGCTGTGACAAAACAACAATTTTTTCTTTAGTCTGTATTAAAACTCCATATCCTTGTTCTCCCATGAATGAGGATGAATATTATTACAAAAATGATAAGTATTTATAAGTTTCTCCACAGGGTAAAACCTCCCTGTGGATAATATCAAATAGTTTTACATAATCTGGGAAATATCCCAAAATCGACTAAACTAGGAAAATAAAATGCAAGTAAAATCTTTGAAATATCCCCTAACTGCTCATCATATCCACTGCAATTTTGAATTCATCTGCAATAGACCAAACATATCAAGTTAGAAAGATATTTCATTAGAAAAACAATAAAAATTTGACTCTACAAACTTAGCTACAGAATCATCTGATTCTGTAGCTAGTCTAAAATAGCATACAGGATCAGATAGAAATCAAATCAAATATTTTTTTAAAAATAATCCAAACCAATCTTCTTTCAATAAACATTGAGAATGAATCACTAATGATCCAAATGATTTTATTATTCAAATTAAACAAAATCGAAAATGGTTCAATGGAAAACAGGGGTAAGAATACTCTGTTTTTCTTTCACCATAAAATCAGGTCAAACAGTAACAAGACTGTTCCATATCACATGAAATCCATAGTGAGTCGTATCGTGTGTGATACGATGTAATCCAACACAATCACAATCCATTCGTTATGGCTATAAAAATGCAGCATAAGATTCATGTCATTTTAATTAAATACAAAGATGGCAAGGCTGTTACGATCATGGGTAAATATAACAGCATAATATCAAGCAAAATTTTCCATAGATTTTTATCATTGGGTGTTATACAGTCAACAGACAGGGTCAAATGATGATCACAACCATCACCAAGTCGACAAAAGTGATAATCGTAAACTGGGTAACAATAGAAACAAATCGTGACTGGGTTGAATATAGAATAACAGTGAATCCAATCTCGTTTAACAAATCAACTTGTAACTGAATATTCATTACAAATCCAACCGATAATAGGGTCGTTCAACAACAAACCACAACGAATCAATCGGTTGGGTTTCACATAACTGTTACGAATTGAATCCATTCACGATTTGGGTGAAACCATATTAATAACAATCCAAACTGTATTCGAGTTGGTCGAATGTCATATGGAAATAAACTCGTAATAGTTAACCATATCACACTTGTTACGAATCAAAGCATATACATCATAATGAAATCAAAACGAAATGTGATCGTGTTCAGAATCGAATAGGAGAAACAACTTGTGTCTATAACAGATACAACCGACTCCAATTGACAGAGCATTCATTTTAGCTAAAATCAAACAACTCAAATCCAAATCAAATCAAATCGGATCGATTAAAATCTAATCGAAACTAAACAAAATTCCATTCAGTCAAAGAAAGGCTAAGTATACAATGTAACGAAACCAATCAATGCTGAACAGAGCTATTCAAACCAAACTTGAATTGTTATAAAAACCCATACTATTTACAAAAATGATTGATATTACACATACCTGTGTGACGAGGCTAACCAATTACGCCAGCTTAGAATTCACCATAGCTGTGGCCGATTCCACATTTTTGAATAAAATGGAGCCTGTCATTCTTTGTCTTTTATCAGTGGCTTGCAATTCAACCTTTTGACGGGTAAGCAATGTAACCTAGTCTCCAAAGATTTAATCTTTGATTGTAGCATAGGCACATCAAGATAGTATCTCTTTAACCATAAGTCGCACTGATCACAGGGTGGCACAGTAGACTTTGACAGAGCAGAAGAGGGTTTAGATATACGACCGAGGGTATCACATGGCAGCTTAATTCCAGGGTAATCTGGGTCATTTTGCAAGCAAGGTGGTAAGTTTGACACGAAGTCGTATGGGGGGTTGGCACACAGGCCGTCTGAATAGGGATACTCACTTGAAAAAAAACGTTCAACCTCTAAATCAGAGTCCTCGCTCAGCACAATCGGGTCAGGATTGACAGGGGGTTTGGGTTTATTCCTTGCCATTCGAGAGATTAGCCGAGCATTCTTTTTGCCTTTGGCGTTTGCAGTAGGTTTGGCTTTAGGCTTCCTCTCCACAGGCTTAAAAAATTCGACATCCTTTGTCATAGAGTGGGGTAGGTCGATAGGTGAGTCGGGTAAGGGTTTAGGTAAAAGGATACTGTAGGGAATCGGGGGTATAGCTTTATCCTCGTTCACCACAGGTTTGTCAACCTGTGGTGGATTTGAATCCACAAAATTATTGCGCACAAGAAAATCATCCCAACAGTCTCGGTGTAATCCCAGGTGACAAACAACAATCATTTTAACCAGCCCATAGTGAAAGAGGCTTCTATCATCCTGGTTCCTTTTATATTTCTTAGACATTTTGAATAGGCTTCTATGCAGATAGTATGGCATATTAAGCTCAAAACCCATAAAAACCATAATCATACGAAGGTGGTGTAAGAAAACAAACCCATACCGACCCTCGCAGGTGATGAACTGCTTGATAACCATCAACAAGTCATGCCATAGCTACTTCAGCATGGTCACGGGAAAACCCTTGTCACAGGAACTAACCTTGCGCGATTGAAAGAGTAAAGTCCAAGGGACTTCTTCTACCTTGCAGTTTTTGGACCATCTTTGTCCAGTGATAGGTAAACCCGTAGCTAAACTGAGAAATTGCTCGTCAATTTTCAATTGAACATCCCCGACCTTGGCTCGACAGTCATCAAAGGTCAATGTGAATTGCCTAGTAACGTCGAGGTTAAAACCATCAAATTTCTGTATGAACGAGAGCCACCCAAATTATTCAAGGTCATCATGGGCACTGTCGAACATTAACAGAGCATGGCTACCATTCGGTTTAGTCCTCATGACTGGAGCCATGATGTGGGCACATAGTAAGGGTTGGGTTGAAAACACCAGCACACAGGGTCATTCGGTGTAACCACTATGAACGATCAAAGGGGAGGCATTAATGTGCGCATGCGAGGGTGGTGGAATCACTTACCGCCATGAAAAATAGTAATTGCAAAGTACAACCGGCGTATTAACCCTTTGTTGAAACAATCATAACATATTTCAAATCATATTATTCAGCTGACCCAAAAATCAAACGATAAACGATATACCAATGCGCCATTTACCATATTTCAAACCATGAATATTCAAATGTGAAATCAAACCCATATGTTTAACCAACGCGCCATTGCATAATCAAAGGTTTAAAACATTGTGACAATCGTTTGCATAAAATCGACAAGGCAAGAACTATAACAATAAGGATCACATCATATAAACAATGTAAACTATGACCCCTATGCAATTCATAAAGATAAGTATAACCCATAGATTCACATGCTCAATGCCTTACCAATTAAATAAAAATCAAGTTGCGCAATTAAAGTAAGAATAGGCAATAGGGACAGTTCGAAAATCTCTTAGCCACTTAATGATAATCCAAAGGTAAGTGCCATTCAAAATATCAATAAAATATCATGACAGTTCGAGTGACGATGGAGGAGTTTTCACGCTTACAGTCGTGAAAACTAAATGGAGACCAATTTGCAAATGTTGCAAAGAATGAAAATATCGTTTATTTGCAAAATGAGATGATAATTTGAAGTTCAGAAGACAAAGGTGTAGGCAGCTTATAGGGAAATTGAAAAATTGAATTGGCTGCCAACAAGGGTTTAGAACTTTGAAATTTGGGAATTTTGAAGAAATAATGGAATTTGTAAAAGATTACTAGTAGACATTGCATGGTAATCAATTTATGAAGAAATTTGTAGAATGACAAGAAAGGAAGCTTAGTTGAAAGCTTTATGTAACATTTGTATTCATAAAATTATTATTTTTTGTGGTGATGGTGTCCTAGATCCGCCCGAAATTGAATAAGGGGATCTTAGAACACCTTTCATTGTGTGTGTGACATCATGATTGTGCTAGTGGATGATTTTATATTTGAAGATGATAATTTGTGTCTGGTCTTTGATACATTAGATTTGGAAAAAAAACACCACACATCATTCAAGTTGTTGATCAAATCGACATTCAACAACAAGCAAATGCAAATAATATTCAAGCAAAAATTCAAGCCAATCAAGCAATTAATGAAAGGTGTAACTCATTTCCTTCATTCAACTTCGAAATCAAAATCAGTTAGCAATTGACACATCAAAGGTGATATGGACTCTAAAGCTCCAACAACACATTCATATACAAAGATCATCAAAACAAACATTACTTGTAACTCACAAATAGTTCTTTTTTGTAAGTGTGAAATCTAGTGAAGTTGAATTTGTAATTTTCAGGTGCATTCTCAGCTAAGCTCGACACCCAAGAGTCATTGTAATTTTGAGTCAAAATTGACGAGGTTTAGTAGTTTAAACTCAAATAATTGTAAACATCACACTTTGGATGCGTTTTGGGTGGTAACCAAGATCCTCAAATTCTTGGATGCAAGTTCAAGCGAACAACTTCAAGTGACCATGAAAGTACAAGAGAGTACATTCTTGGAAACAAATTCAAATGAGTTCAAGAGAGTGTGAAGTTCAAGCGAGCGATTCAAGTGAGACGGTTACAAATGGAACAAAGTCAAGAATTATTAGAGTTATTGAACACTCTAATAATCACCGCTCAAGACAACATAGTAATATTGAACAAAGAAACTCTTCAATCAGTGCTAACTTGTTTGGAATTGATGGAATTTAAAGTTATACTTCTTCAAGATCAATCCCAGCTATTGAATGATGAGATGATAGATCTAAAAAATCAACAACCAATGAAGTTTTCTGAACAAGTTTTTGTTCAACACAATCCTCTCTATGATGATGATGATGATTTTTTTTTATCAACATTGAGTGCAGGAGCATTGCTCCACCTCAGTAATGAGCAAACATTCCAGTACATCAGTGCACATTTCAGAGAGGGAGAGGCACCGACCCTCCCATTTTTAAATTTGAAATATAATCCCATATGGATTGATGTTGTAATGTTGTAAGAACCAAGCCATAACTTTGTATAGGTAGTGGATAAGATCGCCTTAAATGGTTGAGTGTAAGAAGGTCTAGATCGTAGTCAGGTCTGGATCATCATTCATTGTAATGAAGCCGTAGGAGTATGGTGTCTTAACTGAGACAATGATGGCACTAAGGCGGTGGAGAGGATAAGCTAGTAGAGTCCTCTTTTGTAAAGGGAGAGAGATATTTGTACAAAAGGTATGAGAAGCAGAACTCAGGATATAGTTAGAGTAGGAGGTAGAATAGTTCTGAGAGAGATCTTGAGAGAACCGGGACTCTGTTGTATTCCAGTTTTTGTAAAACATCTGTAGAGACACAAAGTGATAATAGAAAAGTAGTTTTTCCTGCATATGGTGTGTTTATGTATTTGTTTTTATTGTTATGCTTATATATGTCATTTGTGTTTTGAATGTATCAACTAGTGAAGTATTGTATAAGTTTCAATTGTTTCACTTCGTTGAGTTTTGAGTGCAAGGAGTGCACATTGTCTGCAATGCGTGCGTTGAAAAAGGTGAGTTAACCTTAGGAAGGCTCAAGAGAGATATCGTTGAACCTTCATCAGCAGAAGTGCAAGGAGTGCACAGGAAGAAATCTATTTTGAGTTCAGAGAGAGATAGAGTCATTGAGAACTCTATAGAGCTCTGCCAGGCGGGCATGGAGTGGGTGTAAGTGTGCACAGAGGGAACACTTTATTGATTTTAGGGAGACGAGTATCAGAGGAAGATACCCACAGAGTTGTTGAACACTCTGTAAGAAGGAGCTCTGTAAGGTGTGCATTAAGCAGAAGGTTTCCAGGAGGGCACAAAGTTTTCCTTTGAAAGGAAACAGAAGGGTTGAGACCCTTGGGAAACTGAGTAAATCAAAATCTCAAAAGAGATAACGCAAGGAATGCATAGGATATGAACTTGTTCCAAGTTATAAATATCATAAGAGATAACGCTTTCAAAAGTGAAGGCGAGACCCAAGACAGTCGGGCTCGCAGGAGAATGTTCGAAGGCCGAAGCCTTTGAACACTCACAAAATATTCCAAGTCAAAAGAAGTCAATATCTCAGGAGGAGAAGCAACAACAGTCATCAGATCAGTTGTGGAAAGGAGCTTGGACAATTAGATCTATGTCCAGTGAACAAAGGAAGCATGGAAGAGATGAACAAATCCCACTCGATGGATCTGAGCATGAAGGACAAGCAACTGTTGGATCCAGAGGTAAGTGCACGAGATTTAACCATTGTGTGCACAAGGGAGTGGACTTTCCAAAGTCTCGAAGTGAGCAGGGATCATCCATTGTCAAGGAGGATAGGTGGCGTAAGATCCACAACTTCAGAAGTTTGTGGATAAGGAGGAGGAGAAACATCCAAAGAAAATTTTGGTCATTGATCGCCAGGAGGGGTCCATGTCAAGAGGTCATGCATTTTGGGTAAAAGAACTCTGAGATAAATGGGTGCATAAGTGTTTGACGATCCCGAAGCCTGAAGAGTTGAAGTGATGAATATTTGAATACCCGAAGCCCGAAGACCCGAAGTGACGAAGAGCCGAAGAGCCAAAGTGTCGAAGATCGAAAGTGTCGAAGAGCCAAAGAGACGAAGCACCGAAGAGATGAAGAGACGAAGAGGTCAGATTGTTAGATCCAAAAGGGTATGTGGTGACAGATCATGAACTATGGGTGAAAGTACTCTGGGAGAAAATCCAAGGAGAAGTATTATATTTGATATCGCCGAAGCCCAAACAGTCGAAGTAGCTGGTAGCCATTGATCTGGGTTGGATAGGTGTCACTAGATCATGAAATTCAAAGGATCATACTCCTGGTTTTCTAAGAAGTTATGTTTTGAATTATCCTGAAGCATTTAGGGCCGAATATACTAAGGAAGGAATGTGGATCGTTGATCTGCGAGGAGACATGTGGAGTATGAAGATTCACTCTATTGGATAGTCGTTGGATCAAGGCAGACAGATGTCAGAGGATCCAAAAATCTAGAAGGATTCACTCCAGATATTTGTGGTTGTTGAGGTTTGAAATCGCCAAAGTCCAAAGTCTCGAAGCAGATGACAACCGTGTATTTGAAAGTGGATGCATGGCACCAAATCTAGAACTCTAAGTGCAAAGCACTCTGAATGAAAGCAGAGGGTGAAAGCATTGAAGTCCCTGAGGAGATATTGATCATTTATCGAGGAGGAAGTTGAAGGATCGTTGATCTGATTGAGGAGGCCAAAGTATTGAAGAGGAAGCAGAGTCGTCGATTTAGAAGGATGTGTGGCAGACGATCTATCATTTCAGAGAAATCTCTCTAGAAGAAAAGCAAAGTTTGAGAACTAAAACTCCCGAAGGTCAGACTCATGGAGGAAATCATAGCCACACATATGAAGTGACAGGTCTCAACAAATATTCCACTCTGAAAGGTATCTACTGAGGAGGAATTTAGAGTTGAGAGTTGAAAATCTCGAAGGCCGAGAAACTGGAGTCAACCATAGTCGTTGATTTGGAAGTGAGATACGTGTTGACAGATCATGGAGATCTGGGATCGAGCGTGGAAGGAGGAAAGAAGGCAGGAAAGGGAGGATAGATAGCATCCATTTATCGTGGATCATCGCCAAGGGATTGAAGATCGACGAACGTGCTCAATTGTGGGGCCAGAACATGCTCGGGTCTTAATTTTTCTTGAGTAGACCACAATTAAAACCACGATATCGACAAAAGGCATACGTGGTGCTTTGTAGTGAATTGTGGGGAAAAAAGTAGGTTGGCCTAAAACCACACTTGGACGCACCCAAAATCATTTGTTTTCACAAGGACATCGCCTAGGACCATATGAAGGAAAGGGTTGTTGAAAAAGGAGCTAGCGCCTGAAACTTGAAGTTTCAAAAGTGCGTAGGAAGAGCTCGTAGGTTTGTCAGAACCTACACATAGAAGGAAAAAACACTTGTGTATAATTGATTTGGGCTCAATCAAGAGCCCAAAGAGTTGATCTAACTCAGAATACAGAAATATCCTAGACCGAGAGATTGTAGAACCCTAGGAGGGGAGGGGGGTTGTACCAGGTGGTATGAGAACCTGAAATTTGTCTGCGGATCATAGGTAATGTTGTGAAGGTGAAAAGGGATAGTCTGATACCATCAGGTGGTATCAGAGATGATATTGAGATTGTTTGCAGATAATAGACAAGGGATAAAGGAGATAATCTGGTAACATTAGATGATATCAGAGGTTCAAATTTTCCTTTAGATAGTAGGTGAAAGGAAGGTAGAGTACTGATGCTCTGTGAGAAGGTTGTCGCATGTGCACATCAACAAAAATTTAAACAACTAGGTAAGTTGTGAGAGAATATGGAGATTCTCTCGGATGTAGAGTGATCCATAGGCTTTCCAAGAGGGCAGGTAGAAGGTGGAAATGTCTACTGAAGGCCATGAACGTGGTTGAAGAGAAGTCTACAATAAGAAATGTAATCCAGAGAAGGATTTAGAGCTCAATGAGATAACATAAAGGATGGAAAAACTAGCATTGAGGATGCAACAAGAGGAAAAGGTACACTGGAGGTATGGATGTCCTTTGAACAAGAAGGAAAAATGGCATGTTCAAAATTTGTTGGCCAGAAAGAAACAATAAGAGTTGAGAATGTGGCTGAGGGAATTAGAAAACCTCAGTGACACAGCGGAAGAAATAATTCACATCTGTGAACCAGAAATTGGGAGACACCTCAGTGATGAGGAGGAGGTGAGATAAGATAAATATCTCATAAACTTCCAAGAGAGCAGAGATGGATTTTCATATTTCCAAGTGGGAAATAAAATGAGATCATTGGAGGATCTCATGTACTGTTAGGAGGACAGTAGTAGAAATTCATATTTCCATCTGGGTAATGATACGAGATTAGCAGAGGATTTCATAAACTTCCAGGTGGGCAGAAATGGACTTTCAAGTTTCCAGGTGGGAAATGGAAAGAGATCACTAGAAGGTCTCGTATATTGTCAGAGCAACAGTGTTGAAATTTCAAATTTCCAGGTGGACAATGAGATGGGATCGATTGATCTCATAAACTTCCAGGTGGGCAGAAGAGAAGTCCCAAATTTCCAGGTGGGCAGGGGGGAATAAATGAGACTGTCTGAAAGTCTCAGGAGCTCAGAAGTGAGTTCATATCAATAAGGAGTACTGATAGGTGAAGAGTCATGGGATCTTCAAACCATGTGAATGAATATGATGAGAAGTTAAATACTCTCACCATCCAGGAGGAGGATCAGAGGAGCATTCTGATTATTGGAGGGATCAAGAAATTCCTACCAAGAAGCCATGTAGAGGCCAGTGCACATGATGAAAGTG
>ML787071.1:477249-488113 GCA_009831015.1 Picea engelmannii
CCAATTGAACAGTGTTGGCTCTAAACACTGAACACCATAGGCCACCTGTGATCTCGAAGCCAAATGAGCACTAGTGCTACCAGTCACGCTAGTGATAGCAAATAATATAGATCGAAGAGGCAAATCTCGGATATCCTTGATAGGGATCCTGCCCCCTACCAACCTTGCTCCCGGAACATAGTGACGTGCCAGATACACGTCCACCTGCTCAGGTAATTCCCTCTGCCCTGTAAAAGCTATGGGGACCCCTCTTTTCGAGAGGCCGGTCAGAAAGTACACATCTTCCAACTCGATGGTGAGGAGCTGTGTACCAATACGGAATCCCTGTTCTGTGACGTCCCAAAGACCAATCATGTGCTCAAGCAGTAGAACCTCGCTTTTCATTTTTTGCAATTTGAAAAACTTGAGCAAGCCACAGGCCCTCAAAGCGGCCCGCGTACGGGGACTCCGTAGAGCGGCTAAATCATCCATCTCATGTTCCCTCTCTTTCCATTCAATCATGATTGTCAAATACCCTACAAAACAAAAATTCAAGATTTCCATCATTCCCCACGTTTTTGTGATTTCGGCGATTTTCAAAAAGCATTTTAAAACATGAAATCAAATGCCCATGACATCTAACAGCAACCAATCATCCTTTTTAACCGCCACACCCTTTAATATTCACCAAACAATGATTAAAATGTGGTAAAAAATGTAAAACGATTTGAGGGGGTGCGTGGGCCCATGAGGGGAGTTTTCACAAATTCTTTTGGCTAAAATGGTCAGCCTAATCAATTGTTAGGGTGTGGACATCCTAACAACCCTTTTCCAATACATTTTTGTGAATAATTTCCCCCATTTTATTTACTTTTAAAAGGAGGCCGATTTGGTTCAAAAGGGGCGACCTAGGGCTTTGTGTTTTAAATTAATAATGCTATGAAAATCAACTTGGAACCATGCAATTGAAAGATCAAGGAATGAACACCTACCTGGTTCGAATGGCGTGCGAAACAATCAATCGTAGCTCCGGCAGCAAGAAAAACAAGATTTGCTCCAATTGAGATCCTCCAACACTCCACAAAATCCTTGTGAATGAAATGGTAAATGAGTTTTTCAAATCAATTCATATTTATAAAATTTCATTTTTTCATAAGGTATGGTCATTTTGGGTTTCTCTAATGGTGTAAGTGGCTTCACTAATCTCTGGTTCATAGTTTCTGGCATCGCAGGTTTATTGGCAGTTCTAATGCATCTTTCACCTTGTCGTATTCATGAGCATAGTCTTAGTTCGTTCTCGAGCTCGACAATATGAGAACGCAACCGGGTAAACTTTTATCTCTTTTTCGGACCTGTATGGATACGATCACACGAAAAAGGAACCCCCCTGGAGTCTCCTTTAAACCCTTTTCAGACTCTCTAAATATGAAAAGATTGTCGAGTGATCTTGCTTCCTTTCACACTCATTAAAAGGTCAGAAAGGGCGTCTTTCGAGCGGTAGTTTAACCCTTTTTTGGTCTTGATGGACTATTGTATGAAAAAGGAACTGAGAGAGTTCTCTTTTAAGTGTTTTTTCAAACTCTATAATCCCGAAAAACCTTCGAGTTTTCTGTCTTTGGACTCGTTAAAGCACACATCGACAGACCCATATGGGACCGAACCCTTACTTCATCCAGTTCATTGAATAAAGGAAGAGGAACTTACCGAAGGTGAGTTATATCGAGCATGTGTTATCCTCCTTGAGCTCGTTAAATTAAAAATAGGTACTCATCTATCTGGATGGGGGAAAAATTGAAAGGAGCAAGCCAGGTAGTCTCTTGAAAACACCATCTAGCACTTCTTAGAGTCGCCCTTGAACACAACGCTTTGTCATTCGCTCATATCATAATCCACGGAACCTCTACATTGAGCCAATCTTTGAGCTTCCTTTCACTCCTTTGGGTCACCCGACGCAAGTCACAGTATCCATTGCACAGTTTTCGTCCATGTCATGTTTTGTTGTTGTGCCCCAGTGTTCAAGGGAAGTATCCGCCTCGAGAGTCATCCATCCCAAATATCTTGCCTCAAAACCTGTGTCAGTCCATGTCCATTTGGTCCACCAATTACATCTCTATGTCTGTTTCATGTCGTTGATAGGGGATACATCAAGGCCCTCCCTCGACGAGTCTATTCCTATCGACTTCAACACATCATCCGGGAATTAGAATTAGAAACTAATTAGTACTTTGGGACCTACATGCCTCAATGGAAGACCTCCTCACATTCGACAGTGGGTTTACATCATTGACCCCTGATCGAATGATTCCATGGATGTTCGACCTCAGCTCATCTATTCACATTCACTGGAATGTACTAGAGTACCTTGGGAATCATTGACATTAATGGTGATCTCCCTCGCACTTGTTAACAGTTCACACCATTGACCAATAATCAAGTGGTTTCTGCCATGTTCGACATCAAGACATCTATTCACATGGTCAGATTCATACCGTATTGGGATTGGTAAGAAGACCCTGGGTTGAGTAATTCACCTTGATATATGTTTCGCCCAGGTTGCGAAGGATTTTTGGACAAAGAGCACATACATTGTCACATAGATCCACTTTGTATTGGTCGTGGCTATGTCTTATCCTCTCGTAGATCCACTGTGTATTCTTCGTGGCTACGATCAGTCTGAGTTATCAAAGTATAGATCCATAGTGTATCTTCGGTGGCTATACCCTTTTTACCAATACGATTATGGATCCGCAGTGTATTTTATGGCGGCCATATCTTGCAAGTCTTGATCACCCAAGCATAGGTATGCCTGCCTTGGGTTTTGAAATATGTCATGATATTTGTTGGATGTTTGTGTCAGCTTCCGTCAGGTTCTCCGAGTCTATACCCTTGTTTGAACGTCTGCAAAGCATTTCAGTCATCAGTTCGTATCTTCTGACTTCATACTTTGGGGGGCATTCTGTTACACGTCAAAATTGCTAAGTGTCGCATTGTCCCTATCAATCGTCGTAAGTGTCGCATCTTCCCTACAACTTTCGCAAGTGTCACAAGTTGGTCATTAGTGTCACAAACGATGTTCAGACATGATGCCATGGTAACGACACTAAGGAGGCACTTATAACACCTCACATAACTGATTTGAAGGGGGAGAACTGGTTTACTAGAATCAAATAGCTCTTGACACCTGAAAGAGACCCTGAAACACTGGTTTGGAGGGGGAACGCTCCCCTATTTCAGCTGCAGAAGCGCTGGCGCTCCCCTATCATGCTTTAGGGAGTGTTATAATGCCCCTCAGGCCCTTCTGGAGGAGCGCTGCTCATATTGAGAGCGTTGGCGCTTTCCCAAGGCTTACCAGGGAGCACTACACCGCTCTTATGCCTTTTCTGAGGGAGTGCTCCCTATTCTGGGTCAGTTGTTAGCCCGTTGAGGAGAATAAGGAGAGGATCATTCGAGATTAGGAGGCAGTTGTGCTCGAATTCTCAGTTTCATCAAAAGATCCCTGATCTAAAGAGAAGGTTCCCAACTGGTTCTAAACATAACTCAAGAGGTTAGGCCCCTCCCAACCTATATAAACAGACCCTATGATGGTGGATAGGAGGAGGAAGAATTGAATATATGAAACTTATGATGTTGGAGGAAATAGACAGTCATCCAAAGGAGAGTGATCAATGAAGCTGCTGTTATCCAGGTTGTGGATCTTTCAGGCAAGAGTTAGACGAAGAGGACTTGACGAAGCTGTCGCATTCGCATCTACAATTGTAAGTACTGCTGTCATTATTCTCATTAATATGACACGCTTGGCCTGTTTCTTTCTAGTTTGTGTCTGATGTTACATGAACTTGTCATTTATTGATAGATCTGTTTTCAAGCTAATGTCAATAGAGTAGGAAGTGGTCGTATCTTTTTTTGTCCACAGAACTCAGCGAGGAGCAAAGGATTAGAGCGCAACTCAGAGCGTGCAGGGACAAACGTCGATTAAAAGGTACTTATGTTATCTTTCCTTCTCATGCATTAGTTTAGATAGATTTGAAAGGAAGTCAGTGTCCATGTTAAGCATTTTTCTGTCTAGGGTTAAGGTCAACCCTTAGAGGTAATCTACCTGTCCGTAGGGAGATTTTCCTACAACAGTAAAGGCCAAAGGTCAACCCTCTTGCATAAGGACAACACTAATTCCTTTCCCTGAGGCATCACATTCCAACACAAAGGTCTTTGTGAAGTTGGGAAGGTTGAGGACTGGAGTGGTGCACATGGCCATCTTCAAGGTTTGAAAAGATTGAGCAATGGCTGGAGTCCAAGTGAAAGAGTTCTTTTTTAGGAGAGCAGTGAGAGGTGTTGCAATCTTCCCATAATTCTTAAAAAACTTTCAATAATACCCTGTTAAGCCAAAAAATCCATGCAAGCTCTTAAGAGTCTTTGGGTGAGGCTAGTCTTGCATAGCTTCAATCTTTTTAGGATCCACCCTGACACCATCCTTTCCAACTAGATGACCCAAGTATTCTACTTATGAGGTGCCAAAAGCACATTTAGACTGTTTCAGGAAACGTTTGTGTTGAGAGAGTAGATGGAGAACTCGATCCACATGAGCAAGATGGTCTATCCAGGTTTTGATATAGGTGAGGATATCATCAAATAAAACTAAGACAAAATGGTGGAGAAAAGGAAGGAACACATGATTCATGAGGATTTTGAATGTGGAGGGGGCATTACAAAAGACAAAGGGCATGACCAAAAAATCATAGTGGCCCTCATGAGTTCTAAAGGAAGTCTTGGGAATGTCTGCCTCTTTCATACGTATCTGGTGGTAGCCCGAATGAAGATCCAATTTAGTGAAGAATTGGGCGCCACTCAATTCATCCAAGAGGTCATCAATGATAGGAATGGGGAATTTGTCTTTGATGGTAAGTTTTTTGAGGGCACGGAAATTAGGACACATTCGCCAAGAACCTTCTTTCTTCAGGACCATGACCACAAGAGAAGAGTAGGGGTGACGATACAGACGAGTTCCTGGACCATTTTCTCAATTTAATTTTTTTGGGAAAAGGGGTGACGATACAGACGGATATTGGGAGGAAGGCTTCTGAGTACAAGGGAAATGGAATGATCATGAACACCATGGGAAGGAGGGAGTCCTTGGGGAGTGGAAAATACCAATTGATCTTTACAAAGGATGTCTTGGAGGTCTTGTGGGACTGAGGGTGTCTCTGTTGCTTGTATGGAATGGAGTTGGGAGATAACACCATAATGAACTTTTTTTAGCAGCTTTTCCATGCGATGGGAACTAATGATCTCAGGCGAACTAACAATGATTCCTTGGAACTTATATTGGTGGCCCTCCTGGTCAAATTGCATGGTTAAGTCTTTAAAATATATGAGAATTGGACCCAAAGTCCTTAACCAGTCTGCACCCAAAACAATGTCACAACCTCTCATGTCGATAGAAAACATATGGGATTTCAGGTGGTATTCACCAATTTGGAGACACACATTTTCACAATGTCCTCCACATTTCATGGAACCACCATTGGAAATCACGATTTGGAAATTATTGACGGCATGTATGTAGAAATGATTTTCTTGGGCAATGAGGCGATGAATGAAATTATGGGTGCTTCCACTATCAACCACAATGATGACCTTCCGATGCTTGATGTAACCAATTAGCTTGAGGGTTTGGGGAGTAGAGAAGCCAGTTAGATCATTGAGGGAAATGACCAGTTCTACTTCGGGAGGGTCTGAGAGAGGGGTTATGTTATTGGATTCAGGTGACTCAGACACAAGAGGAGTTTCTACATCCTCTTCTGAAATATCCTCGAACATGGCCATAAAAATATTTTGTTCTTTACAATTGTGGCCCGGGAAATATTTGCAATCACAGTTATAAAAAAGGCTTTTGATTTGGCATTCAACCATTTCAGCCCTGGTCAATTTTTGGATCTTTAGTGGAGCAGAGGGAGTAGTGGGATTTATTGTTTTAGGGCGAGGGATAAAGGTGGGTTTTCGATTTTGAGAGGATACAACCTATTGTGATTATTTATCTCTTTTAGTAGCCTCCACCCAACTTTGAGGCCGAGCCATGAGGATATGGGCCTGAATCCCATCCTTGAAGCCACTGATAAAACACTCTCAGAAAAAGGAATCAGACATGCCCTTTATTGTAAAAGCCATGCGCTCAAAGGCAAATATAAAGTCTTCCACTTTTCCTAATTGTTTCATCTTTTTCAAACAGCCCAAATGGTTGGTGACAGTGTCAAAGTGTTCATAAAGCTCTGCCACAAAGTGTGTCCAAGAAATATACCCTTGATGAGAAGTTTTTCTCCATTGCCACCATTGCCACCGTTCTTGATCTAGATGGATAACACCATACCAGAGTTTGTCCAAGTCATCTGTAATGTCGTATAAAGAGAAATAATGTTCCATTTGGGTTACCCAACCAGTGGGGTCCGAGCCATCAAATTTGGTCACATCCACCCATGGAAGGTGTAGGTCACGTTGAAAGTGATGGTTCTAAAAGTTATGGGAATGAGAGGAATGGTCACCTTCAGGATGTGGAGGTGAGGAAGAGGAAGGGTTATCTGTAGGGATATGGATTTTGGTCCAGAGTGTCGAAAAGACTGATTCAAGCTGGGTGGTGAGGTCTTGTTTGATTTCCTCCATTGAGGACTGCATGGTTGTATTGATGGCGGCAACATTGGCACTGAGTTGTTTCACTTCTTGTTGGGTTTCAATGAGACCAGATTGCAAGGTGTTGAAGCGATCTTCCAAGTCTTGGCTATGGGTATGGGCCATGAGGATGGGGGAACTGAAAAGGGGCAGTCCGGGTCAATTTTTTTTCCGAAAAATGACATGGATGAATGTGATAAGGGCGAAGATATGAATCCAATGGAATAGGTCTCAAATAATGGTGAAAAAAATTCCAGACCTTTTTTATTTTTTATTTATTTTTATTTTACACCTATGGAGTTATACTCTGGTATGAAGAATAATGTAGAGAGGAAATTCCCAAATGCTTAACCAGAAATAAATGTGTATTTACTTGGTAACCCGAACCCATTTGTGTGACAATAGATCTTCTCTATTTTGATTTGTTTATGTTTCTGTCCCCAAGGGTTAGGTATTCAAGGGTTCTACAGATAAGGGTTTTCCCTATGCTATAGCTCTCTGATATACATGTGGGGTTGAACAATAGTACTCAACCCAATATCTCAGGGCACTAACTAAGAAGCATAGACTGTACCCTTAGCCATACTACTCGACTACACAGGTACTAGAGAGTATCTTCTCAAGTGTTGTTCTCGATGACATTATAGTAGTCAGGCGACCGATCGTATTATCTAAAGAGGGCTTCAGGTAATCTAGGCCGATCCGTACACATGTGTTATCGGATGCGCTACCACTCGAAGGGGTACCAACAGGGTTACAAGGGTGGCCAACAGATGTGCACTTAAGTACCACTTGTCTTTCCTGCGTGTATGAATCCCTCAACTGTGGGTTTATGTGTGTAATGACAGATCTTTGTGGCTTAAAGACACCAGAATACGTCTCTACCCTGGAAAAAAATTTAACCCAGAATTTCTTCCGAGGAAAGTGCTCTGATACCACTTGTAATATACCAGATATAAAATGTATGCATAACAGAGATAAAATGCTAGAAATGGCAAAATAACAACAATATAACCAGAAAACTCACCACAATAGCACTGAAATGATAAGAGAATAATAACACAAATAGCACTTTGAATCTGAAAGCAATGTTCACGGGCCTCTTCGAGGGGGAAAACTCCAGTTGAGAAAAGCTCTATTACAATAATATCCAAGCTAGGGTTCTCATACCCTCGACTCCTATTTATACTAAAAAGAAGCATCTAGAAGAAGATCCTTCTAGAAGCGAAAGCTTCTATTAGGTCTTCTTACATCCGCCTTATTCTATTTTATTGAAAGGTCTTATTAATATTGACCTTTATTACATCCGAATATATTGTTCTACCTATGTGCAGGTTAGGACCCTAACACTTTTTGAAAATGCCAGAGCTTAAAACATGATTTTTCCACATATACACTTCCTTCCTATATTACAACATGCATATACACAGGTTTCACCACTATATCCCGCATACATCGGGATTTGTGCCCAAAATTAAAAAATGGTGTCTAGTTTCCATGTCACGTCACATGATCAATGACCCTTGGCCTTCCATTTACTGGAAACATTTTGAATTGACCATTCAGTTCCACTTGAAGGCTACAAATGGGAAAAATACAAGCTATGGAAAAGAAGAGAAGAATTCAACTTTGAGAGAAAATTTACTCAGGAGAAATTATTCACTTCATATTGAGTTTGGATCCCTTTGTCCTTTAAGCCTGAACACATTGTTCATCCCCCAAGCTCTTCTCTTATTGATTGAGAACCTCATTGTCTCTCTTATATGAGATTTCCTTTGGTGGAGGATTGAAGTGGTGGAGGCTCAGCTGGAAGGAACTTCGTTTATCGGTTCGAAACCATGCCAACATAGAATTTTGTAACTCAATCACTTTTGTTGATTACATCTTAATAGAAATACTCTTTTCTCATCCAATTAATATCTTGCGAATATTTGAATTTTTATTCCATGGGCGTATTTGTTATGAATATTGATGGATTATTCTATTGAATGTGATAACATCATATATTATCACCATATGCTTACGTTTCTTGGTTGTTGAGGACTAGTTGCAGGTATATTTCTTTGGGTGAAGTGCTCAACGGTGGACTTCATCGAATGTCTGGATGAGGTATGCCTTTTATCTTGTCTTGCTAGCATATTTGTTTATATATCATAATTGATATTAGAGTTGATTTTTTTCATTCATTTCCATGTGTTGTGGTTTACCCCTAACCATAGAGAGATTTTCCTTGTAACAAAATTGGTGACCATACTGGGAAAAAAATCTTCTTTTTCGGGATTTGGACTGTTTTTCTCCTTAGATTGATCTGGTTTATATTGAGTTTATTGTTGTATGATTTCTTGACAGCCTTTGTTCACTCTGAGTCTGAGTTTCTTATCCTTCTCCTTAGCCTGGTTGTGTTTTGACACATATACGTAGGTTTTTGCTTGACAGTCGCGTACATACGCGTGTTGTACTTCTAGAAGATGTGTACATACGTGTGTTGAACTTCTACAAGATGCGTACATACGCACTTTTCCCTTGAACTATTGCGCACATCACCCTTTTTTTCTTGGTTTCTTGGTTTGAAGGTTGATGGGTAGGTTTTGATTATTGTTAAGTCTTCTTGGGTCTCTTTGGTGACTGTTAAGTGTCTGTGGAGTGACATGAAACCTATCTTTGATTGAATTTTTGGGCGGTGCCTTTCTCATCATATTTTTCATTTGATTGTCCTTGCATATTGGGCTGGGTGTTTTTCTCCTTGATATCCTACTTGGTGTGTCTCTGTCTATACACAGTAGAGTCTTTATATCATGTTGTTGTTCATTCCTTACATTTTCATTCTCTTATATTGAAAATACAAAAATATTAGGCATTTTACGTTGATTGGAATTTTTTATATTTTGAGTCTTTATCATTAATCTTAGTTCATGTAAAGAAAGGTTGCATTTTTATTTAGAATTGTAGAACTGAATTGAGAATTTCATTTTGAAAAGCATATCATTCATTGGAAATTGAAGTTAGGACTTTGCATTGTATTCATATTCATTTATTTTACTTGATGATTCATAACATCACTAGTTTCATGACCACAAATTTTGAGTAAGCAAGGCCATTAAAGTAACACTATAATTTAAAATTGATTAGAAATGATTTTATTTTTCTAGGGTGCACAAACTACCTTAGGTTTTAGAGCCTTGGAGTAGGATTTTGTGAGTAAACTTATCTGAGGCTATTAAATCAACATATGTGTCTAACTAAGGGAGTGGAGAAATCCATTGTATAATCGGTAATATAATGAGGCTCCGCTTACAAACCCTAAATAGTTAAACCCATACTCATTATCTTTTAGTTCAAACCCTAAATATTTGAATCCATTGATGAAATCATTGAACCCTAAAAGGGAAGAATTACATGGATTGCATGTTCCTTCTACTGCATTGTCTCATGAAAAGTGATGGAATACTTTTGAGTGTTAATTTACAACCTTGAGTATTTCATAAATATCCAAAACCAATTGGATAATCCATGCATCACTAAGGGATCCATTACCAAACAATAGTACATCATCTACATATGGCAAGTGAGTTACAAAGAGATTTCATCCAACCATAACTCCTTTTAAAACCCCATGGTTTCTTTCACGAATCAAATTCCTACCGAGACCTTTTTATACCATTAAAAAAGGAATGGGAGATAGGGGAAAATACTACCTTAATATCATTTATAGATTACAATTTTTTTATGGTCGGTCCATTGATTAAGAGTGAGAAACAAATAGAGAGAAACATCCTTCAATCCAATTCACAAATTCAATCTTGCAACCAACATGTAGGAGAATGAATCTAATGAAATCCCAAGTAACCTTGTCATATTCTTTTGAGAGATCCATATTTATAATAAAATGTGTCATATCTCTTACCTTAATAAAGTGTATACCTTCTTGGGATATACTAATAGATTTATGAAATTGTGCATTGTGTAAAAAACTAAATTTCCCCTTGGAGATTGAGCCTAGGGAAATAACGTTTTTGAGCCTTACTTCTATGACATTGGAAATGATTTTGTAAACTAGTTCTGAAATCTTCAAAGGCATTGGATGAATATTTTTTGGGTATCAAATCCAAACAAGTTAAGTTCAAGGCTCCCAATATCTTCTCTAACTTACTATATTCTTCAACAACTACTAATACATAATCTTCCAACATTTCATAGAACCCTAAATAAATCTCAATTGGGTAGCCAT
>ML787071.1:488213-501192 GCA_009831015.1 Picea engelmannii
TGATAACACATGCTTACAATATTTGGATGATTAGTGCCTTGATTATTTGTAGGGGATATATATATTACAATATATTAAAATATTACAATATTGCAATGTAATAGTAATGCCATATTACAATGTAATATGGCATTACCATATTACAATGTAATAGTAATTCCATATTACATTGTAATATGGCATTACCATATTACAATGTAATATGGTAATGCTATATTACAATGTAATATGGCATTACCATATTACATTGTAGTATGGCATACAATATGGTATACCATATTACAATGTAATATGATAATACCATATTACAATGTAATATGGTAATACCATATTTCATGTAATTTTTTTTTTTTTAACTTAAAGCCATTGTTGCAATATCAATGAAAGTTCATCGGAAACAACTTTACTATTTTACCAAAACTACCACTATAGAGACGAAATTTCATTGCAATTTGCCACGAATTTCCGTCGCACATACAACATCTGCGTCGTAAGTTTGGTTTTGAGATATTTTTTCGTCGATATTGCCACAGTTTTTCGTCACAAGTTGCGATGGTTTTGCGTCGCACATTCAGCATCTACATCGTAAGTTATAGGCTTGGCATATCTTTTCATCGCAATTGCGACACAGTTTCGTCATAATTTCCATATTTCTTCATTGTTATTGCGACGTAATTTCGTCGAAATTGCGACGATGCATAGGGTTAACTGATGTTGAAGGTGGTGACACATGGAGCACTTATTTCATCGATGTTTCTATGCACACCTGGATCGTGGATATAGCGATGAAATTATTCCGATGAACAAAAATCTCGACTGTCGTGGAAATTGCGATGGATATGTGTGGCAATATCAACGAAAAACCATCACAAATTTGTTCATATGTAGTAGTGACTTAGGTACCACGTAGGTTACTTGCAGGGGTTATTTTGCAGGTACCCTAGGTTAGATAAGGGTCATACAACACACAACCTTTATGGAGGATTACCTCTCCAGGGGGATCTGACCGACTGGTTGTTAAGCCCACGAGGTCCCTTATAACTGATTTGGTTACCTTCGATCTTTAGCAGAGGAGTATCAGGCCCCTCTTGGGTGAGGCATACCTACTTTAGAGAGGGAGGTCCCTTTAAACCACTTTATCATGTTTGTGTGCATATTGGTCATTTGATTATTTTTGGCGTGCTCTTTGATTACTAGTTGGCCTTAGGATTTGTTTTTTATATCTTGAGTCATGAGTCATCATGGAGTCAGGCCAACTTCCTTGCAGGTCTCACCACTTGTTACATTTTCCACCGCATTTTGAGTCTTTTCCTTATAAAAGGCATAGAGTTATCAAACATGGTACACATATGTCCACTTATCATACTTGTGATCATACAAGGATGAGTACTGAACTGAATCATCAATATATTGGGAGCCCTTCGACTCCCACACCTACAATAGTTAATGGTACCCCTTTGAATCCTTCAACCACAATGGTTGTAGTGCTAGAGGCACCTATCATCACCGTTTCCTATCCTATAGTGAATACTCAACCTATAGCTACAAGCCTGTTTGGGTCTCTTGGTCAATCACTGGGATATAATTTTCAGTCGATCCCTATGGCCTCGAGTCCTTTTTCCTATGGTATGCCAAATTTTACATCATAGTTTTCAAACTCCATCCTAGCGGCTCGCCTTAATGCTAACATTGGACTTGGGTGAACAACTCCTCCTTATACTCCTTTATCATTTGGTGGCACTCATGTCCCTCAAATGACTCCTACCATTAGAGGCATTCCTCCTTTTAACCCTAGGTCTAATCCTATTGCTTCTAGATGGAGTAACCAACCTATCACACAAGCTACTACTCACATTCCATGATTTACACCCACCTCCTCTATGTTGATTCTGAACAACACATTTGGTATGAAGAATCCACCTTATCCTCTGGATTCACACCTAGAGGAGGTCAGTTTCACACTTTGGGAAACCCCCAACCCGGGTCCACTCCGGATAGGGTAAGTTTTTATAACCCTCATCAAAACATTCCTACTTGAATGGTGCCCAACCAACCCCTTGTGAATCATCCTAGAGGAGGTTCTTACCATCCCGGATAAGGACATGGTGCTTACCAGAACCCTGGATGGGTTGTGATTCCCTAACCATAATCTTTTTGGGGAGCATGGGGCCAGATGCCGCAACCTCGTCTCCCTTTTCTGGCGACACTGAAATTTCCAGACTTGTCTAAGTTAATGAATGACCCTGTGCGTAATGATCCTTCATGTCCCTCTGTCCCCACTAAGCTTCCTTCGAATATTCCAAAATTCAAGGGAAGGACTAATGAGGTTCCTAGTGATCATGTCACCACCTTTCACCTATGGTGATATTTTAATTCCCTTAATAACGATTCTATTTGGTTAATATTGTTTCAATGCAACCTCACAAGGGTTTCCGTGAAATGGTATATCGAGCTACCTAGGGGGGCATACATAAATTTTAATCAGTTAGTTTTAGTCTTCCTCAATCACTTCCAATTGTCGGTTCGTTACAATGTTGGCATCAAAATTTTGTCAACATTTCATCAGGATAGGGCCACTCGCACATCATATCACATACAGGATTGGCATAGATAGAAGATGTTGATGAAGGCCAATACACCCTCCAAAATTCTTTCTAGAATGGTTCCTTAAATCTCTCCTGCCTTATATTTTGAAGGATGTTTCTACATCTGGGGTTACTTCTGAGGAAGAAGAAATTTTTAAATCCTAGAAGTTAGATATTATATATGCTCAGTCTTGGATGTTATACGAGATTCTTCCTGAAACACAGAGGTCAAACGATGACCCTAGACAAAATCCTCATCCGCATGCCGATGTCATTGTAGGCTTTGTCAATGTGAAATCCACAGAGTCGGTGACAAGCCATTTGAAAGACTTGTCTCTAAGAAAATATGCAAGAGGGACATATTCATTTGTTTCCTCTAATCCCACTCAATCAATGGATGTACGCTCCATGTAGTTGTCGACTAGCCCTAATGGTAGCCAACAACCAGGAGGGAGTAAGAAGAAAGGACGTAATAATAATCGTATGGGTGGGAATAATAATAATAAACCCAAGGATAATGGTAATAATGAGAAGACGAATAATAATGTTGGTGAGGGAAAAAAATAAAGGTGGAAGGTGAAATTTCCTTCTAAGCTTTGAACAGACAATCACCTTACCCATTTATGCCCCAAACTTGCAAAAGCTGCAAGGATTTTATCTCTACCGCCCACCATGTTGATGAATCCTTTTCCACATAAATAGCACATGGCCTTGATCTCCTTGAATGCTGGAAATGTGGTGAGTGGAGTCAAAACCCACCGACACAAGACAGTGATTGTTTTTGCATCAATATCGTCAAATATGAGGTTAATGTAGCCATTCTATCTCGTGATTACAATTCTCCACAAACTGTACCTGGTCTAGAGTCTCCTCCTCCTTTGGAGGTGCCTCTATAGATTGAAAAACCAGATCCACTACCTCATATTCTGAAAGGAGTGCTCAAGGGCTCTACCCACAATCTCAATGCTAGAGCTGCCCATAATTACTCAATTGTTGAGGACCTAGGTCAAAACCCTTATGCGATTTCATATATGGAGGTACTCCAGACATGTCCTTCATAGAGGAATTCCTTTCTATCCATGTTAGGAGATCTAGATCCTTGTGGCTCGAAAGTTATCAAGTTTGACATTGCAGATGTGAAGCCTCGCTTTCCTTACCATGTGGAATTCCAAATCCATGTGGGTTACTCAAAATATACCATAAAGTGTATTGTTGTTGATGAAGGCAATGCAACATGTGTGATGTCCCTGGTCTGTTGGAAAGCCCTCGGATCTTTGACTCTTTCTCAGTCTCCAACCATGTTGATTTCTTTTGACAGTCGTTCATTCCACCCTCACAGTATTCTTTCTAGATTTCTAGTCTAGTTAGGTGGGAAGACGATAGAGGTGGATGTTGAGGTGGTTGATGTGCCCCTTGATTATAACTTGTTACTAGGATGCAATTGGACTTACACTATGACTGCAATCATATCATCCTTCTTCCATACTCTTTGTTTTACTCACGATGGGAATATCATGATGATCGATCAGTTTTCCTTTACATATGCTAGTCCTAGTGCATCTATTGGACCGCCGATCCTTGTGGTTGACAATTCTCAGACGAAAAATGAGAATATTGGTGTTGAAATTTATTCATCCCTTATGGGTACCTTAAACTTCATGGCATCGATTCACCATATTTATTCCATGTCCAGTAGGATCGTTTCATTAGAGAGGTTCATTCCTTTTTGAACTTCTTATTTTAATGATCCTTGGACCCTACCTTCCTCGACTACATCTTGTGAAGGTCAGTCACATACTAGAATGTCCATGCCACTATCGACAACAGAGATAGCGTATGAAGTTATTCTTTACTGTTTCGCCGATCTGGATCCTATTACCTCGTAGAAAGACGAGGAGTATCATGTTATTGAGCCTGTATGGGCCACTTCGTTGTCTTGTCACATGACTGCATCGATGATACTTTACCTTTGGATGAAGCCATCATTGAGGCCATGGATGGTTCTAACAAACCTTGGGATGATATGCATCATCGCTCTTATTTTCTCCCAGAGCTTTCTATAATCTAACAAGATGAATTTAGATCTACTTTGAGAGAGATAGTTAGTCACTACGTAGTTCCACTTGATACGCATGAAATTTATACCAAAGGAAACATGGAGAGAATATCACCTACCATCATGATTGATATCTCTCATATCCCTAGAAAGATTGAAAATGCATACATCAATGCAGATTGTTCACTAGAATAAATTTTGATCTACACTGAACTCTTCAAGGAATTGCGATATGTATTCACTTGGTCATATGAAGAGATGACAAGAATTTACCCTCAAATTGTCGAACATGAGATTAAAACTTACCCAGGTGCTAATCCTATTCGAAAATGTCTTAGATCTGTCAATCCTTGGAAGGCCCCTACTATTAAGGAAAAGGTAGAGAAACTGCTTAATGTTGGATTTATCTACCTGGTTCCCTTCATTGAATGGTTATCCAATCCTGTTCCTGTGAATAAGAGGCAAGGAACAATCTATGTATGCATGGATTTCCGTGACCTTAACAAGGTCTATCCTAAAGACAACTTCCCGACACCCTTCATCGATCAGATTCTCGACGAGTGTGGAGGAAGTGAAGTTTTTTATTTCAAGGATGGATTTTCAGGGTATAATCAAATTCATATTAAACTCGAGGATCAACACAATATGACATTCATTTTACCTTGGGGTACTTTCACAAAGATGCCTTTCAGCCTTAAAAACACTAGAGCAACCTTCCAACGTGCTATAACCTTCGCATTTCACAATCTCAAGCATATAATCGAAGCCTATCTTGATGATATTGCTACTCACTCCCGTAAGAGAGTGGATCACCCTAAGCACCTTCGACTAATTTTTGAAATATTTAGTCATTATCACATCTAGTTGAACCCTCATAAATGCATATTTTGCATTAGATCGGGACGTATTCTAGGATATTTAGTCTCTGAGACTGGGATCATGGTAGATCCGTTAAATTTTGAGGAAATACTTTGATTACCTCCCTTGCGCACTATTCGACAACTTCAAGGTTTACAGGGGAAATCTAAATTTTTACGTCGGTTTATAGTGAACTATGCCAATATTACTAAGGGTTTCATGCATCTCTTTAATAAGGACACCCCTTTTATCTGGGATGATCGAGCCCAGGAATCCTTCTATGCTTTGAAGAAAGCATTGGTATTGATGCCTCTATTTAAGTCTCCTGACTACAACATAGATTACTTACTTTATGTCGTCGTGTCATAAGAGATGATTGGTATGGTATTGGTTAAGGAGGATCATGAACTCCACGAGCACGTCATTTACTATCTTAGTCGAAACTTAGTCGGTCCTGAGCTCAAATATTCTCATGTTGAAAATATAGATTTGGTTGTCATTCACCCATTCCAACAGCTACAACATTGTATATTTATTTGCAAAAATAATGTGGTGGCTGATGTCAATCCATTTTAATATGTCCTTACCAGGAATATCATAGGGGGGAAGTAAAATAAATGGATTGTCATTTTACAAGAATTCGACTTCGATTTTCATTTTTGCGAAATCCAAGAAATCATTAGTCTTTGCATAGTTAATATTTGACTTCCCTCGATTGGATGAGGATGTTATTCATGTTGATTCATTTGTGGATGAACAAATTTTCCTTGTCTCATCATCTGACCCCTGGTATGGAGACATTGTTCTCTATCTTGAAACTTTGAAGTTCCCTCAGCATCTCTCATGAGATGATAGACGATGTATATGATACCAAGCTAAGAACTATCTTATCATTGGTGACACTTTGTATTTTCGAGGAGTACATAATATCTTTCATCATTTTTTAACTCACAAATAAGTTGAGTCTGTTTAAACAATTTCCACAGTGGGGCTTGTGGTGGTCATCTATATGGTGACAACCCAAAAACTTTTGCGAGCCAGTTATTTTTGGCCATATATATTTAAAGATTGCATTGAAGCAGTTAAGAATTGTCACTCATGCCAACTTAAAAAAATGCGCTCGTATCCAACCCCTCTCCATCCAGTTATTACTATTGGTCCCTTCACCAAGTGGGGGGGTGGACTTTGTGGATTGCAACCCAAATTCGGCTGCAAGGAATCAAAACATTATCATGGTTATAGACTACTTTACTAAGTGGGCCGAAGCCATGGCTACAGTTAAATCTGATGGGAAGATTGTTTCCTTCTTCATATTCAATTAAATTATAGCCAGGCTCGGAATCCCGAGTGATATTGTCACTGATCATGGAAGTCACTTTCAGAATGAAATGATGAAAGAACTAGCATCTAAAATCGGGTTTAAGAATGGTCATTCTTCCCCTTACTATCCCCTAGAAAATGGATAGCTAGAGGCCATGAAAAAGTCTCTCAAGACCATTTTGCAGAAAATTGTCAGCCAGAGCAAATCTGACTGGCATATCATGCTATATCCCGCACTTTGGGCATACCAAACCTCGGTCAAGAATGCCACCAGTTTTTCTCCTTTATAGTTAGTACACAGTGTGGATTCGATCTTACCTATTGAATGTGAAATCCCTTCTCTTATGTTGGAAGTTTCACTCCTACCTAACACTTTCTATCTCAAACAACGCCTCGTGCACCTAGAGAATTTGGATGAGCAACGTAGAGATGCCTCTACAGCTATTGAAGCGAATAAAATATGTGTCAAGGTCAAATACAATAATTATGTCTATCCTCGGTTGTACGCTGAGGGTGACTTGTTCCTTTTATATGATCAAGCCAAAAAACCAATGGGGGAAGGCAAGTTCAAACCCATGTGGCATGGTCCCTATATTGTGCGACGTGTCTTAGAAAAAGGAGCCTATGAATTATAAGATTATGAAGGGAACATGTTATCTAAGAACAGGAATGGGCTCTACTTGAAAAGATGTTACACTTGAGCCCCAATCTTTGGAGTAACGCTTTGTACACTAATGTAATTTAGTTTATATGTATTTTCCCTTTATTTTTTTTCTTCAACTTGATTATCAAGTTTTCCCTTGGTTGGAAGATGTCAATGAAGTCTTCGGTCTACTTAGGATTCACAGAAAGAGCGAGTCATCATACATGGAACTTGGCTTCTTCTGATTGGGTTGTTTACTCACATGAGGGTCTACTGGTGTCTTCAGGTGGCATATGCCTAGGGCCATACATGAATAATGTGGCCGAATATAAAGCCTTTATATAAATTTTTGAGCAATTCCTTTTCACATGGTATTCACTCTTTAGAGGTTTTCCTAGATTTCCAGTTAGTAGTATATCAGTTGAACGATAATTACCATGTGCGTGACCCTACTTTACTCCAAAAATTTCCATGGGTATGACTTTTAGAACGACAATTTGATTTTATTACTTATCATCACATACCTAAGAGTTCTAATTATGTATCTATGCATATGATAATTTCGTTTTAGATTGACATTTGTCACATAACTAAAGCAAAGAAAACGTTCTCATCAATGTACACATTGTAACATAAGTAAATTCGAAGAAACATGTTTATATATATATATATATATATATATATATATAATATATGATGTTTATAGTACAAAATTGGGGCTAACACCCTTAATACACATATACAGTCGATCATACAAAAATCGTGACATCTACTCCTGTGGCACTGGATGAGTGTCATGATAGAAAACTATGACATTTGCGAGATGCTAAAATAGTTTCACCCAAGCTATGGGCATGCCTACCATCTTTCGTTGCATAGCTTCCGATAGATCCTCCACCTGAACCATCAGAATATTTTGTGTCAAATGATACAGTTTTCCCTGCACGTTTTGAAGGACTCTCTCTGCATATCCTCCCACTGCCTCATCTCCCCAGTGCCTCCGACGATGTCGTGTACCTACGTTTGTGTCACATACATATATAATTAGTACTTAAACATCATCCAAAAATATTTTTGTTTTCCTATACAAAAATACAAAAAAATGAAATATTTAAAAAACTTTGACATACCTATGTCCCCGTAGGCGGTCCCTGGTGGTAATGGCATGTTAGGGTCCCCTCTGAAATCAATCCATGCATAAGGGTAATCATCCAAAGCTATTCCCTTCCGTCTCCACCAGTAGAAGAATTCATCATTGTAGGGTGTGGGAACCCTACGTCCCCCATGTCATTTCATCACCTTGGTCCACTGTGCCATGGTTGGATCATAAGGTCCATGCATAATGATATCACCTATAGGTCCCAAACCTGGAACCCGCTCGAAGAAAAAGCTACACAAGATAGAAGAGAACCTGAAGTTCCTCTTACTACCCTATTTTCATTCTGTCATCTGGCTCTTCATGTTAGCCAATAGTGAGGTGCACCAGTCGTACACTGTGGGTCTCAATAACTCTACCAAGTAGAACATAAGAGGTCTCGATGCCTTGTGAAAATATTTCGATCCTTTGATCTATGCCAAAATGAGGACAACAATCTTGAGACTTATATTGTTTATCACTTGGATATGGAGTTGACTCCCGACCTTCTCTGTCCCTACAATGTAATGAGCGTCTATGTATTCCTATATTTTCATACCGCTCCCAGCTCCCTGAGATTTGAGGTTGACCAGCTCACCTCGATGTGACAACCCCATCAAGAAATAAATCTCCTTGAATTCAATCCTTAATGGTTCCCATCAAGGTTGAATCTCTCACTATCTAGATCCCAATAATCCACGAGAAACTATAGAAATCTCACTTGGGCCCTCGTCCCTTTGAGAGAGAAAAACTTATACAAACCAAATATTTTCAAGGCCATTTGGGCCCCTGTATCTCTTTCCACAGTAGCATATACCTCCTCATGTTCCCTTTCCCTCCACTCTAGCACCATCCTGCGAGAGAAAAATCATTTTTTGAGTTAGAAATCTATAAAAAAAATGTTTACAGACATATACATGGAATGCAACATTCATAGTTGTGTATAGGGTTGAGTATACACTAGCTTTATTTTAGACAACTGCATATAATCATGTGTATACACAACCTGATGAACAGTAGCACACATACATCTAAACTTCTAATTTGTGCCCAAGATAACTTAAAAAATGGAACCTAAATACAAAATCTAATCCACTAAAACGAAAGAAGAGGGGAAGAGGAATAACCTGGTCCAGACGGTCATCGATTCTGTCACTTGTAGCTCCTGCAATCACCAGTTGAAGTTTGGAGGTGATTTGGTCCAAAATCCACTATTTGGGTAAAAAATACAAATGGTATGGTAAATTTGTTTTTTTTTACTATTTATAGAAAATGTTTACCCACTTTTCATAGTTTCAGAGAATATTTTTTCCTAATGGACTAATATGATAGTGGATTGAGTTGGTTTTTCTAGTTTTATCCAGGGATTCTTGCGGTTTTCAACGTTATGTCGCCCGTTTGTAACTTTGGATAGGTATTTTCACTACCCAACATATAGGATAGGTATCCATTCCATCATGCACACTTGCATCATCCTATGATTGTCACTCATATGCCTTAGGTACGAAATAGTTTTATATCGACACATAACCTTCTATCTGCTACTCGAAGTGTCGTTATCGAATGGTAGAGACTTACCAGACATGGGTACCCTAGTTAGATCCTATGCTTTATTTGCTTCCCATGCAGAGATTTTTTCTGTAGGACTAGGAGTACCTTATAGCTAATACATGAATTTATGTTGAACCTCATTTCTCACTCATAAATATGATGACCTATACCTAGAGGACTCCCAAATGAGTTTGATTTAAGCTCTTTTCCAACTCATTTTCAAAAAATGAAAAGATTTCCAAGTGAACTTGTGTCTTTCACACTCATATATTGGATTTGAAAGGAAGTCTATTTGGTGCAAGTTTATCCCTTTTTCAAACCAAGTAGACTAAGATTATGAAAAAGGACATTTTTTGGCATTAAGTTGTGATTGCATCTCATGCCCTTGCTTGCAGTATTGAGCCTATAGTTGGTTCTCACTTTGTGTTATAAACCATTTACCTCAGTATTTTTGTATCCTCAACCAAGAAGAGCCTTTTTTATATCCTTCGCAACTTGACACCCTATACCCATGAGGGAACAATCCCCCAAGTCCCCATCTCCCACATGCACTTCCTTGCATTGAGCATAGGTATGTTCCACTACTTGAACTAGATTTTATTACTTGTGACACTCATTTCCTCCTCTGTATCATAACATTCATTTGTCTATGAAAAAACAAAAAAATACGAACCGGAAGGGAGTATTATCTTATATTGGCAGCAATCATGTTGCCTTTGAACAGAGCGCAAAATTTTTGAGTCCACTTGTCATCAGAATTTTGGGTTTAGCATGACCTTAGGAAGTTGAGCTCATTACATAGAGTTTACTCCTCTGACTGGTTACTCTTCCAGTCCCTATGGAGAGTTTGATTGTGCCTCCTGTATCTCAAGGTTTCATCATTGAGTCTATGCTGCCAGAGTCTTCCATTTGTCTCATGCTCTTGTTCAAAGGATGTCTGTCAACTTGTTGTTACACATTATTTTTGTCACCCTTATGACCATTAATGGTGTAAACCTATTTGTTGCCTTTATAGGGGTCAATGGCCTGAATTCCTGAAGAATGAAAGGAGAAGAACTTTTACTGAGAGAAGTTGTATTTTCCTTTGCAAAAACCCTATTAAAGAGGATTTCCACAGGCTGCACTATAGCTAGGGTGAGGAAATTCCTGGTTTTTGTAGGTTGAACTATAGCCAAGGTGAGGAAATTCCTAGTTTTCGTAGGCTGCACTATATCCAGGGTGAGGAAATTTCTGGTTTCTATAGGATGCACTATAGCCAGGGTGAGGAAATTCCTAGTTTCCACAGGCTACACTATAACTAGGGTGCGGAAATTCATGTACGTGGAAAAACGAGCATCTTCTCGATGCTTCTAGAAGGTGAATCTTGTGTGGTGAGGTGGCCTCTAAACGGTTTGGATCTTACTCGCTTTCATGATTTAGTGGGATCATCCTAACCTCCTCACCTTATCCTCTTTAGCCTATAAAAGGAGAGGAGCTCTCATGGAGAAAGTTAGCTTGATTGGGTTGGAAAATTCTTGAGCCTTTGAGATTGGAAATTTGGTTTGAGATTGTTATCTTGGTTAGATTGGCTTTGAGATTTGCTTTGTCAAGATATATTGTTAGTAACTATCAGATCCATGTTCTCACAATCCTTGGAGCAAGAAGTGTGTGGGAAGCAAGGAACTGTTGGAAGGAACCTTACGACATCAAGGCATTTGGTTGTAATCTATCTTCCTATTATTTAATATAATACAGTGGCATGCTTCTTTCCCATAGAATTATCTTTATTTTATTGCATAATTCCTTGGTCATATGCATAGGTTGTCATTGAATATACATCTACTACTTTCACCTTGGTTGGTTTGTGTCTCACTGCAGGATTAATATCACAAGAGCACTGGAGCGAAACAGGAACAACAAAGACATAAGGAAGTGACACTTAAAGGTATGCCTCTCATCTTTTGTTCTGTAGTAAATTCAATGACTAGAGCCTAGGGAAAGCACCATGTTCTGTCTTGTTTTGTTCTAGATCTAGGTGGATCTAGGGGGATTGATTTGTGTCCACACTTAACAATTTATCCAATAACAAAATTGGTCACTCCACTGGGGAACATATTTTTTTCCTAGTTTGTCTTGCTTTCTTTCTTTGATTGCTTGGTTTCTATTTTCAGAGTCACTAGGAGATCCAACTTGACTCTCTGACTGTTAAACTTCACTGAGAAAACATTCATACTTTTCATTTTTTCCATTTTTTATTTTATTTCCGCACCCTGCTTTGGGGGACAGTGCGATGACTCAGGATTTCCACACCCTACTTGTTTATACCAATGTGAAAACTTTGCATCCTACCCATTTCAGGCCTATGGCGATCAAGGATTTCTACACTGTGCTAGTCTTCCACCCTATGGAAATTGGGGAAAAAAATGTTTTTTGGAGGTTTTCCCTTCCCATATTTGTGATATGGTTCTGGGATGATTTGTTGGGTCTGATTACGGTCTGCTTAACAAAATTTGAATCTTCTTTTAGCCTTATTTACCTTATTTTTTCTTTGTTTGTTTTTGAAATATTTGATCTCTTCCTTTGAGTGTCTTTCTGTTACAAAGCATCATTTTTCTTTAGAATTGTTTAGTGAAAGTGTTATCACATAATCATGTATGAGGGTTGGTTTTCATTTGGAAAAGGAACCAGAGAGAAAAAATGACGAGAATGTGGGTCACAACCCACTTTCCTAAGTCTGGAGGTCTGAGCGCATGATACTAAGGAGTAGGCAGATCTAGGTGGCCAAAACTTGCGCATTCAGGTCTACGATCGAGGATCAATTCCATACCCCCTTTTTCATTCTACATTTATCA
>ML787071.1:520550-536863 GCA_009831015.1 Picea engelmannii
GGGGGGCATGAATCGTGTATTGGTGTACAATCTATTTTTCTCATTTCTTGAAGATATTGATATTGATGAGTTTAGTTAAATTTTGGGACATTGTGCATCTGGAGTGATGAATATTATTTCCTTCTCATAGCATAGATTTCATCGAAATGAAAAGATTGCATCTTCATCTCTTCGCATAAATTTCGAGTCAGTCAAAACAACATATTGTCCATGCCATTTTCCTTTTGAGTAACAACAACCATAAAATAAAGCACTTATAAAAATTGATTAGAAATTTTTATATTTGTTGGTAGCAAACCTACATTAGATTAGTTATAGGGATTTGGAATAGGTTTGAAAAATAACTTTCCAAAGCTGCAAACAAACAAAGAATATTGCGTTAGGGAGCAGTGAAATCCACTTGCTACATTTTGTCCTAGGAAGCCCTTCTCACACAAGGGTCAAACCTAAGGTCACATTGAAACTGGCAGAGTTATTCACACTGCTTTGTTGGTCTTGGCGTAGAGATTGTGCGTATTATGGGGGTTGCTTGAAGGTATACCCATAAGGATGAGTGGAATCCTTTCAAGTTGATTGCAGGATAGATACCCTACCTTTGTGCATGGATCAGACTGTCGACTGTTTTCCCAGGCATCACTATTGTAGTTGGTAACCTTAGTGGCCTATCTCTATAGGTTCTTTACATGATGTGACTATGGAGGGGAAAGTCTTCACGGTACCTGGAATCAACGTTGACCAAAATCACTCGGGCTCCTTGGAGGGTATACCCATGTTTATGTGTGGGAGCTTGCACCAGGGTGTAAGTCTGTTAAGCAGGTCGTCAACATAACTTTTCCACTTTCTCTATCTCATCCCTTTCTTACATTTTTCCCACGACGTTGGATTTCATAACCAACTAGTGTGCTCATTGTGAGAAGGTTTTGTTTGCTTGCTTGCTTACTAGATTTTTAGTGTGTGTTTTTTGTTTTCCCTAGTAGATTCTATAGTGCATTTTTGTTTAAATGGCATCAGTTCCCAGAATGACCAATGAAGAAACCCCTACTCCAGGGGAACCTTTTGTTTTTCCTTCTTATGGAAACATTGGTCCTCCTCACATCGCTACTTTGAGCCTTCCAAGTCTCATGATTGGATTGCCGGTGTGGTTGTTTTCCACTCAGGTAATCTCGAATGCAGTAAGTTCTTTGGTCGTAAGAACTTCCCCCCAAGAACATCAACCTCATGTTGATCCTTCACCATCTTCACCAGTAATATCTTCTTCACCTTCTTCACTTGCAAGGTCTTATTCCATTTCATCTTCTTCACCAAGTGAAAGCTCTGAAGCTAGTAACCCGGTGGATAAGAAGAAGAAGAAAAGGAAGAATAAGAAGAAGAAAAATAAGAAAGGATCCACACTTCCAACCACTGCCAGACATGTTGGAAAACAACCAGTTACTGTTAATCATGTTGGGAGTGTTGATGATGTCAAGATCACCCAAACAACCCATAAGCCCAAGTACCCTTGCAGGCTTTTCAAGGGTATCCATCTTCTTAAGGATTTCCTTGGTCTATACAAGGTTATATAAGCATGGTCTACACATCCTCACCATCCTATGTCGTCAGCCTCTGAACAACATGTTGATGACCTCCCGTCAACTAGTCACAATATAGTTGGGAAGAAGAAAAGTAGAGCCAAGTTACTATGTATGTTCTAAAAAGGGAGTCATCTAACTCACCTTTGCCCTCGTATGGATGAAGCCTTGAAATTCTTGGAAGGCATGATTGTTTCACAGCCTCAACTACCAGCTGCTTATCACAAGCTTACTCTTGAACCATATGTAGTTGATGGAATGATCAATCCGACCCCTTCGTCAGTCAATCTGGTTGGTCATGTAGTCAATATAGTCACATCCTTAGTTGCACCAGTTGACGAAGTGGTCGATTCGATCCCATCCTCAGTCAATCCCACTCTCTCGCCAAAGAGTGAAACCAAATTGGTCGATTTGTTTCCGCCCATTGACCCCATTCTCCCCTTAGAGAATGAAACCCAAGCGGTTGATCTAATCTCATCATCAGTCAAAACTACTCTCCCTCTCAAGAGTAAACTCGATACTTACCATGTTTTTCTTGTTGATACAAACTCTACCATGTCGGGGGGTATTCCTCCTTCTCCCATAGGACCCCCTCCAAGTAATGAGGACATCAGGTTTGATTGGGGTGTGCTAACTAGACCTCATCTTCCCTCTCGCATTCCTTTCCATATTACAGTGCAGTTTTGTGGTCGGGACGTTCCTCAGACACTGATAGATGAAGGTGCATCTATTAGTATTTTGTCCTCATTTTCTTGGCAATATTTCGGTTGACCGTAGCTTGCACCAGTTATGCAGAATCTGTTAGCTTTTAATAGAAGAACCAGTCAACCTTTAGGGACCCTTCCTCAGTTTCCTATAACTTTGGGAGGGAAAATTGTCTTTATTGATTTCATAGTAGTCCAAGACCCCTTGGATTTCTCTTTACTCCTTGGGCAGGATTATGTCTATGCCATGAAATCTATTGTGTCCACTCTTTTTCGTGTGATATCTTTCCCTCACGATGGAAGAATTGCGACTATTGATCAACTTTCATTCATCAGTCTTGATTGGATTACCTCCCTTAGTGGTTCTTATATGCAGACGGTATCGCCCTTGCAACAAGTAAATTATGTGGAGTTGTCTCCCATGCCTTCCACTGCCGATGACAATGACTTGGATCCAGTAGTTGACATGGTGACCTCTTCGATAAGGCTATTGGATCCTGACCTCCTTACCCCTCTCGCGACCCTCGACATGTGTTCCTTCCAAAGTGTGTTTCTTCCATCAAATGAAGATCTCTTGGAAGACATGACTGAGTTTTGTCCCTTGACATGGTGTCCTTCCATAGAATTGTCCTCTTGGAAGCCATGATCAAGAAGAGCCTCAATCATGATTTTCTGATTTCAAGCTCATTAAAAAATGAAATAGTTTTCCCCCTCTCTGTTTGAGTCAAGTCCTTCGTCTAGTTTTTAAGACTTCATTTCATCCACCTGTGTTGTTGAATGATATGAATCTTGGGGGGATATGCTTCCATCCTATGGAATTCATGCTGAAGTTAAACCTCTAGCTTCTTAAACTGGGGGCTAAGTACCAACCATCTGTGGATAATGTGTTGGGAAGTACCAAGCATAGTTTTCTATGGTTCAAGCTTGTGTAAAAATGAAACCACATACCTCAAGAATAATTTCCTCTGGTTCAATATTGTGTAAAAATGAAGCCAGGTCCAAGCACAGTTTTGTTTAGTTTTAAGCTTGTGAAAAAATAAAATCTATCCGAAGCATAGTTTTGTTTTAAATCTTGCGTAAAAATGAAAACAATCCCGATCTTTGTATTTGTTCTTTCTCATGCTTGTAAATACATGAGAATAAGTTACCAAGATTAGTCTTTGTTCTTTCTCGTTCTCGTAAATACATGAGAATGTAACTGATTATACTTTTATCACTTTTTTGGACTCGTAAAGGTTATACGGAAAAGGAACCCCCTGGAGTTCCCTTTAATCTCTTTTCAGACTCTCTAAACATGAAAATGTTGTTGAGCGATCTTGTTCTTTTCATGCTCATTAAAGTATTCGAAGAAAATGTCTTTTGAGCAGTAGTTTATCTCTTTTTCGGTCTCTTCAGACTAACTTACGAAAAATGAACTAAGAGATTTCTCTTTAAGTGTTTTTAAGACTCTGTAAACATGAAAAACCCTTGAGTTTTATTTCTCTGGACTCATAAAACAAACATTGAAAGGCCCATATGGGACCGAACCATTCCTTCCTAGGGTTCATTAAACATACTCCAAGGGACTCATCCAAAGGATAAGCTTACATTTCAATCATATGTTATCCTCCTCAAGATTGTGTAAAAATTAAGAGGTACTCGCCAGAAATGGTGGGGGGAAATTGGGAAAGAAATGTGTCTAAACCTATATTCTATGGAAGAATTACCTTTGAACATGACACCCTTTCACTCGCTTTGTGTCTAGGTTGGAAAATCCACTTGGCTCTTGATCATACTCCTATAAGATTAAAAATTGGTCTGTGATCCCTGTTGTTGAGTCAGTTTTTCCAAGACATTTGTCGTATCATCAATATGTTCAAAGAGAAGTTCAACCAGGAAAGCCTTCTATTGCATTGGCCATTCCTGCGGTCGTTAAGCCTTCTATTGCATGGACCATCCCTGATTCAGTGTTGAATCATTTGTTACTCTAATATACTTCAAATATTGTTACCCATTTCGTTTCATTAATGGGGGATACATTAAGGCCTTCTTGTGACGAGTCTTTTCCTGTCGACTTCAATGCATTATCTAGGAATTAGACTTAGAAACTAATTGGTACCTTGGAACTTGCATGCCTCAATGGCAGGTTTCCTCTCTTTTGACAGTGGGTTTTCATTATTGACCCCTGATCAGGAGATTCCATCGAGTGTTCGACCTCATCTCATTAATTCACATTTGTTGGATTGTACTAGTGTACCTTGGGAGTCATTGACATTAATGGTTATTTCCCTCGCACTTGTTCGACTTCAGCACATGTATTTTCATGGTTAGATTTTTACTATAGAGTGGTGGAGATGAAGACCCTAGATATTTTCTGATAGATTCAGGTTGCGTTGGAGTATATTCAGGTTGTACTGTTGCATAGATCCACATTGTATGTCTCATGGATATGTTCAAATTTGAGACTTTAACACATATATACATAGTGTATTTTTGGTGGCTATGTTCATATTTGAGTCATAATGGCATGGATCCACAATGTATGTTTGGTGGCCATGACCTATCTTACTTGACATAGATATTTGCATGTCGGCATTTATGTTTTGATTCATTTGTATTCTGATTATGGGAATGCCTACCTCAGTGATGATATATTATTGTATTGTATTTCCTTGTTTGTTGGTAGGTTTCTGACCGATGTGTTCCTTGTTCCCCACACACACTCAACAAAGTATTTAAGCTATCACTCTGTTATAAATTCATACTTTGGGGGGCTCTCTATTACACATTACTTCTGCCACCCTTATGGTCGTTAATGGTGTAAACCTATTTGTTGCCTTCAAAGGGGTCAATGGCATAAATTCCTGAAGAATGAAGGGAGAAGAACGTTTACTCAGAGAAGTTGTATTTTCCTTTGTAAAAACCCTATTAAAGAGGATTTCCGCAGGCTCCACTATATCCAGGGTGAGGAAATTCCTGGTTTCTGCAGGCTGCACTATAGCTAGGGTGAGGAAATTCCTAGTTTTTGCAGGCTACACTATATCCAGGGTGAGAAAATTCCTAGTTTCCGCAGGCTGCACTATAGCCAGGGTGAAGAAATTCCTAGTTTCCGCAGGTTGCACTATAGCTAGGGTGCAAAAATTCCTGTACGTGATAAAACAAGCATATTCTCGATTCTTCTAGAAGGATAAGATTCTATGGTGAGGTGGCCTCTGAATGGTTTGGATCTTACTCGCTTTCATTATTTAGTGGGATCAACCTAACCTCCTCACCTTATCCTCTTTAGCCTATAAAAGGAGAGGAGCTCTCATGGAGAAAGTTAGCTTGATTGGGTTGGAAAATTCTTGAGCCTTTGAGATTGGAAATTTGGTTTGAGATTGTTAGCTTGGTTAGATTGGCTTTGATCTTTTCTTTGTCAAGATAGATTGTGAGTAACTATCAGATCCATGGTCTCAAAATCCTTGGAGTAAGAAGTGTGTGGGAAGCAAGGAACTGTTGGAAGGAACCTTAAGACATCAAGGCATCCGGTTGTAATCTCTCTTCCTATTATTTAATATAATACAGTGGCATGATTATTTCCCATAGAATTATCTTTATTTTATTGCATAATTCCTTGATCATATGCATAGCTTGTCATTGAATATACTTCTACTGCTTTCACTTTGGTTGGTTTGTGTCTCACTGTAGGATCAGTATCACAAAAGCACTGGAGTGAAACAGTAACAACAAAGACATAAGGAAGCGACACTTAAAGATATGTCTCTCATCTTTTTTTCGGTAGTAAATTCGATGATTGGGGAAAGAACCATGTTCTGTCTTGTTTTGTTCTAGATATAGGTGGATCTAGGGGGATTGATTTGTGTTTGCACTTAACAATTTATCCAATAACACCTGTGTCGGTCATTCCTCAGAACTCTTGACTTTTCATGTCGGCCATTCCCCCAGTTTGTCTCAGAATCACATGAATTTGTAGTCCTATTGCACACCCTGGTCCTACTTTCCTCATTGGTAGGTAACCTTGAACCCAATAGTGGGCATTTCATCATTGATCGTTGATTGGGTGGTTTCCCTTTTGTTCGACGACAAGACATATATTCACACATTACGATTCATGTAGTTTCTTGGATGCCATTAGAACTATTAGTGGTTTCCTCACCTTTGTCAACAATTTTCCTCATTGGTTGTTATTCAAAGGGTTTTTTTTGTGTACCTCTTGCACTTGGCACACACAAAAGATGCACAGGGTCATTGGTTCATGAACATGTTCTTTGTCTGATTTCCTCCAAATCATCAAACTTCTTCTTTATACCTCATGATAAACTATGAGAGATTCCTTAATGCTCTCCTTTTAGTGGGTCTCCTTCCATCGGATTTAGCTCATCTATTATGGAGACAAGACCTAGAGTCCTATGAGTACCTAGAGGCTTGCAGTCATTAGTGGCAGGTTCTCTCACCATCGACAATTGAGAATACATCAATGTCTCTTGATCGATGGATTATTCAAGTGTTCGACCTTGACTCCTTTATTCACACTTGTAAAAATGTACTTGGTTCCTTGATACCTACTTTCATCATCGGTAGGTTATCTCACATTTGTTAATGGTATACCTCAATGAGTAGTAATCAAATGAAGTCTCATTTTGTTCGACCTCAACTCCTTTATTCACACGATGTGGACTTGCACCTTTGGTGGATTCTGTAGAAGACTTGAAGACATAATTTTATGGTCAGAGGTTTCCTGAGTTTTTTCTACCTTTCATTGGATTGGTACCCATGTGACTTCAGTTATCATGGGAAATTAGATTGTACTCCATTGTATACATATATCTTTAGATTGATTTTGAGACTGGTTTTACTCGGCCTTGTTTGTGACTATGACAACATTTGGCATAGCCACCTTTGTATTTCCTTTTCATGGCCATGGATAGTTGTTTGGTATATTTTCACATGGATCTGCAGTGTAATTCAAATTGGAAACCATGTATGCAAAGTCAGTACAGATTGTAATGAGAAACTAGTTCTTTTAGTTGGGTCCCCATTACTCCACTTTTGGGTCTTATAATGTATTTCGGCCATCGCAGATAGTTCTATGACCTCACACATTAGGGGTCATCTTTTATAGAAATATTTTCCTCACCCTATAAAAACTTGCACAGAGGGCCTGTTTCCATTTCCCTATGAAGAATTGAAGTCCCTTTTTGCAAATCCTTGAGATAAAAACATGATTTTTCCACATATACACGCCCTGCCTATATTACAACATGTGTATATGCAGGTTGCACCACTACAGCCTGTGTACATTGGAATTTGTTCCCAAATTAAAAAATGGTGTCGGGTTTCCATGTCACGTCATGAGATCTATGATCCTTGGCCTTCCATATACTGGAAACATTCTGACTCGACCCTTCAATTCCACTTGAAGGCTAAAAATGGGCCAAATCTAAGCTATGGAAAAGAAGAGAAGAATTCAACTTTGAGAGCAAAGTTACTCTCAATAAATTATTCACTTCACATTGAGTCTACATCCCTTTTTCATTTAAGTGTGAACACATTGTTCATCCCCGAAGCTCTTCCCTTATTGATCTAGAACCTCATTGTATCTCTTATATGAGATTTTCTTTGGTGGAGGATTGAAGTGGTGGAGGTTGATATGGAAGTAACTTAGTTTGTCGGTTCCAAACCATGCCGAAACGGAAGTTTGTAACTCATTCACTTATGTTGATTACATCTTAATAGAAATACTCTTTTCTCATCCAATTAATATCTTTCGAATACTTGAATTGTTATTCCATGGGAGTATTTGTTATTAATATTGATATATTATGCTATTGAATGTCCTAACATCATATATTATCACCACATGTTTGCGTTTATTGGTTGTTTAGGACTAGTTGTAGATATAATTTTTTGGGTCAAGTGCTCAACGGTGGACTTCATCGAATGTCTGGACGAGGTAGGCCTTTTATATTGTCTTGCTAGCATATTTTTTTATATAGAATACTTGATATTAGAGTTGATTTCTACAATCATTTTTGTCTGTTGTGTTTTACCCCTAGCCATAGAGAGATTTTCCTCGTAACAATCACATACATCCTTATCATATCTTCAATCACTTGATTGACCCTGTTTTTTTTTCCATGTGATTTTGGGTGATATGTTGTACTAAAATTCAGATTTTTCCCAAATCCTTTAAATAATCCCTTCCAAAAATTTTATGTGAACTTGGGATCTCTGTCAAAAACAATTGCCTTGGGCATACCATGTAGCAGGGAAATTTCTCTTGTATAAATCTTTGCAATGTTAGCTTCCTTGTGAGTGAGCTTCATTGGGATAAAATGAACAACTTTAGTTAGCTTATCCACCACCACCATGATGGAATCAAGTTCCTATGTTTTTTTGGGAAGCTTGGTGATGAAATCAATTGTCACCACTTCCTATTTCAACTCAAGAATGGAAAATGGTTGTAGAAAGAAAACTGGATATCTATGTTCAACTTTAAACTTATGACATTCAAGACATTTGGCTATATAATAAACCAACTCTTTCTTCATACCTAGCCAAAAATATTGGCTTTTTACAACTACAATTGTTTTCTGGTAACTTGGGTTCCTAGCATAAGGCACACTATTCATTTATCCGAGCACCATATTTTTCATCTCCTGATATTTAGGAACACATACTCTTCTCTTTTACATGAGGATTCCATCGTCTCTTAGCTCATAATCCTTAATTTACTGCCAAAGATTACCTTGATGCAATTTTTCTTTGGTTTCAAAATAAAGTTGGTATGATTTTGTAGCTTTTAAAATTTTGTCTTTTAGATCAGAATTATACATGCTAAAAGACACCTTGTCCTTGTTCTCCTTACCTTTGATATGCTTTATTTTAAATTCATACTCACTAAGGAATTCCAACCATTTGATTTTTCTAGCATTCAAAGTTGGCTATCCAAAAAAATATTTCAGACAACTATGGTATGTCCTCAACTTGAATCTTCTACCCACAAGATAATGTCTCCACATATTCAAGGCATGTACTATATATTCCAATTCTAAATCATCAGTGGCATAGTTTCTCTCATGTTCTTTCAAATTTATTAACTCATAACACATCACATGCCCATTTTGACTAAGGACTCCTCCAAGCCCTTCCTTGCATGCATCGGTGCACACAATACAGTCCTCATTTGGATCAATGATCTTCAATATTGGTGTGCTTGTCAATAATTTCTTCAAGTTTTGAAATCTTTCTTCACATTCAGAAGTCCACTCAAACTTCACACCGTTCTTTTGCAAGGAAGTGATTGTATGTGCAATCCTTCAAAATCCTTCAATCAATTTCCTATAATAAGATGCAAATCCCATGAATGATCTCATCTATGAGACAATCTTTGTATTTTCCACGCTTCAATGGATTTTATAGTCTTAGGATCCATTGGAATCCCCTCCTCTGAAATGATATGGCCCAAATAATGAATTTTCCTCTGATAAAATGAGAACTTTCTCAACTTAGCATACAATTGATGCTCCCTCAATACTTGTAGCACCATCCTCAAGTGTTTATCATGCTCTTCTCCAAAATTAGAGTATATAATTGTTTCATGAAAGAAGACAATGAAAAAATTATCCACGTAATTTCTGAAAATGTCATTCATCAAACACATGAAGATAACTAGTGCATTTGACAACCCAAATGGAACTAATGTGAAATCATAATTCTCATACCTCATTCTAAATGTTGTCTTGATGATATATTATTCTTTAATCCTCACTTGATGATATATTTTACTTGAGGTCAATATTGGAAAATATATTTTTATCTTTCAACTGATAAAAAAGATCGTCTATCCTTGGAAAGTGATATTGTTTCTTCATAGTCACCTTATTCAACTGGCTGAAATCAATGAATAATATTAAAGTTCCATCCTTATTCACAAATAAAACTGGGGCACCCCAAGGTGATACACTTGAGCATATATACCCCTTCTTCAAAAGTTTTTCAATCTTCATTTTTAATTCCTTCAACTCCGATTTACTCATCCTATAAAGAATCTCGAAGGACTCTTCCTATGAGGAGTGTACTCATGTCTCATATGATATTGATGGAGGACAAGAAATAAAAAATATACAATTGATGACTTACTAGGTATGAGTATGTGACTCCATGAAAGACTTTGTCAAAAATACATGACAATATGTTCAACATGTGAATATGGCTCGATGGCAGGACATGCATTTTCGAATATGTAGAGATACATTTCTCATTGGTACTATGTTATCAGTGGCTGATTTTGTTGAGAAATACACCCTTCAACAAAAAAATGAGATTCAAATCCAATATTATCACTCAGAGTTGGTCATCAATATGGTCCATATCACATACATGCATCGACTGAATAGTAACGAAGAAACCATAGTTATATTGAAGGAGTATCACTTCTACATAAGAGATTATTGGTGCCATGAAACAACCTACTTACAACATTTATTTTAGTAGTTTTACAATCACTTTAAGGAGAAGAGCATACATATGTATCAAAATTATATTTGTTCATATGGTTGCACAAGCCAGTTCAAAAATGCTTGTGTATTTCAATGGTTGTGTATGTTGCAAACAAATATCAAGGTACCACACATTTGGAACTATTTAGAGTCCAGGAATGGAAAAGGGGAGCATGATGGAACATGTGCATGCATAAAAAGAGCATTACACATGAAATAAATGAAGTTCACAACTACTTCCCTCATTCGGGATGTGAAATCCATTGTTGAATGGTGTTCTTTAGTAATGGAAGAGGGAACATGAACCCGTGAATACCAATCACATAGGAAATGACATGTACATATATTTTTGGGAGGTGGTAAATGTATATCGATCACAGTGGTATGAATGAAAAACAATCTGAGGCACTCATGGATTCCATTTAGTTAGAACATTAGACAATGTAATAGTTAAAATATGGACGAGAAAACTATCTTACTTCTATGGTCCATGTAGTAGTAATGAATGGGATGATTGTGAATCAACATACTAGGTTTATAGATGGGATAGTGTATCACTCCCCATTGGTCAATGTATAACTATGGAATTATCCTAGTTGGAGGAGGATCAATCAAGTATTTCAGTAGATTGATATCATGTCTTAGATATCTTACTGCCAAGTTCGTTGAAACCTTCTATTAAATTTTGAATAACTAGCATCAACATTTTATTCTTTGGTCATTTAGGGGACTCATGTGTTGGCACTCATGTTTTTGCAGGGAACATATATGCAATGGTTTCCCCAAGAGGTAATGAACGGGGAACTGATTATTGGTTGGCACATTTCTTAGAGGGAAAGAAGACCCTCATGTGATCAATAATAGACTCCGAAGTCATTGAATTTCTGATTGGGTCGATGGTTATTAAAGGAGAATATCTGAAACAGGATGGAAGAACATAGAGGAAAGGTTGTTATGTATTTCAATATTATATCCCAAGTGAAGTTGTATATGACTTTACAAACTTGGTTGCTGGTACAAACCTCCAACTACAAACAATGTCAAGTAACAACTCATCAAAGGTACGATACTTATTGCCTTACTCTTGGCATGAGAAGTTAATGGAGACCATCAATATTAGACGTGATATTGATGATATACTTGAATTACCATAGCTATGTAAAAGGAATATTTGAACAAATATTTCATATTTATGAATGAGTGAAATTTTGGCTTCATTTTATGGTTCTTATAGTATTATTGTAATTCCATGCCTTGCCTTGCCTTGCCTTGTCAAGCCATTCCTTGTCTTTCCTTTCCATGCCACGCCATGCCTTTCTTTTCTATGCCTTGTGATGCCTTGCCTTTCCTTTCCTTACCAATCCATTCTACTAGTGGGAAAAATACCCCTATTACTATACCAGGGTCAAATTATAGGCAGAGCTATGATCTCAGTTAAAAGACAATCTAATTCCTAAACTACCCCAAACAATCTAAATAGATGAAAAGAAAGAGATAGGAAAGTAGGTAAGAAGTACTACCTTTAGTCCAATGTTCGATGTAGACCACCTCCAACTTTGTAGCTCCCAGGCTGCAAGTCTCCTCCCAAAGATGACCTACAAAAACACCTAGGCAAGCAACGCTACAAATATTGTATATCTACTCATCAATATTAGGGTTATTGTTGGATTACTGAGAGGTGGGGTGAATCAGTAATAATGTAATTATAATATTTTTTTCTCTAAATAATCCAAGTCTTATATCAATGTAAAATTATTATCCAATAATGAGCAATAAGAAATGAACAATCACACACATACACAATACACCAGTGTTTTACGTGGAAACCCAAATCAGCTGAAAACCACATAATGATTTATCTTCTATGTCTTGAAGAATTACATTCATTGGAAGCACCAACTTCCTTTGTTTTATAGATGCAACTGGAAGGAGGCTCCAACCCCCTAGTTTCTCAGGCTACAACCTGAGGGAAGCTCCAACTCCCCAATTCTCTGGCTAAAACCAGAAGGAGGTTACAACCCACTATGTTCTCCAACTAAAAATGGAAGGTGGCTACAACCACCTGTCCTTGCCCCATCAAACTGCCCTGAAGTACAAGTAGAATGATGGAACCAATGTCACACTATCACTATGAGATATACCGCTGTAAACATGTACCAATAAATCTGAACCATGCATCAACCATGCATCAACCTATACCTAAACCTGTACCATAAACAAGTGCATCAACCATGCACCAACCTATACCAAACAATATGTAATCAACCTGTACCATAAACAAGAGAAACAAAACATGTAGAAAGTGTGTACCAATCATGTGTCAAGTACTCATGAACTATGACTCATCAATGTTTACCAACATCATCAACTATACACCTCATGTATGTGCCAACTCATCAACTACTTGTCTCAACCATGTAACCAACTTGTACCTAAACCAAAAGCCCTCATAAATTTCATCATCCAAATATGATTTGTAACTCTATAATAGACCTGGTGTATATGATCACATACATGCAAAACTTCCTTAACTTTAACAACAAGAGACTAGCATTTTCATCAAACGTTTCTTTAGTCTCACAAGACTAGTTTTGGATTAGTCAACAACCCTAACTTGAAATAATAATAACTTTGTACCTATAATGAATAAACATATGAAACTGATACACAATGTTCTTCAGTTTATTTTATGCAATTCCTCTAGGTGACACTACTTGGAACCTCTCATAAAATGAGTTATAGAAAAAATGGCACACCTTGTTGAATTCCATCTTATTCTAGAGAGAGACCTTGTAGAGTGTCCCTCTCACATAATGTTTTTTGAATTGATCTGAAGATTTTATAAAACATGCTACGAACTATAATATAACCAACACATTTGGTCTTACTAAATTTGGATTTGTTATGAAGAATTTATGACGTTTTTACCCAAAACACCTGTTTTTGACTAGTTTCAGGACTAACCACAAACCCTATTTACCACGGAGTGTAACTCAAAAAATAAAATGACCCACAAGAGGAAATTTTTAACACAGATACTTGGATCTTTTTAATCAATGGAATAGCAAGTTCATGGTCTGAATCATTCTAGAAAAAAAATTATTACGAAAATGGTGAGATGACCTGAAAAAAGACATACCTTAAAAAGCATCATCAAAAGAATTTATCCTTCCTTGAATTCCGGCCTTCTTTTCTTCACTTTCCTTATAAATTAGGCTTAAATATCCTTTGATTACCTCATAAACATATATTTATTCAATATGATCAAGTGTATCTAAAAAGAGAGCCTTGCCTCTTATTTATACTCTCCAAGTAGCTTCCTTTAAAACATCTTTTAGGTCACTTTGCCAACATTCCTTATTTTAGGGTTAACCAACTTCTAATTTATCCATTAAAATTATTATTTAAAGAATTTATTTTGTATTCACTTTGAATTATAGTACACTCATCACTTCACTTTAGTATTTACCTTCTAAAATATCTTAAACCACTTTGACTACTTTGACCTTTTGGGGCTTCTAGATGACATAAGAGGGTCCTCCAACTTCGTAAGGCCGTAACTCAAACCATGAGGAGTTATGTGACGTTCCACATACCAAAAGAAATGGAATGACATGTACTATCCATATAGAATATTATTACCTTAAAATATGTCAAAAAACATACCGTTATCCATCAAACAAACTTGGGTCCATTACCTAAAACTGGGTTCTCCAACTTCACATGGTCATAACTCTCTAACCGTGAGGAGTTATGTGACGTTCCACATACCATCAGAAATGGAATGAAAAAAAATATACATCTAGGATAGTTTCCCTAACAAATTCACTATCTGATCTAAAAATGAAGAAGACTTGAAAAACTTGAAAACTTATGCAAGTGAATATTAAGTGTTTAAAGCAAAAGGATCAGTTTGCAACACATAAATTTAAAGGATTACTTATGCAAATTACACATAGACAACAGCATAAACATTGAACATAAATACATAAGCATAGCAATTGATAAAGGAGTTCACCCCTCTTATGGGCTACATCTCCTGGTCCAGCCTCCAATGGATCATTATTATTAATTGCTCCAAAAGTGCTCAAAAACATGTCTTACAATGCTCAAAATGACAAACTGACTGCTCCAATGGCTTCCCAGCATCCCAAAACCCCTGTCTGGGCTCTTTCGGCACCTCAATCGGTCGAAATATGAAGAAGTTAGGCCTCCTGGAAGTCTCCCTCTTCAATCTTGCTATCTCTGGATCTACAATTCGCACCCTTCTTCAATGATCCTGGCTCACACGCTCATTTAAGCGCAAAAACCCAGCACCGGGCGCATCCGCACCAACGGTGCAAACCATAGAACGATTAAGGGCACGCCAGCCCCTAACTGCCTCGGCACCTGGGCATATGGCGCATATGACTGCGCTCTTGGCTGAAAGGTGGTTAAGTTTGTTTCAACGGGCGTAACCTCCTGCGCTCCGGATTAGGGTCATATGCCAATACAAAAACTGTGGGCTATCCAAACCCCACATACCAAACAACTGCGCACAACATTTTAATATAGTTGTATGGTTTTACAATGGACCACGGATTATATATAAACCTGCGTGCATATTATACCACCGGTCACATAATATTACAAACAACCACGGGTCAGGGCTAAGCCCCGGCCCGACCCCCCGCCCAATATACAAACTTGCAAACTTATATATATTAAAACATATACATTTAACAATCAATAACTTGTGGCCAATTGGTCGGGCGATCATGCAAAGGCGCTCGGAGGTGTGGGAGGTCTGGGGGTTGAACCCCGTGACCTCCAATATATATTTTACATAACCAACCAGCCAATAACCGAGTGACACGTGGCACCCCCAGATTGGGCCACGTGTCCTCACATCATTCGCCACCAAAGGACACGTGTCACTCCATGATTTGCCAATTGCTAATCAATGAATTCTTGCCACATCATCCACCTGACACGTCATCGTATGGACTGTACGACCCTGCCACGTCAGACCGTACGGACTGTACGGACAGGTACAGTCAGCATCAAATTTTTTTCCTGTTTGGCTTGGTGAACAGATCGTGATATCTTCTCCATACGGTGTCCATTTGACAAAGTAAATATATCGTTGGAATTAAGAAGACGAGACAGATGTAATGGCACTATTTTTGTCGCATTCCGAGCACTTTAAAATTTGAGCAAAATTTGATCCCCTGATCACACCTCCCCATTGGAAAGCTTTTGGACCTCCAAAATACTATCTCAGTCTATGTGAAGATGAGGGTATAGTTCCCTCACCCTTCCAACCTCAATCCACTTGGCCTTGCTTGGATTCGTCCCTTTAAGACCAACTCGCAAATACTCCACATTTCCTCGCTTCGAAGTTCGCATTCTCCTGTCAAGGATGGCGTCTTCCTGCATTTATGTTAGATACTCTGGAGAAAAATCATCTATGGAAGGAATATGAACATGCTCTCCTTGATCATCAATCAATGGAGGCTCATACAACTTCAAATTCTCAACATTAACAACTGCATACATCTGCATATAAGGAGGCAAATCTA
>ML787071.1:550414-561922 GCA_009831015.1 Picea engelmannii
ACTTTGAATTATAGTACACTCATCACTTCACTTTATTATTTACCTTCTAAAATATCTTAAACCACTTTGACTACTTTGACCTTTTGGGGCTTCTAGATGACATAAGAGGGTCCTCCAACTTCGTAAGGCCATAACTCTCAAACTGTGAGGAGTTATGTGATGTTCCACATACCACCAGAAATGGAATGACATGTACTATACATATAGAATAGTATTAAATTAAAATATATCAAAAATCATACCGTTATCCATCAAACAAACTTGGGTCCATTACCCAAACCTGGGTTTTCCAACTTCACATGGTCATAACTCTCTAACCATGAGGAGTTATGTGACGTTCCACATACCACCGGAAATGGCATGACAAACACTATCCATATAGGATAGTTTCCATGAAAAATTCACTTTCCTTCATCTCATTATTCCACAATTAAGCATGGGTTCTCTTACTCCGCAAAGCGTCTTCCTATGAGGGCTTTCACCATAAGGGGACCACTTTGGAGTTCATCCATATTTATTTCTTATAAACCATGAAAAGACAATAATGAGTCATATTTAGATCAAACAATATTGGGTCCATTACCCAAACCTTTGTGATGCGAGGCTTTCTTCAAGGGTTGACATCAATCCCAATGCTTTCTCTCAGAATCAGTTGATCACTTTAGGGGAAGGGAAGGGATTGTATAGGAGAAAAGGCTAGAGAGGGAATGTTGAGGCAAAAACTCAGAAGGGATTGCAAATACTTGGGCAAGGAGGGAAAAGGGATTTGGGAAAAGTTTCACTTTTCTAATGCTTGATGTGTAAATGGGACCCCAAGACCTCATTTTATATGAAAAAAGGATAGTTATTCGGTTTGGGGACAGTCTACAACAGGTGAATTGGTTGGGAAACCCTCGATAACCCATAAACTCCGTCGAATTCCTTGCAACTTTTTATTTTTTGCAACTTTTGGAGATAAACACGGTTTGTCTAGTGTGTGACTAGCGTATGTACGTGGGATGTCTAGCATGCAGAAAGTGTATGTACATGGGAAGTAGTGCAGAAGGGCACATACATGATCCAAAAAATAGTTGTTTAAATAGAGTTCCTCAACAATGATTTGGAAAATTATGCAAGTAGATAGGTCAATGTTGTGTATGCATAGGTAGATAATTGTAGGGATATAACATATGCCCCCTAATGTGTGAGGCCATAAGAGTAATTGATGGCCGAAATACATTACAATATATTTACCAGTGGGAATGCACAAATTCGAGTGATCCCAGGACCAAAGTTCGGGAGGTTTCCATTTGCAAAAGAGTAATAATCTCTCTGAGGTGGGCATACCCATGCTCGGGATGAATTAATCATGGCTACAAATCAAGTACACTCCAGATCCATATCATGTAATTTTTATATAGTGTATCCATGAGCAATACAAATCGTATCTACATCTCAAAATCATTCGATGATATTCGAATACAATACAATATGCATCGTCAAGAAGCATCAGTCTGTGGCTGGATATGAGGGCTTCATAGCTAGAGAAACAACTTCAATATATTGAACAACTCATGTAGGAGTACAATAGGAGTGTAGGACTCACTACCCTGAGGTCTTCGACAAGCCATCCGGAAAAGACTAGAGGATATCAATGATCAGGAATGAAACTTCATCGATTTTGAATCTTAACTTGACTGGACTCATGGGATGGTCGACTCATGAAAGTTAAGAGACAAACTATAGAATGGCCGACTTAGGTTGGATAAAAATTCCATTATAATAAAGCACAAAAGATGATCAGACTCAGGCAGTGTAAAATTGACATAAGTTTGTGATGTAGGAGCCACTGCAAACTCTCCATATGTTTGGAAGAGTAACCAAACAGAGGATGAAACAAATCTATGTAGCGAGAACAAATTCCTAAGGTCATACTAGATCCCAATGCTTGGAGAACAAAAATAAGGATGTGATTTTTCCAAGGAAGACTATCTTATTTCCAAAAAAAGAATGTATATTTATCGTCCCCTATTTTTGGAATATTTGATTTTTTTTTGTCTTTTTCAATTTTTTAACGAGCTTGAAAAAGAATAAAAGAATGCTACATTACAAAGGAGGAACGAGTGTCGCAAGAAAGAAAACTGGTTCCAAGCGCATGGAACATATTGATTCCCAAAGAAAGGAGACATGTGCAAGATAAAGATACTCGAGGAAAATTCTTACTTGGTAAAAGGTGTCAGATCGCACAGGAAAAAAGTTTTACAAGGCTTGTGTATAAGGAATGCTTTAAAGGTTCAGTTTAGAGAAACATGGATCCAACATTAGTCCAAAGACGCAAATATGAGACCATCAATGTGATTAAGAATGACACAACAAGACTCCTTCCATGTAAATTTTTACGAGCCCGGGGAAGGTAATCTCAGTGGTTTTTTCATGTCTAGAGAGTTTGATAAAATGTTAAAGACTTCAGGGAGTACCTTTTTCCCAATTAGTCCAATCCGCTCGAAAAAGAGGTAAACTTGCATGGAAAGGATGTCTTTTCAAAACCTTTTTAACGATTGTGACAAAGACAAGATCACTCGACTATCTTTTCAATTTTAAGGAGTTTGAAAAGAGCTTAACTATGTAATCACAACATTTTTCTAGGTTTAGTATCCTTAGCCTGAAAAAGTATAAAATATAACTGAGGATAACTCTCTTGCTGAGACGAATCTCCCAAAGCGTACCTTTTTCTGCAATAAGCTACTGACTGGAAAAAGGGTTAAACTCACGCCAAGTAGATGTTCTTCTGGACCAATTTAACGAGTGTGAAGGAACAAGGTCACTCAATGATATTTTCATATTTAGGGAGTCTGAAAAGAGCTTAACTATGGACTCCGGGGGGGTTCCTTTTTCGTAAGTAATCTCTAAGGAACAAAAAATAAATAAACCAAAACCAAGGAGAATGTTCCTTTTTCAAAAATTTAGTCCCTTAGGCCTGAAAAACGGTTAAAATTACGCATGATAATACTCTTCTAGTGAACCAATGTTCCTAGAGAATACCTTTATTCATAAAATTAGCCATCCGGACCGAAAAAGGGGTAAACTTTCACTGGATAGATGTGCCTACCTAGGGAACCCATGTAGAGGTATGCTCTACCACCTAATTACGACACTTCTATAGCATCAAATAAGGGTTCGTGTCAAACTTCATTAGGTTCAATCCTATGGCAAAGCAGAAAAAACAATGAAATGCAGAAAGTTGGGAGTGAAAACCTAACTTATATGCAAAAGTTGGAAAAAATGACTTTTACCATGGGATGATGTGAATGTAACCGATCTCAAAAGCTCACCAAAACGTAAGGACTAGTTCATAAGAATGACCGTAAGAGAACTCAAGAAGTCACCAAGCTAGAAAAAGTGAATAAGGGGGCCAAATTAGGGAAAAAAGGGCCAAAAAAGTATATAAATAGAGGTGGAAAACTCATTTTTATCATTGCAACTTGGAAATTAACAAAAAGTAAAAAAAAAACTTCGTCAAAAATTGAATTCTGGGAGCTACGGTGGATGGAAAACCCTCCTACTTGGACCAAGTAAGTATAAATTCCCCCCTCTTGCAGTTTTATTTACTTATATGCATTTAATTTTTACATTGGGAGGGGCACACCTTTGAAAAAAGGTTGTGTCTGCATGTACATGGGCTATCCAAAGTCATCTCGCCTATGTACTTGGGCAGAGTAATAAACATCCCGAGTACATACGCGACTGTGTAAACTAAAACCCATGTACACCTCCTTTTAATTTGAAAAAAACAAAATACAAGAAACTAAACCCTCTCCATTTTGAATGTGACGGGATGTATGTGCATTGGAGAGAGAGGGAACATGAGGAGCTATATGTCTTGGTCAAGGAGGACCCTGCGGCAGTTGCTACGCTAAAAAATTATGGCCTTTGGAAATCATTTCAGTGTTCATTCATGAGGGTGAAACCGAGGTTGATCAATGCCTTGATTGAGTAATGGAATCCAGACGCAAAGGCATTCATGTTGGAGGTTCAATCATTGACCCCAACCACAGAGTATATTTACTTCTTGACATGCCTCTATGGGAGAGGGGAACCAATTAACTTGAGGTCTTTTCCTCGAGGTCCATACAACATTGAAGACTACATTGCGATGCACTGTGAGGCTGGTACCAAGAAAATAGGTTCTCAGGTGACAATTCACAATATTACCAACCTATATTTGTGAGTGATTTTACTCATGATTGGGTGGATTACTGGATCCGCAACACTCCATCGGGCCTATCGTGGAAAGATGCATTGTGCAATTCAGTGTTTAGAGGTGATCATTGTTTACTGGAGTACTACCATGATTGTATGCATGAAGAGACAAATCATAGAGTGTCGTAGGCATACCAATGAGAACTTTGTGTTTGGAACCATTTTTTGTTCCTTCTTCTTCGAGAGGGTTCTGAGTCTCAGTCCTAGAGAGATGGTATAAGGAATATTTCCTCCTTCCTAGTAGTGTGTAGGTGGGCAATATTACTGCCTAGACAGGGTGGAGGAAGGACCCAAGATGCCTTTGATGAAAATTTATTTGAATGGTGGTCATGTTAGATCTTAGTGATAAAGGACTATCCCTATGTAGGGATAATTTTCCTCAGAGATCCAAAAATTCCCATGCCCCTTGGAAAGGAGCATGGCATGATAGGTAACATATATTTTTTGAAGTTATTAAATTTTTAATTTTTATATATATCCTTTTTGTGTAGGTGTCAGAGTACTAACTTACAAATCTGTTATGTATAGATGTGGGACCTATTTGACCGATAGACTTCGCCAGGACTAGGCGTCGTCCTTGACCGGAGGCAGGACCAATAGTAGCAGGAGGACCTGAAGCTATGGAAGGACCCCTAGCTAGAGAGGCTGACATAGTCCTACGATGAGTGGAGATGAACCTTACTACTCTCACTTGCGTAGTTCCTATGTTTGAGATCGAGGATCTCCCCCCAGCGATGCAATCACATGTAGTAGGGGCATGTCGGACTTGGGTCTATTTATTTTGGCATCTCACCAACTCCTTCGTCCACTATAGCAGGGCCAATAGGCCTAGACCTTAGATAGCGTCGGACTATTTACGTGCCGAGGGAAATTGTTTTACTATGTATTTTGAGGGCTTAAGCCCAACGATGTATACCGATAATGTTTAAGGCTTTCATTCCCACCTTTGTACTCATGACACCATTTTTGGACATATATATATATATATATATATATATATATATATATATATATATATATATATATATATATTCCATGGAAAAAGTGCAATTTTATTCATCTGTAGAGACAAAATTACATTTTGTAGGTGCTTCAAGGATCACAACACCTCATGGGTGTAATATGTGTACCGAAAAATGAAATAGGTCCATGAAACTCTGCCAAGAAGGGAATCCTTGAAAGAGGATTTCTAAGAGAATAAAGAACAAAAAATTACATCACCTAGAACAAAGTGTTTGAGTATAAAACATCTGTAAAAAATGAAATTATATTTTTCTCCAACTGAGTGATTTTTGAAAAAATAAGTTGTTGTAGATGTTGTTATTATCGCTTGTTGAATAACATGTGGTGAGGTTGACTCCTTGGATTCATAAAAAAATTCATCCAAAATTCTACTTTAAGAGGTATAAAATATCAATCCTGCTGCTGATATGTTGTGTCTATAAAAGGGCGATGGTAATATTCTTGTGTCTCTCCTTCCCTGTATTTTGTGATGTGCCATTGGCCCATAGAAAGGGGCAGCCCTGCTTTTGAGAGTGCATCCACTACCATGTTTATGTTCTTGTAGACATGGGACATAGTTACTATGTCAAATACTTCCATTAAACGAAGGATGTCCTCCAGAATAGGGAGGAGGAAAATGTTGTGACACTGCTGTAATTTTCTTTCCTAATTTGTGACGATCATTGAGTATCCAAAGATTTGGAGGTGAAGTAGTGCTTTTCATTTTACAAAGAGAAGTAGTAATTTTAGAGTCAATATCTCAACATAGTTATTTGTACCCTGTCCCAAGCCCAACTTTATATGAAAACAAAGATTTTCCATTTGATGACGTACAATTCCACCCCCACAAGTTTGATTCTGTGAGGCCCCATCAAAGTAATCCTAAGGATTTGAGTTGTCTATAGTCTCTTTCTGGATTGGCTGTATGTTTGGACCTTTTTTTGTTTGTGTAAAATGTGAAAGTATTGAGATACTTTTGGATGTAGTTTCCTCAGGGACAGAAGCTTTGTCTTGGAAGATTGTTGTGTTTTGGGCCAACCATATGCCCCATTTTATGATGGGGGGGGAGAGATTTAAGTTCTTTGTATCTTGTGTCATGAGTCCAGGCTTCCCATGCTTGTTCCAAACCTGGGCCTCCCTAAGTGTAGGTTTGTCCAATGCTTGCTAAAGCTTCAGTCCAAACTCTTTGGGTGAAAGGGAAAGAGATGCACAAGTGGTAGGTTGTTTCATTTTCAAAGTGACAAAGGGGACATCTTCCTAGTGCTTAGAACTGTCTCTTTTGCAGATTTTGCCAAGTTGGTACTTTTCCATTTAGGGCCGCCCAAAGAAATATTTTGGCTTTTTTTGGACATTTTAACTTCCATAGTCCTTTCCACCACAAAATTTGGAGTTGTTGAAAGAGGTCCAGGCTTAAAGTGACGTATCCAAGTTTTGGGGTATAAGTTCCTGAAGGATCCTTTTTCCAAACCAGATTGTCCTCCCTGTCAAGGTGTCTTATGTGACCAACCTATAGTGATGTAATATAATTTTTATATTGAGTTGTTAGGGCACCTGTTAACCCCACATTAGTTGCTCTTTTCCATCCCTGTTTCCATAGGGTAGTAGTGTTGGGGTCAGCTAGGTGGGAGAGGAGGAAACAATTCTTCTTGTGGAGACGGTTTATTAGATCCAAGGAGAGGATGTGAGAGTTCCCACTTCTAGGCCATGGGTCCGCTCCAATGCAAAAGTGATTTCCTCTACCAACTCTCCAAGCTAGTCCTTCTCCAATTACTGGAAAGGATGATATAAGAACTTTCCAAAAGATAGAACCTTGTTTGTGGGACTTGTTTGTGGATCTGATCCAATCTTCCACTGACTCGGGAGCTATGTATTTTTGGGTGACAACCAGGGACCGAAGGTTGTTTTTGGAGATGAGGCACCACCCTGTTTTTTTTTCCAAATCCATGGAGAAAAAAAAATATTATTAAGCCCCCATCCTCCCAAAGATTTTGGTCGGGCTAGGTGATCCCACTTTTCCCAAGACTATGTGATATTGTCCCTAGTACTTGACCAAATAAAGGGAGAGACGGATTTTCTAATCTTTTCTAGTGTGCCTTTCAGTATATAGGCCAGATACATCCAGTAGACTGGGATGACGTCTAGGAATGCTTTGGTTAGTGATCCAAAAAGGATCCATAGAAGGATAAGAACAAATCTAAACTCGTAGAGGCAAATCATGATGCTCAAAATGGCTTCAACAGATAGAGAAAGGGAAATAAATAAAAATTCCCAAAAATCAGTGGAAATGAAATTATCGCGAAGAGCGTGTTTCAAGATTTCTAATGGCGTAAATGGCTTGTCAAACAGAGTTACTGATCAAAATATATTAATGGTCAAAGTTTTGGTCAACCCAACCCAATCAACAAGGGTGAGTCAACATCTGTACTGTTGACATCAATATCACTACGGATGATGTCATCGTCTGTACAACTTATGTGGCAAGCACAAAGGGTGACACGTGTCATGATGACATGGCAGCACCAAACGCTGCCACGTGTTAGTCATTTTTGGACTTTTTGGGCCGACATGTGCACCAATGAAAATGTGCTACGTGGAAGTCCGTACAGGACATGTGGCATCCATACAATATGTGGCATGCGGACGTGGAATCCGTACAACATGTGGAAGGATGACATGGTTGGGTGACTGTACAAGGAGGTGACATGGGCCAATGTTTGGCTTCCACATGGCCCAGTCATGGGATGGCACTTGGCAGTGGGAAAATTCCTAATGATGCCCAACAACCAAAAATTATATATATATATATATATATATATATTAAATATATCGCCAAATCTAGTGACGGTTCCACCAGATTGGAGGCATATTCCACCGGTCCACCATTTTAGTAGCCATTCTGCCAAACTTAGTAGCCCGCCAAATACTATTGTAACCATATGCTAAAAGTGGATGATCCAGATTATTTTCGGCACGAAATGAGAGAGGAGATATACTAAAGAAATGTATCAGAGATATCACGTATATCCAGTAATATAACAGAAATATATCAGAGATGAAACCATAAACACAGAGATACAGTAATACACAATTTCTATTAATGAAAGAAATGTACAGAGACTGTAAAAATACAGAGTGAAAGACTCGCTAGAATGGTGGCAGCTTATCTCTGAGATGAGATGTGACGGTTACTCGCATTCGCAAGAATATGTTTAAAATGAGGCTCGAAAGGCATTTTTACAATAGATGGGAATGCCAAAAGTCCTAGACATCCAAAAACCTAACCCTAGGAGATGAAGCGCCAAAAGTCATGTGGGCCCCGGTTGGGTAAGTTGGTGCATCAACTTCCCGGGGTCGTAACTTTTGCATACGATCTTCGTTTTAGGCATGTGATAGCTCGTTGGAAAGGTATCGTCAAGGAGATTCCTTTTGGGGGCTCAATCATTCCTTAGGCTATCATTGAGAACATTGATCTCGAAAAACCTTCGTTTAGGCCCTCAAAATGGCCCTAGAAGTTAAAACCTGCTAAAAATAGTAAATTGCCAAAATGGCCAGAAAACTGTTTTGAGCCATTTGGAAAAGGTGGGTGGCCACTGATATCCATCTGGATCAGTGGAGGCCTACGTTTTCGACTCCGAGACCTCCTCTTAACCAACGGCCTAATATAGTATCCACCAACCAATTTGCCAAATCGTGTCATTATTACATAACTGCCACATTTTATTATATAAAGGGGGTTTCTGCCAGAGTATAGGGAGGATAACCAAGGGAGAGACTGTACATAAGAGACACGAATTTCAAGACAAGGCACATATTTCAAGACAGAGCCTAGTGATTAATTGCAGGTGTAGGCATAAAAACCCAGGCGAGACGTTTCTTGGGTCTGAAAGTGCCAGACTCAGATCGAGGCATGGAGACAGTAATTTTTAGGTAATTAGATGCCATGAATGCACTGGTGATGTTTTTTTTTTTTTATGTGAGAAACGATTTTGTAGCTTAACTCCAGAATGAGGTATACTTAATTATTTTTCCCAATTCTTTTGAAGATTTAATAAAAAGTCCTACCCATTTGAGAGAAGGACCTAGAGATGTAGTCCACCAGGGACAAACTTAGTTATCAATTTTTTGTGTTCATATTACATGATTATGTCTCTTTCCTTTTTATCTTTTCCTTCTTTATTGTGTACTTTAGTTTATGCTCATTTAATACAATTCTTTAATAAGTCACCAGACGAAAAGATCCTGGATCATGTTGGTATCAGAGCAGTCATCTTTGACTTGAATTGTTCAGTATGAATACTTACTAGGGCCAAGCATAAGTAGGGTGAAGGAAATATTAATAATTTCAATCCCGAAGTTGGTCGTGCATCCCGAAGGAAGAAAATGGTAGAAGAGGACAAGCGTGATGAACAAGAGAAAAAATTTCACATGGTATTTTATTGCATGTCAGAAATGGTCGAACAAATGTATGGATATTATGAGAAGAGGATGAAGAAGAAAGAGAATAAAAATGAAGCACGTGTAGATGATGATGCTTCGGTAAACCAAGGGGTTGGAGGAGATCCTCTTGAGCCTCCATATTCACCTTCAAGTTCTAGTACTTATTCCTCTGAGAATTCTCATCATTCTCATCATTCTAGCCATAAATCCTCTTTTAAGAAACCATTATTAAAGCTTGATGTAAAATTTTCTTTACCTATGTTTAATGGAGATGATAATCCTGAAAAGCTAGATAATTGGATTCAATAGGTTGAAGTATATTTTTGTGTTCAACATATTGATGGAGAGTAAGTTAAAGTGCAAATGGATTCTCTTCTATTGGAAAGCATCTCTCTCGTATGGTGGGAGAGAAATCTTCAGGATAAAAGTAAGTTTGGTAATATTCTTTCCTCATGGTCAGAATTTAAGGCAGAGATAAGGAAGCAGTTCCATCCATTAGGGTATTTACATAAAGAAATGATGGAATGGCGAACTTTAAGGCAAAGTAAAGGTCAAACTCTACAAAGTTTCACAGAAGAATTTAGGAATAAATCTCTTGCATTGAACATTCCTTTGGATTCTTATGAAACTCTAATGAAGTATATTGGTGCACTTCACAGTTATATTCATCATACTTTACTATTGTTTAACCCCACCAATCTTGACGAAGTTTTTGTGCAAGCCACTCACCTTGAGAATAGGGGAAAACATGTTCAAGAATATCCCACGAAAAAACCTTCCAATCTCTCACATAAACCTTTCAAGAAGTTTAAAAGGAGGAACAAGAAGACCTCCACAATGATGAGAGAAGGAGGAAAGCCATCTTGCACTCATTGCAATAAAAGTGGTCACCATGATGAACATTGTTGGAAACTGCATCCAGTGAATAGACCAAAACAGTTCAGTGGAAAGGGGAATACAAAAAATGTAGCTACAGTGCAGCAAGATCTTAGTTTCGATTTGGGAGATGAAGCAAATATCACAACATTTGGAGTACAAGGTAAATATTCTCTTAATTCCAATTAAATTTCCAATGATTAATCTCATGTTGATGAATGAAAGATGAATGAGTTATTTCACATAAGAGTTGTATATAAACATACTAATATAGATACATTATTTTTATTTGAATTCCAAATTAAACTTAATATCTTAAGAAATTGTCAAGAAGATGGGTCTTGAAATGAAACCACATATGATGTCTTATCCTCTTGGTTCGGTATGTGATAAAGAAAAACTTAATGTCACCAAACATTGTAGGGTCAGATTTACTATTTCTTCAAAGTTGATTGATGAAGTGGATTTGGATGTTGTACCACTTGATATATGTGACATAGTGTTGGGAAGTCCTTATCTTTATGATAGAAAAACAGTCTTCTTTCATCATGAGAACAAATACCACCTTACTAAAGAAGGAGTGGAATATATTGTTAGAGCACAAAACATGAGGGTAAATATGAAAATTGTTAGTTCAGGGAAAATGAAAAGACTCATAAACACTAACAAGAGATATGTACTCACGGTCGTCAAACAGAAAGATGTTGGGACATCCGACGCTTTCCAAGGGTGTGATTCATCTCATAAAAAGTAATTAATTGATATTGTTTCTAAGTATGATGATATTTTTCAGGAATTGGATGGATTACCTCCTAAGAGGGAAATCCAACATGAGATACATCTTCATAAGGATTCTTCTCTTCCTAATGTGGGGATGTACAGGATGCTAATTGTGGAGATGACAAACATCAAGAAGCAAGTACAAGGATTATTGGATCTGTTGGAAAACTAAGA
>ML787071.1:561928-576380 GCA_009831015.1 Picea engelmannii
TGAATTAGTAATAGAGAAATATAATCCTTTTTAACCATATAATCCAAGTGTTATATCCATGAAGCATTATCATCCAATAACTGCAGAGTAAATAAGCAATGAACAAATGAACAAGCATACACATACACAGTATACCAGTGTTTTACGTGGAAACCCAAATCGGGAGAAAACCATGGAATGCTTTTTCTTATATGTCTTGAAGAATTACATTCATTGGAAGCGGAAACTTCCTTTGTTTTCCATATGCAAATAGAAGGAGGCTCCAACCCCCTAGCTTCTCGGGATACAACCTGAGGGAATCTCCAACTCCCCAGTTCTCTGGCTACAACCACCTATGTTCACCGGCTACAACCGGAAGGTGGCTACAACCACCTGTCCTTGCCCCATCCTACCACCCTGAAGTAGAAGTAGAATGATGGAACCACTATCAACCTGTCACTGTGAGATATACCATTGTAAACCTATACCAATAAATCTGAACCATGCATCAACCATGCATCAACCTATACCTCAACCTGTAATCAACTTGTACCATAAACAAGTGCATCAACCATGCACCAACCTGTACCAAATAACCTGTAATCAACCTGTTCCATAAACAAGTGCATCCAACCATGTACCATGTATGCACAAATCATGTGTCAACTACTCATAAACTATGACTCATCATTATGTACCGACATCATCAACTAAACACCTCATGTATGTGCCAACTCATCAACTACTTGTCTCAACCATGTACTCAACATGCACCTCAACCAAAAGACCTCATCAATTTCATCATCCAAATATGATTTGTAAATCTGTAATGGACATGGTGTATATGATCAAATTCCTGCAAACCTTCCTTAACTTCAACAACAAGAGACTAGCATTTTCATCAAACATTTCTTTAGTCTCACATGCCTAGTTTTGGATTAATCAACAACCCTAACTTGAAGTAATCATAACTTTGTACCTGTATTGTATAAAGATATGAAATTGATACACAATGTTCTTCAGTGTGTTTTATGAAATTCCTCCAGGTGTCACTACTTGGAACCTCTCAGAAAATGAGTTATAAAAAAAATGGCATACCTTGCTGAATTCTGGCTTATTCTAGAGAGTGACATTGTAGAGCGTGCCCCGCACAGAATATTTGTTGAATTGATCTGAAACTATTACACCACATACTACATACTATAACCTAACCAACACATTTGGTTTCACTAAATTGGGATCTGTTATGAATAATTTATGACGTGTTTACCCAAAACACTTGTTTTTGACTAGTTTCAGGACTAGCCACAAACCCTATTTTCCACGAAGTGTAACTCTAAAAATACAATGACCCACAAGATGAATTTTTTACCACATATACTTGGGTATATTTTCTCAATGGCATAGAAATTTCACAATCTGAATCATTATAGAAAAAAAGGTATAGTGAAAATGGTGAGATGACCTGTAAATAACATACCTTAGAAAGTACCATCAAAAGAATTTATCCTTCCTTGCATTTTGGCCTTCTTTTCTTCACCTTACCTCAGAATTTTGGCTTAGATATCCTTGGTTACCTCATAAACCTATAGATATTCAATATTCTCAAGTGTGTTTAAAATGAGAGAGCCTTGCCTCTTATTTATACTCTCCAAGTAGCTTCCTTAAAAACATCTTCTATGTCACTTGGCCCCACTTTCCTTATTTTAGGGTTAACCCACATCTAATTTCTCCATTAAATTTATTATTGAAATAATTTATTTTGTATTCACTTTGAATTATAATACACTCATTACTTCACTTTATTATTTACCTTTTCAAATCGCTTAAACCACTTTAACTACTTTGACCTTTTGGGGCTTCTAGATGACATATGAGGGTCCTCCAACTTCGTAAGGCCATAACTCTCAAACCGTGAGGAGTTATGTGACATTCCACATACCAACAGAAATGGAATGACATGTACTATCCATGTAGAATAGTATTATCTAAAAATATATCATAACTCATAACGTTGTCCATCAAACAAACTTGGGTCCATTACCCAAACCTGTGGTCTCCAACTTCTCATGGCCATAACTCTCTAACCGTGGGGAGTTATGTGAAGTTGCACATAACACTGGATTTTTTAAGATACTAATGGCACTTGTATTATCATAATATATTGGAATGGGCTCATCATACTCAACCTGTATATCTATCCAAGTTTGTTTCATCCAAAGAACCTGTGTACAACATGTTGCTGGTGCAATATTCTCTACCTCGGCTGTAGATAGAGATATTGATGATTGTTTCTTGATTATCCATTATACCAAACACTCACCTAAGTAGAACATTGCTCCACTGGTGCTTCGTTGGTCATCAATACAACCTGCCCAATTTGCATCTGTGTAGGCAATAAGTGATAGATCGTTTCCTTTTGGATACCATAATCCAAACTCTTATGTTCCTTTGAGATATATGAAAATCCTCTTTACTACTAATACATGTGATTTCTTTGGTGTTGTTTGAAATCATGCCACCTGTCCAACTGCTTGCATTACATCTAGTCTGGATGTTGTCACATATAGTAGGTTGCTAATCATTGACCTGTATTGACTCTGATCTGTAGACTTTGAATCATCATCTTCACTCAACTTACAACTGGTTTTCATGGGAGTGATAATTGGTTTTCAATCTTCCATTCTGAACCTCTTTAGTATTTCTCTGATATAATTGGTTGGAGAAACAAAAATTCCTTGGTTTCTTTGATGTATCTGAAGTCCCAGAAAGAAGGATAGTTCTCCAAGTAACCACATTTCAAATTCATTCTGCATGTCTTTTGCAAATTTTTGGCTTAACCTGTCATCATCACTACCAAAAATAATATCATCAACATAAAATTCAATTAATAAAATATTACCTTGACTTACCTTGATGTAGAGGTTGTTGTTTTCACTTCCTTTTCTGAACCCTGCCTACTACATATACTTATCTAGTCTGGAATACCATGCTCTAGGATCTTGTTTTAGACCATACAAGGCCTTCTTTAATTAACATAGATAGTCTGTGTTCTCTGACAACTGAAATGCTTCCGGTTGTTCAATGTAGACTTCTTCTTCAATTTCCCCATTCAGAAAAGATGATTTTACGTCCATCTAATATACTTTAACATTTGTGGAGCATGCATAAGCTAAAAGTAAATGGATTGCTTCAATTTTGGCAACTGGGGAAATGTCTCTTCAAAGTTGATTCCTTCAATCTGTGCATATCATTTACATACCAATCTAGCTTTGTTCCTTGTAACCTGTCTATCTTCATTCAATTTATTCCTGAAAATCCATTTTGTGCCGATCACATTCTTATTATTTGGTCTTGGAACCAATTCCCAAGTGTCATTTTTCTCTATTTGATCCAATTCTTCATGCATGGCCTTATTCCAAAATTCATCCTTGTTGTCTTCTTCAAAACAATTTGGTTCAATTGTAGATAAGAGTGCTAGGTGTGTTTGTTTTGGTGAACAGATTTTTCTTCTAGTCTCAACTTCTGGATATTTGTTTCCAATAATCTGATCCGAAGGATGATTCTTCTATACTCGTTTGCTAGGTGTCTTTGGAGATACTTTATTAAGTAGGGGGGCAAGGAGGAGCACGTAGAAATGTTGACCACTAGGTAAGCCACTAGTGGCTGAGAGAAAGCAAACAACACCTTGTATAGGTTGGGTGGAGCTTGAATAAATGAGCCCCTATCAGAGAAATCCATTGCGTGCTAGCCTAGCTAGCTAGCATTTTTCAGCTGGCTGTTATGTTAGTTGTAGCATGCCTTCCCTCCTTCTCTCACTTCAGAAAGATTTAGCAGTATTTTCTTATGATGACCTAGTCGAGAGAGTATGATACATCGGTGTAAAATATTGAGTGGGTTACTGAACTTGATCTTCTGCTTCTATCGGATTCTCTTCATCTTCATCTTCCTCTTCTACTTCTTTTTCATCATCTTCTTCGAAAAGTTGTTCCATTTATTTGTTCTCTTATTCCTTTGATTCTGGTCTGTGTATTTCATCAATTGTTACGTTGATGCTTTCCACACCTTTGTTCAATATTAGATTGTAACACTTGTATTCTTTCCTTGTACTTGAGTAACCAACAAGTATTCCTTTGTCCACACCAGAGTGAAACTTTCTCATTCTGCCATCTTCTCTTTTGATGTAGCATTTGCTTCCAAAAACTATGAAGTGCTTCACATTTGTTGGTCTTCCTTTCCATAGCTCGTAGGGATTTTTATCAGTGTTGTTTCTGAGCATTACTCTGTTTTGAATGTGAAATGCTATATGCACTTCCTGTGTCCAAAATATATCTGTCAATTTGGAATCCATTAGCATTGTTCAATCCATTTCTTGTACTGTCATGTTCTTTCTTTCAACAACTCCATTCTGTTGAGGTGTCCTAACAATGAAGAATTGTCTTTTTATTCCATGACTGCTACAGTAGTCTATAAATTCTTTTGAAGTGAACTCTCCTCCATTATCAGATATCAAACATTTGATTCTTGAATCCATCTCATTTTCAACCATTTCCTTGTAGATCTTGAAGTTTTCAAAAGCTTCTGACTTGTTCTTGAGAAAGAAAACTGCAGTCATTATTGTATAATCATCAACTAATAACATAAAGTATTTTTCACCTTTTAAGAACTTTGTTGTAGTTGGTCCAACTAGATCATTGTGCACAATTTCCAGTGTTCTTGTTGTTGAATATTCCTTTGATTTGAATCTGGTCTTTGTTTGCTTTCCTTGTTGACAATGCTTGCATAAAGTGTTGGTAGGTTTCGTGATCTGGGGCATTTCTATGTCTGCTTCTCTTTTTTTGAATTTGACAAGGTTAACAAAATGCATGTGACCCATTCTTATATGACATAGCCAACTTTCATCTTCCTTTCCTAGACAACACTTTTCATTTCCAATTTCATTTAACACATATATGTTGTTTGAAGTTCTTGCAGCTGTACCGACCAATTTCCCTGAACCTTCTTTTATTATCTCACACTTTTCTAAATCGAAAGTAAGTTTATGACCCTGGTCACACATTTGACTCACACTTAGAAGATTATGTTTCATATCTTCTACCAGTAGAACATTTTGTTCCTTTTCATTCTTGTTCCCAATTCAGACCGTGTCTTCTCCAATGATTTTGGATGAATTATCATTTCCGAAGGAGACTGATCCATTTTTTTTCTTTTCATAATGTAAGAAATTTGTCTTTATCACCTATCATGTGTTTTGAACATCCACTATCAACATACCAACCGTGTTTCTTTTGCTTAGCTTGTAGAGTGACTGTGCATTCTTCATTGTTATATTGATCGTGCTTTCTTATCCATGTCATTTTCTGAGGTTCTTGTCTATGGTTGTTGTTATTCTGTTGAGGTTCTTTAGGAGGGATTGTCATTCTGCAATCCTTGGCCATGTTTCCAAAATTGTTACATTTGTAAAATTCCACTTCAATGCTCAAATATTCAAACCTGTTGTAACTTCTTCTTTGTGTGTCACTAGGTCTCCTTGAATAATCCCTTTGTGTATAACTCTCAAAGTTGTTATTGTTCCTTTTGTTAGCTTTTCAATTCACAGCTTTATGTACAAAATTATTGCATGCATAACATAAACCAAAAAATATAGTTTGATACCTGAGAGTTGAATATCTTCTGAAAGGAGGTACTCTTATGAATCCTTCTTCTTCTTGAGGCGTATCTATCTGTTGTTGATTCTGAAATCTGAATCTTTTTAGTGGAGGAGTGTCCCTGTAATATTCCTTGTATATATTCCTATCCTCTTTGATGCATAGCTCCTTGTATTTGTTTCTTACTCTGTTTTTTTGGAGCTTGATCCCTTTTTTATCTGATTGTATCCAAGTCCAGACTTGTTAAGATGAAATTTTTTACTGTTGATATTGTCATCCAAAACTTTTGATCTATTCTGCATATTTTTATTTTGAATATCATTTCTTAGTGTGACAACCTCTGCTTCCAAATTTCCAATGATCTTGTCCTTTTCTTCTAGTTTTTCTTTGAGTGTTTCTTCAATTATTTTATCTTCTTCTATTTGAACCTTCAATTTTGTGATCATTTGTTCTAGTTCTCGAGTGTCCTTTTTCTTTTCTAGTTCTGCTTGTAGTTTCTTGCTTTTCTTCTTTTCTCTTCTGATAAATTCTATGGAACACATTAATTCTTCTCGATAGTCAACTTCTGCCTCTTCAATTTCTTCTTCAACTTCTTCACATTCTTCTTCGGTTTCTTCATATTCTTCTTCGAAGTTTTCTTTGTCAAATTATTTTACTACCATGAATAGAACTCATCCTATCTCATTGTCACTGACTTCATCTTCATCTGATGATGAGATGTCTTCTTTGGTGTATAATCTTTTCTTGAAAACTTTCTTTGTAGTTCTTTTGCCTTTATATGTGTGTTTTCCTTTTGAGTAACCTTCATCATTTCTCTTTTTCTTATGAGGACATTTGTTAGCAAAATGACCAATACCATCACAATTAAAACAAATTAAAGGGAGCTTACCTCTATACCTACAGTTGGTTCCCTTGTTCAGTCTTTTGACGAAGTTGGCCACTTCTTCATCATCTTCCGAGGCGTCACTGCTGATTCTATATTATTCTTGTTCCTTTTTCTTTTGCTTTGATCTTTTGGATGCCTTGAAGGTTGTTTCTTTTACATCTGGATTTTCCTGCTCAGTTCTCATTTCATATGTTGTGAAGATTCCATGCAGTTCGTCCATGCTTATTGATTCCATATATGATATTTATTCTAGTGTTGATATATTAGGGTTGAATATCATACGAAGAGATCTTAGTATATTTTGAACAATTACATATTCTTCATTTTCTTCTCCCAATCCTATGATTGCATTCATTGTTTCATCGACTCGTAAGAAGTAGGCTGCGATATCTTCATCTTCCTTCATGTTTAGTTGTTCAAACTAACCTCTATAAGTCTGAAGCTTTGCTTCTTAGACTTTTGTATCTCCTTCATAAATATTTTGAAGCTTGTCCTGAATATCTTTAGTGGATTTACAGTGTGCAACTTTGGTGAATACCATATCACTAAGACCATTCAAAAGTGCATTTGTGGCTTTGGAATCACTCTCACTGAATTTTATTGCTTTTTCATTTGTTGGTGGAACTGCTGGTGTTGTGTATCCATCTACAATTGATTGCCAAACTTGAAATCCCTGTGCCTGTATATATGTCCTCATCCTTATGCTCCAAAAAGAATACTTATGTCCATCAAACTATGGTATTCCATTTTTATATGAGTTGGTACTCTCCATGATCTACCTTTCAGTGGTTAAAATGATTTCTGAAGGAACCTGCTTTGATACCAATTGTTCGATTACTGAGAGGGGGGGTGAATCGGTAATAGAGAAATCTAATACTTTTTAACAATATAATCCAAGTGTTATATCAATGAATCATTATCATCCAATAATTGTAGAGTAAATAAAAAATGAACAAATGAACAAACATACACATACGCATTACACCAGTGTTTTACATGGAAACCCAAATCAGGAGAAAACCACAGAATGTTTTTTCTTATATGTCTTGAAGAATTACATTCATTGGAAGCACTGACTTCCTTTGTTTTCTAGTTACAATTGGAAGGAGGCTCCAAACCCCTAGTTTCTCAGGGTACAACCTGAGGGAATATCCAACTCCCCAATTCTCTGGCTACAACTAGAAGGAGGCTACAACCCCTTATGTTCTCCGGCTACAACCACCTGTACTTGCCCCGTCCTGCCACCCTGAAGTAGAAGTAGAATGATGGAACCATTGTCAACCTGTCACTATGAGATATACCATTGTAAACCTTTACCAATAAATTTGAAACATGCATCAACCACGCATCAACCTATACCTCAACCTGTAATCAACCTGTACCATAAACAAGTGCATCAACCATGCACCAACCTGTACCAAATAACCTGTAATCAACCTGTACCATAAACAAGTGCATCCAATCATGTACCAAGTATGTACCAATCATGTATCAACTACTCATCAACTATGACTCATCAATATGTACCAACATCATCAACTATACACCTCATGTATGTGTCAACTCATCAAGTACTTGTCTCAACCATGTACTCAACATGTACCTCAACCAAAAGCCCTCATCAATTTCATCATCCAAATCTAATTTGTAGCTCTGTAATAGACCCGGAGTATATGATCACATTCCTGCAAACCTTCCTTAACTTCAACAACAAGATACTAGCATTTTCATCAAACTTTTCTTTAGTCTCACATGCCTAGTTTTGGATTAGTCAACAACCCTAACTTGAAGTAATAATAAATTTATACCTATAATGTATAAATATATGAAACTGATACATAATGTTCTTTAGTGTGTTTATGCAATTCCTCCTGGTTTCACTACTTGGAACCTCTTAGAAAAGGAGTTATAGAAAAAATGGCATACCTTGTTGAATTCTGTCTTTTTCTAGAGAGCGACATTGTAGAGCGTGCCCTGCATGGAATGTTTGTTGAATTGATATGAAAATATTACACATCATACTACAGAATGTACCCTAACCAACACATTTTGTTTCACTGAATTTGGATCTGTTACGAAGAATTTATGACTTTCTTACCTGAAACACCTGTTTTTGACTAGTTTCAGGACTAGCCACAAACCCTATTTTCCACGGAGTGTAACTACAAAAATACAATGACCCACAAGCTAAATTTTTTACCACAGATAATTGGATATGTTTTCTCAATGGCATAGAAATTTCATGGTCTGAATCATTATAGAAAAAAATTATAGAGAAAATGGTGAGATGACCTGTAAATAACATACCTTAGAAAGAACCATCAAACGGATTTATCCTTCCTTGCATTTCGGCCTTCTTTTATTCACCTTACCTTAGAATTTTGTCTTAGATATCCTTGGTTACCTCAGGAACCTATAGATATTCAATATGCTCAATTGTGTTTAAAATGAGAGAGCCTTTCCTCTTATTTATACTCTCCAAGTAGCTTCCTTAAAAACATCTTCTAGGTCACATGGCCCCACTTTCCTTATTTTAGGATTAACCCACTTCTAATTTCTCCATTAAATTTATTATTGAAATAATTTATTTTGTATTCACTTTGAATTATAATACACTCATTACTTCACTTTATTATTTACCTTTTAAAATCTTTTAAACCACTTTGACTACTTTGAACTTTTGGGGCTTCTAGATGACATATGAGGGTCCTCCAACTTCGTAAGGCCATAAATCTCAAACCGTGAGGAGTTATGTGACATTCCACATACCACTAGAAATGGAATGACATGTACTATCCATATAGAATAACATTATCTAAAAATATATCATAACTCATAACGTTATCCATCAAACAAACTTGGGTCCATTACCCAAACCTGGGGTCTACAACTTCTCATGGCCATAACTCTCTAATCATGAGGAGTTATGCGACGTTCCACCTACCACCAGAAATGAAATGAAAAGAACTATCTATATAGGATATTTTACCTGACAAATTCATTGTCCTTCATCTCATTATTCCACAATTAAGCATGGGTTCTCTTACTCCACAAAGTGTCTTCCCATGAGGGCTTTCATCATAAGGGGACCACTTTGGAGTTCATCCATATTTACTTCTTATCAACCATGACAAGACAATAATGAGTCATATTTACATAAAACAATATTGGGTCCATTACCCAAACCTTTGTGTTGCGGGGCTTTCTTCAAGGGTGGACATCAATGACAACCAACCTTAATCAACAGGATCAAGGGGTCATCAGGCCCAGTTCATCTTCTTGTGGTTCTCCAATCATGATGGTGCCAAAGAAGGATGGCACATGGCAAATGCGTATTTATTATTGGGCTTCAAATAAAATCACAGTGAAAAATCGATACCCTCTTCCTCATATAGATGATTTACATTATCAATTGAAGAATGTTGTTTATTTCACTAAGTTGGATTTACGCAGTGGATACCATCAAATTAGGGTTGCAGAATAGGATGCATGGAAGACTTCCTTTAAAACCAAACATGGATTGTTTGAGTGGTTAGTTATGTCGTTTGGGCTTTGTAATTCTCTGACAACTTTAATGCGTGTGATGAATAATGTATTCATGCTTTTCCTAGATGACTTTGTGATTGTGTATTTAGATGAAATTATTTTTTTTAGTGGGACTTGGGATGAACATGTGAGGCATGGAAAGAAAGTATTGGATACTTTGCAAAGGGAAAAGTTGTATGTAAAAATGTCTAAATGTGAATTTGGCAAGACTGCACTTGTATACTTAGGTCATATTGTAGGAGGAGGACAATTGAAAATTGATCCTTCCAAAATTGATGTAATTGTAAATTGGCCTGAGCCAAAAAGTGTAACCAAAGTCTGAATCTTCTTAGGTGTAGTCAAGTACTGGAGGAGATTCATTCCCAACTGTTCCTTTATAGAATCTCCTTTGCATGCCTTAAATTTTGTGAAGAAGACTTTTCAGTCGGAAGGAAAGAAACAAAACACTTTCGACACTTTGAAGGAGAAGATCAGTACCACACCAATATTAGCACTGTCGAATCTTCAACAACCTTTTGAGATTGAGATAGATGCTAAAGGATACATCATGGGTGCAATATTGATGCAGTATCATTAGCCTGTCTATTACCACTCTGAAAATTTTAACCAAGTTGTTGCTAACTATCCTACATATGATAAAGATTTGTATGCATTAGTTAAAATCATAAATAAATGGAAGCACTACTTGTTAGGGAAGGAAACAATCATACATACAGATCACTAGCCCTTATAGTATCTCCAAGCATAGACCAAACTGCAACAATATCGACACTATAGATGGATGGGTTTTATACAACAATTTCATTTGGTAATCAAGCACAAGAAGGGTACAAGTAACAAGGTAGCCGATATGCTTTCTATAACTCCTATTGTTGCTTCTATTATTTTGAAGAATATTTTTTTATCTCATGATAGCTATGTAGAACAATATGCCATCGATGAAGATTTTAAAGAAGTATATGAGAAGCTAACCCATGGTGCACATGTAGAGAACTGTTTTCTGCAGGGAAAATTACTCTACCATCTTGGAAAGCTATGTATTCCTACAAATGAATGAGTCCATGTAATACAAGAAGCTCACACTTCTCTTGTGTCTGGGCATTTTGGGGTAGGAAAAACTATGGCTCATTTTCATAGATTTTGTTACTAGCCTCAAATGAAAGAAATTGTAACTAAATATGTAAAGGGGTGTGTGATGTTTTCTACTTGTAAGCCCACTAATAGAAAATTGGGGCTATACTCACCACTTCCTGTTGCATCCCATCCATGGGAAATCATTTCCATGGATTTTGTAGGGGGTTTACCTATGACCAAAGGGGGTCATGATTATTTGTATGTTGTAGTGGATAGGTTCAACAATATGTGTATCTTGGTGTCATGTAAAAAGAAGATCACTGCTGAGAAGACTGTTAATCTCTTCTTTCAATATGTTTGGGTTCACTTTGGGTTGCCCACATCCATTGCCTTGGATCGAGATACTCGATTCCTTGGGGATTTTTGGACTAGATTGTGGAGAACGATGGAAACCAAATTGAAGAGGAGCAATGATTTCCATCCATAGATCGACAGACAGACAAAGGTGGTAAACAAAACAATGGTACTTTTTCTTTGAGGCTATTGCAGCAAGCATCCCAAGTTATGGGATGAACAAATACCCTATGTAAAACATGCTTATAACCGAGATTTACATTCAGCCACTCAAAGTTCACCTTTTGAGACATTTTTGGGTACCTAGCCAAGGTTCCTTTGGACTTGATGTATAGGAGAGATGTTGATATAAATGAAAAATGAATAGAGGAAAGAGCTCGCAAGTTCATCCAGAGGATCCAACAGATACACCAGGCAGTCAGGGAACAGTTGGATAAAAGTCAAGCACAATATAAGGATCAACATGACAAGCACAGGGTTGATCATCAATTCCATGTTTGAGACCGAGTATGGCTTCACATTAACAAGGAGATATTGAAGGGTGAAGGAAAGAAACTCGATCCCATTCGTTATGGACCCTTCACTATCTTGGAGAAAAGTGGTACCAATTCTTTTCATCTAGATCTTCCACCTTATATGAAGATTTACTTCGTTGTGAATGTAGAGAACTTGAAACTTTTTTAGCCTCCCATGATCATGGATCAGTATGAGGAAGTTTCAATACCTTCAGTTGATGAGTCTGCACCTAAGTACCGTAATAAATAACCAGGAATGCAACTGAATAATAATGTATAAAACATATATAATTGATAAGAGATATGATAAAAATGATGATTTACAATTGAGAAGGAGGGCTTGATTATATACCCACACAGGGGTTCCCTTTCACCACTAGACATGTCTTTTGGAGAACATGTCCTTTCATTATTACTAATTACTATTACTATCTATTTACTAATTAATTATTATGTTTATGAACATTTATTTATATGTATTTATGTTCATAACATCGCCTTCCTCTTTAAGAATGCTTTGTCCTCAAATCATTGGTAATGATAGGTGTAATTGACGAAAATGTTCGGACTCCCATGCTGCATCTTCCGTTGGAAGGTTTTTCCATTTGATGAGATATTCTTTGATTATGCGAGATCGTAAATTCTTTTCTCTAGAGGCAATAATGGCTTCTGGTTCTAAAATTATTCTGCCTTCTTCATCCAACATGGGAAGTAAAGTTTGCACCTTTTTGCATTGGCCAACAAATTTTTTTAGACATGAGACATGAAAAACGTTGTGGATACGATTGTTATCTGGTAAGTCCAATCCATACGCGACGGGACTGATTTTTCTATTAATTTGATATGGTCCGTAATATTTCGGGGATAACTTATTATTTCCTTGTTGTTTAAGTGATAATTGTTTGTAGGGTTGAAGTTTCACAAATACCCATTCTCCAATTTCAAATTCTCTTTCTGTTCGGTGATGATCAACTTGTTGCTTCATTCTATTTCTTGCTATAACCAAGTTTTCCTTGAGAATTTGCACGACTTTTTGACTCTCATCTAAAATATCTTTTACTGATGCGACTTTTGTTTGATTTATGGCTAATTCTTTCCATGACGGTGGTGGATATCCATAAAGAGCTTGAAATGGTGTCATTTTAGCTGATGTGTGATATGTGGAATTATACCACCATTCGGCGAGGTGCAACCATTGAAGCCATTTGTTTTGTTTATCAGTGACAAAGCAACGAAGGTAAGTTTCTAAGCACTTGTTGACAATTTGTGTTTTTCCATCTGTTTGTGGATGATAAGCTGAGCTCATGTTAAGAGACGTCCCGATTTTTTTGCAAAACTCTCTCCAAAAGTTCCCTTTAAATTTGGCGTCTCTATCACTGACGATCACTTTGGGAAAACCATGTAATTTATAAATGTTTTTACAGAAGACTTCATCTGTTTTCCTTGCAGAGTTTGTTTTTCTTACTCCCATAAAGTGTTCATACTTGGTTAGTCTGTCTACTATCACTAAGATTTTATCTTTTCCTTCTGATACTGGTAATCCTTCAATAAAATCCATTGATATTTCTTCCCATTTTTGGTTAGGAACATGTAACAGATGGAGTACTCCTGGTGTTGATATATTTTCAGTTTTGTTTCTTTGGAAAAGATCACATTCTGCTACATAATTTTGAATGTCTGTGCTCATCCCTTTCCAAAAGAATGATTGGCGAGCATTATAATATGTTTTGAAAAATCCTACATGGCCTGCGGCTAGACAATCATGAGCTTCTTGGAGTACCTTGATTTTAAATTTTGAGTTATTGTTCAAATAAATTCTTCCTTTATACCATAAGATGCCGTTCTTCCACTCGAACTTAGGGTATTGGGTTAAATCATTGATTATGGAGCATGTCTCTGTGTCTTTGGCATATTCACTTCGGATTTCATTTAGCCATTCTGGAATTGCGATTGATACTGCAAAGACTTGTGCTTCTTCGTCTTTTCATGAAAGAGCATCAACGACTATGTTATCTTTTCCTTTCTTATGTAGTATCTCCATATCAAATGTGGCAATTTTTTCTATCCACTTTTGTTGTTCATGGGTTAATGTTTTTTGTTGTAACAAATATTGTAGGCTATTATGGTCGGTACGTACCAATAATTTTCTTCCTAAGAGGTATTGTCACCATTTGGTTAATGCATGCATAATTGCAAGCATTTCTTTATTGTATGTGGATTGCAAGCTTTATTTTTTGTTTAGTTTCCTACTTTCAAATGATATTGGGTGTCCATCTTGCATCATGACTGCTCCAATCCCAAAACCTTAAGCATCACATTCAATTATGAAAGGTTTGGAGAAATCGGGGGTAGCTAACACGGGAGTTGTGGACATGATTCCTTTTAAATTTTGAAAACATTTTTCAGATTCTTCACTCCAATGGAAAGAGTTCTTTTTTAGGAGGTTTGTT
>ML787071.1:578124-620560 GCA_009831015.1 Picea engelmannii
GGCGGTGGGGGTGGTGATGTGTTAGAATTTCTTGAATCATTTGATTGGGATTGGGGAACTTGTTGGTAGCCTTGATCTTTTATTAACTTTACAAGCTCATCATGTTTTGTTTCTCGATTTTGAGTTATTAGATCCAGACTTTGCTGGAATTATTTTGTCATTTCTTTTTTAAAGGTTTCAAAACCTTGTCGTAAGTTAATCACGATTTCCTGGAAAATATCGTCTTTAAGATCTTGTTTCAAAATTTCCATGTCTATTCGTAATTCGTTTCCGACTTCCTTTGAAATCTCTTATTTTAGATTCTGGGTCAGTTCTTGTCTAAGTGCCTCGTTATTGACCTTTATTTCTTCTCGCAATTCGTCATTAGTTTTTTGTAATGCTTTTTCGAGTAATTGTCGGGCATTTTTGCAATCTTGGTCTATTTTTTCAATTTGATTTTTTAAATCTGCCATTTTCCTCGTACTTGGGGGTGAATATTTCGAAGCAATTTTGGCTGATTGTGTTGTCTTCCGCTGCTCCACTGGCTAAAAATAATAATAATAATATTTATTTATTTATTTATTTATTATTATTATTATTATTATTATTATATATATATATATTTAAAGGAACTATGTGTAAAAATATTATATTATGAATAATTATATATATTTTTTATTTTATATATATATATGATTTTTTTTTGTTAATTTTCTCTTTTAAGAGGTGCGACTCAGTGAAAGGGTGTGATAGGTTGTTATGAAGTGGCCGACAGGGGTGACAGATGCAGACTGTCACTGTTACAGGCTGGAGTAAGGGTACGGGGGTTACAACAGGGTTATTGCTTACAAAGGAAGGACGGGGGTTACGACAAGGTTTATTGCTTACGGGGGAAGGTTGCGGGGGTTATGGGTGAGGGTTTATAGGAAGTTGTAGGTGTAACAGGACAGGTTTACGGGGGTAAAGGTTACTGGCTATGGGAGAGGAGTCGGGAGTCGAGTTTACAGGGTTACGGAAAGGGAAGGGAACAGGCTACGGGAGAGTTCGGGACGGGGATTACAGGGATGGGATTTCGGGAGGCTACAGAGAGGGGTTTACAGGATAGATTACAGGGGTTACGGGGAGGAAATTATGGTCATGGTTACGGGGGTGGGATGTGTGGAGAGGTGGACGGCTGGGAATGGGGTGCGGGGATTGGGGAGTGTGTGGTAGGGAGTGTGCGTGGGATGCTGGAATATAGGTGCGGGAATTTGGGGAGTGTGCGGGATGGGGAGTGTATCGAGGGAGGAACATGCTGCGGAAATGGGGAGGGAAATGTTATGGGATTTGAAAGGGATGGGAAGGACAGGGATACGGGGAAGAGGCAGGAATAGGAGGAGGGTAAGTTACGGGGGGTTGAAAAGGGAGGGGAAAACAGTGATTAGGAGTGGGACAACAGGTGTGGGAAATGAGTGGGGACAAGTCGTGGGCAACCAGGGAGGGTTACGGAAAATTTATTTATTTTTTTTTTTTTTTAAATTGGAACGGGAATTTGGTTGGGATGGGTTTACGAGATATGAGAAGGAATGGGTGTGAGTGATATGGTGTGTGGGGTTTTTTTGGGGAGGACCGATCAGCTCTGATACCAATGTAATAAATAACCAGGAATGCAACTGAATAATAATGTATAAAATATAAATAATTGATAAGAGATATGATAAAAATGATGATTTACAACTGAGAAGGAGGGCTTGATTATATACCCACACAGGGGTGCCCTTTCACCACTAGACATGTCTTTTGGAGAACATGTCCTTTCATTATTACTAATTACTATTACTAGCTATTTACTAATTAATTATTATGTTTATGAACATTTATTTATATGTATTTATGTTCATAACAAGTACTTGGATGCGTTACAGGAAGATATCATCCTAGACAGAAGGACGAGGACTTCACGCAGGGGTGATGTTGATTATCTTCAGTAGGTTTAAAGGGCACACATCCAAGCAAATCAAAGTGGATTGAAAAGGACAAAGTGAGGGGACTCTTCCCTCACTTACCTGTTGATTGATGAAAGATTTTGGTGGTCCAAAAAGATCTCATTGGGAAGGCATGATCCAAAAAGGATCCAGAGAAGGCTAAGAACAACTCAGTACTCATAGAGGAAACTCGGGAAGCTTAGACTGGCTTCAGCAAATAGAGAAAGGGAAAAAATTCAAAGTTCCCAAAGCTCATTGGAAATTACATTATTGCAAAGAGAGCATCGCAAGATTTCTAACGACATAAACAGATCTTCAAATGGAGTTACGTATCGAAAGATATTTGCGATCAAAGTTTTAGTCAACCCAACCCAATGAACAAGGGTGAGTCAACATCCGTACTATTGAAGTCAACATTAGTATAGATGACATCATCATCCATATAGCTTACATGGAAAGTGCAAAGGGTGACACATATCATGATGATGTCAATTTGATGATGTGGTATCACTAGAGGTTTCAATGTGTCAATCATTTTTGGATTTTTTCGGACCGACATGTGGACCAATGAAAATGTGCCATGTGGCAGTCTGTAAAGGACATGTGGCATCCGTACAATAAGTGGAAGGATGACATGGAATCCATACAACACATGGCAGGTTGATGTGGCAGTGGGAAAATGACCAATGAAGCCCAACAACCAAAAATTTAATATATATATATATATACTGCCAAATCTGGCAACAGTTCCACAAGATTGGCGGAATATTCCATCGGTCCGCCATTTTAGTAATCCTTCCACCAAAATTAGCAGCCCAAAAAACATATTGTAACCATATGCTAAAAGGGGAGGCCCACGAGTTCGACCCTGGGACCTCCACTTAACCAATGGCCTAATATAGTATCCACCAACCAACGCACCAAACCATCTCATTATTACACAACTGTCACATTTTATTATATAAAGGGTTTTTTTTCCAGAGTATAGGGAGGACAACCAAGGGCACAGACTTATGGAAGAGATACACATTTCTAGATAGGGCACATATTTCAAGACAGAGCCCAGTAATTAATTGCAGGTGCAGGCAAAAGAACTGAGGCAAGATTTTTCTTGGGTCTGAAAGTGCTAGAATCGGATCGAGGCATGGAGACAATCATTTTTAGGTAATTCGACGACAAAAACACAACGGTGATGTTTGTTTTTTTTTATCTAAGAAACGATTGTGTAGCTTAAATCCAAAATGAGGTATACTTATGTATTTTTCCAAATTCTTTTGAGGAGTTAATAAAAAGGCCTACCCATTTAAGAGCAGGACCCGAAGACGTAGTCCATCGAGGATGAACTCCGTTATCAAGTTTTTTCATTCATATTGCATGCTTATGTCTCTTTAATTTTGATCTTTTCCTTATTTATGGTGTACTTTATTTTATTCTCATTTAATACAATTCTTTAATAAGTCACCAGATGAAAATATCCCATATCAGTTAGGGTGAGTCTTCCAGCCCTTGAGAGCCACCTGAAATTCCATCCAGTTAGTCTTTTCTCCAGTTTGGAGATCATCCATTTCTAGTCCTTTTTGAGGTAGTTATTCGGTTTCAGGTGAAACCAAGATATTTTGGGCCTTCTGAGAAATCTTGAAAAGTATGAGGAAAGAGCCCTCGATAGATTTCTTCTTCCTCTCTTTCCATTTTAGAGAAAGAGAGTGCAGATTTTTGGATATTTATTTGCATACCTGTTGCTGAGCAAAAGAGGGAGAGTATATTTGCAAGAACCTCTGCATCACACCTTTGACCACAGTAGAATATGAGGATGTCATCCACAAAAATTAAATGTGTGATTCTTAATATTGTGGTTAGATGAATTCCATGCAAGTCCCCTAATCTTACTGCATTTTCTATAGCCTTGATTAGTCCCTCGGCCACCAGCATAAAGAGTAGAGGGGAGAGGGGGAAGCCTTGGCATAGTCATTTTTCGGAGCTGAATAAAGGTGAGGCTGCTAAATTAATGAGAACCGCAAAGGAGACCAAGGAAATTCATACCATTATCCATTTGATGAAAGGAACCCGAAATCCGATATGGGTCAGAACTTAGAAGGAGTTTGATGTAGGACCGACTTACACTATCGAAGGCCTTTGAGAGATCAATCCTTAAAATGGTGCCCTTGGATATAGTAGTTCGCAGACTATGAAGTCCTTCTTGAGTGACCCCAATTGCTTCGTGTATTTGTCAACCTTTGAGGAACTAAAAATGTTATTTTGAGATGGACGAAGAGAGGAGTGGCTTCATCCTCCGGGCTATGACCTTTGCAATGATTTTGTATATGCAATTGTAGAGTTAGATGGGTCTAAAATCATCAAAGGAGAGAGGATCGTTGACCTTGGGGATAAGATCTATGAAGGTGGTGTTAAGAGGGATGTGAATTATGCCATTTAATATGGATTCCTCTATGACTTTGAGGATATCGCCTCTGATCAGATCGAAGAAGCCCAAATATAATTCAATTGAAAATCTGTATGGACCTGGGATTTTATCTTTTTGGAAACTTTGCAGGGTGTCTTTGAGTTCGACTTTAGTGACTTATGCATATAGTTCTTAGTTTCCTTCCTCATCCACGAATTTGGGAAAGTAAAGGGCCATTTTGATGATGTCGACTATGTTGCTCCTTTTGTCTTCTTTGAATAAAGTTTGTAAGTGTATCTTTCCCATATTTTCTAGCCCTTCAAAGGAAGTAATTGGTTCGTCTTCCTGATCCTTTAAGCTCAAGATTGTCTTGGCCACTTTCTGACCTTTGGTAAAGGAATGGAAAAATTTTGTGTTCTCATCCCCATTTTCTAACCAGATTTCCCTGTTGTTAAGTCTTTGGGTTGCTTCTGGATATGCCAATAGTTTCGTTTGCTTTTCCTCTAAGTTCCTCAGACTTTCTCATGAGGCCTCTAAGGAGAACCCAAACTTTGAATCTTGATAAATTACCTCCAGTTGGTCCTCAATTCTTTTGATTTCTTGCTCGTCTTCTTTTTGTTTTGTTTTTTCCCAGGGAATTACAAAATTCTTGATTTTGTTTAAATTGTCCATGAATTGTATGGTTGTCGATGTTCCCCTCGAATTTTAAAGAGGGGTCCAATTTGATTTTACTAGTTTTTGGAAGATTTCTTCTTTGATCCAGTTGGAGTTGAATTTGAATGGGGAAGCCGTATTTTGGGGTCTCCCTTAAAAATTAAACTAGAATGGGGACTGATCTAAGTCTCCTCTTCTTCTTATCCATTTATGTAATTGGAGGGGAAGCATGGACAGTGATTCGGTGATCATAAACTAATCTAATCTTTTTTCCACTTATGCTTCCCCAACTCTTAAGTTTCTCCATGTGGGGAGCATCTTGACTGGTGAGATATCAATTAATCCATTTGAAGTTGAAAGGTGGCTAAAAAACTTTGTTTGGGGATCTGGGTGTGCTGAGGGGCCCCAACTTTTAGCTTCACCTAGGGAGAAATTGAGGTCACTGCCTATAATTAGATTTTACGACTTCAAGAGTTCCTTGTTGAAGATGGAGTTCTAGTAAGGTATCATGTTTGTGTGTGGCCCATACACATTTAAAATATTGAGAGTCATCCCCAAACCCTCTACTTGTACCTCAAGCTCCAAACAAGAGTCAGAATCCCATGAGTTTAGGGGATTTATCTTTCTGGAGCACCAACTGATGGATAAGCCTCTCGATCTACCATGGTCATCTAGACCTAGGAAATCATCCTAGGAAGAGATTCAAGAGAGATTTTGTGACCATGAGTTCGTCTGCTAGAGTTTCTTGGAAGAGAAAAACCTTTGGTTGGTGCAAAGTTACCAACGTATTTAGAGCGTATTTTTTATGGGGGCTTGCTAAAGCTCTGCAATTGAAAGAGAGTAGCTTCATGGGGGAACCCCGAAAGGGGATTTTGTTTCTCTAAGGGCCCTAATGAGTGATCTTTTCCGACCTGAATCCATTTCCATTAGTGCAAGATATTGTGCTAGGGAGAGGTGTGAAGGCCTACCTCAATGTTTTTTCATTTTCAATGGTTTTGGAGTAGGGCCAAGAACTATGGGGTTATAGGTAGGGATAGTGATTGATATATTGCAGATATGGAAGAGAATGATGGATTCCTGATAATCGTCGAAGGAAGGTTCCTCATATGACCAATAATTTGGGGAGTTTGGAGGAGAGGCTTTCCATGGGGAATATTCGTCTAGTGGAGGTGAAGGGAGAGAGGTGGAGGTGAAAATAGGTTTTAGGGAGACAGTGGAGATGAAGGGGGGGAACTTTGGGAGGGGGGATGCAATCTTTTAAAATAAAATTGAAATAATTTATCATACCATTTATAGGGAGGGGAAGAGAGAGTTGCATACCCAAGAAATTGTTAATCAAGTGTTGAGGAGTTGTCTCTGGGCTGTGATCGGGGTGTCTATCATTGCCAGTTGTTGGAACGAGTGCCAAAGCATCTACAGTCAGCTCTGACTGATCAACTATCGTGGAGTCCTATAGAAATGTTGGGGTGGAGGAAGTTGTCCCCACTGAATTTGACACTGATGAAGAGGAGTTTCCCCCGGATGCATCCTGGTGCTCCCAGTCTTGTCGCATGGCTTCATGTGTAGAGTGACCAGAATGCCTCCGAAGGGATTTTAGACAATCCTTGACCACATGGTCGTATTCATGGCATCTCCTGCAAGGGAAGGGAACACCTTCATAGTGTAGGATTTGAACTCTTGTATGCCTCAGGTCAGTGAATTGAGGAATTCCCTTAACCCTTCCCCGATGTTAAGAGAGACCAGAATTCGTGCTACAACCATTTCTCTTGAGACTAGAAATACCATGTCTGTTGTTACGTATTCTTCTAAAAAAATCCCAATTTATTTAAAGAAAATTTCTAACCAGAGATGCAGAGGGAGTCTTGGTAGATGAACCCAAATCGGGATAGAGTATAGAATCCCATTGGAAACATAGAAAGTGGAGTTCCAGAGATTCATAAGAACCGAGGAAGAATCAATCGCCCAACTATTTTGGAGTGCGGTCATGGCTTGAGAGGGTTCTGCAAATATAATCATAAACCAACCTCTAGAGAGGCGGAAGATAATAGGTGAGTTGGACGATTTTTCTCCTCAGTTTGAAGTGGACCAGACTCGCAGAGTTTTTTCGTTGAATTGATGACCCTAGTATTTCCCAACTAGTGTTTTTTCTTCCATTGTAGAGATCCCTTCCCTCAAAAGGTCATCACCAAGGATGAAGTTTGGGTCTGCCTTGTATGACCATAGAAATTTGTTCCTCTTCCTCCTTATTTTCCCTATAATGCCTTGAGCATTCGGGTCTAAATAATAGGGAGCACAAAATCCTGGAGCCCCACTTTGGCTGAGTGTTATCACCGAAATTTCCTCCGCAAATGGTTACAGGAATCCAACATCTTAAAAACACCCATTGGTTCACTCATGGACCAAAAATGCATCTCCAAAAGGTCCAAAACTATACAACCAGTTATAAAATTAGCATGCGCTAAGCCTACATAGGGAGCGCACACACATGCGCCATACAGAAACGCAAGAAAAGTGCACATGCGTACGATGGGCGACTGTGGACGCAAAAAACCGCGCACCCCTCAGAACAACACATTTACGATATTGGTCGACCTTCCACCCACTTCTAGTTCAGCTTCCAAGTCAATTTGACACCTAAATCTCGGTTGAATCCGACTGGGGGATTGGTCAAATACCTAAAGGTACCCTAAAGGTCCCCTTGTTCACACTAAGAACTGGTTGCATAATTCCTCAAAGCTATGCTACAAAAAGAGGCCATGGGTGCACTATATTTTCAAGGAATTCAGTTGTATTGTTATGTTGCCTATATTCTTTTGGAGGATCCTCTTTCCTTGTGAAGAGCATACAAGCACCAAATCATTTAGCCATTCATATCACCTCTTGAGTGAATGTGCTTTGGATTTTCTTCACCATTTCCTTCTAGTTTGTTACTTGTAAGAAGAACTCAATATTTGGGGGTTCAAGAGCCCTCCCTTGGAGGAAGAGGAGGCCCATAAGTCTCTCTTTCTCTTTCGTGTTTTCTTTCCACTAATACAATCATTTCCATTGGTGGCATGAATGTTGTTTATTTCTTGTTCTAATGTCCATATGCACTCTAGTTTAGTTTTTCTTATCGTTCTTAGTTTAGTCTTTTGTTTATATCATATGCTTGATGTTTCTAACTCTTGCATCCACTATTGTCTTGCCTAGATAATCCAACTAGGCTTGTAAGCATCTTTATTTTGCTCATTTAGGTGAAAAAAAAGATGCAACAGATTGATGACTCCAGTAGGAAAAGGTATCAATTGCCTCCCCCATTTAGGTTATTTTAGCTCTTTCTTTTGTTTATTTAACTTGAAGGAACCATAACCGGCCCAAGCCGACCTGCAAAAATCCAAATTCAAAGATGATTTGAGATAATTTCATTCAAAATTTTCTTCTCGACCATGTAACAGAAGTGCGCAGGTTTTTTGACCCAGAGGCACGTCTTCAATGGATGTGCGCTCAACCCACTGTTTTTCTCAACGCATTATGTGCACTTCCACCAAAGGGTCATTTTTTAGTTGCGCATTGGCGCCACATGTGCCTCTGTGTACTCTGTGAATCGCACATCTGCTAAAAAATTCACACATTGTAAGGGTTTTTGTGATTTTTAGAGGGCCCATAGCCTTCTTAAGCTCGATTCCATGCAAATTGTAATATGCACCATACTTAGATACCCTCTCCATATGAAGGGATTAGTCAAAACATAGGCACTTAGGGGGTGAAAATCATTATTTCTCCTCTTTTTCTTTCATTTTTCCACATGGATGGCTTGATTTGATTAAAGTTTGAGTTGGAATCATTCTAAATCACATATAAAACTTACATTGGGACCATAAATTGGATACCAATAGTTGATTATGCTCTTCTCTCACACCCCAAAGAGATCTTGAGAATCAGAAAGAGATTGAGGGAAAATTTCATCTCTCTAAAAAGACAAAATATTTAGGAGAGGACAACAGCCCCCTCATGACTCCTCTTAGTTTATTTTTCAAACATATCTTAAGATTGTAATGGGCCCATACATGCCCACATGCTACAAATATAGGATAATGATTGATGTTTACTTTCTTATATTAAATCACTAGGGAAGTTTAAAGGTTTTGTAACAGGCCCACACATGCCCACATGTGCACAATCTAGGATAGTTTTGAAGTTTTCTTAGATTAAATCACACTAGGGAGTTAAAAGGATTAGTAAGGACCCACATGTCCACATGCTAGTTTCCTAGGGACTTTAAAATTCCACAAGGTTGTACCAATGGCATTTAGTAAATTAGGTAATCAAGACTTGTAAGGACCACACGAAGTCGACATGCAGCAAGGTGACACCTAATTTATTAAAATATTTGTCACACTTTCACTTGTCCACACACAAAGTCACTACTCACTCACATAGTTTTCATCTCGAAATGTGGAGGTTGAAGTAAGTTTCCTCCAAAGGGATTCTGAAACACCCCACCCTTTTCTTGACGAAACTATCCACTCCCACTTAAATTTCAATGAGATTGGCTCACACCCCCAATATCTCAAACAACCACATCTAATTTTTTTTTTTAAACTCACTAAGTTTCCTCCACAGGAGGTGCCAAAATAATTTTTTTAGTCTAGGTAGGATCTTGGGGATAGGCATCCAAATAACTCCCCGTTATCTAGTTCTCACATATTCAAACAATAGAAGTTGTCAAATAGGGAACTTTAAAATCCTCCAAGTCAAGTGTTCCTAATGCCATAAGGTAGGGAGATACCTGTGAAGGGTCGAAGGTTGAGTTCTGTTTGTTCTGTGTGTCCCCCCTTCAGGTATCCACCTCTTGGACAGGATTCATCCTGTGACCCATTTCTTAGGCTGAAAATCTAAATGTCGCACTTTGACCGAGGTACCTAGTGGCCAAATTGTTAGGACATCTACGCAGGTGGAAATTGTGGGTTGCAATTACACATTGATCATATTTTGTGTGGCTATTGGGAAATATCACCAGCTCTTTTGGGATATGCACCCTCTACCCCTCATTATAACTGATTACTTCATCCTTCACTAGTTCCTCTTCCGGTGGCTTCAGACCCCACTATTGAGTTCTATTGGAAGGTCCAAAGCTATTTGAGAGGAAGGACATTACGTATTTTAGGACATGAGCATTTTTTTTCCTTTGTTCTCCCATGCGGAAAAAAACCACCTACCCACATATATTATTTTGTATCAATTAATTTATGTATAATTCTCTTATGATTACATGCGATTGTGAAGGTCCAAAAATTATAAAGGCTCTTGTTCATTTATTTTCTCTCATCACCATCTGCACACATCCACTTTTCTAGCCGGACATCATAGGGGAACCACAGAATCCCTGTCACTCCAGACGCTTGCTAAATCTCCCTCCCATTCTAGGGGGAGTTCCTAGTCTTGTCAACTCATCAACTCCACCTTCTCACACCCCTGTGAGTGTTACTGTCTCAGGATCCTCTTTGCTCAGTTCCACTTTACTTCATTACACTTCCCAAGATAAACCATCCACCCACTTTCCTGTACAATGAAGCAGAGGGAACACTTCTTCCCCAGGAGGAATCACAACCCCACCTAGACCCCCTCACGATTCAGGGACACACATCACTCACACCATGGCTGGAACAAACCCTCTTTTGGGGTCGGGCACACAAAAAATTCCCACCATGGCTCGCACTAATCTTCCACCACAACCCCATATGCCATACTTGTCTTCCCTCAACATACCATATATGACTAATCTCACCAATGATCCTATTTTGCACAACCCCACATGGCCCACAATGCCTACCAAACTTCCTTCAGACATTCCCAAGTTTGAAGGAAAGGAGGGAGACAATCCCGCCAACCATATCATGACCTTTCACTTATGGTGCTCTTCAAACAACATCATGGACGACTCCATCTGATTGAGTTTATTTCAACACAAACTCACTGGCCCATCAACCAAATGGTATGTAGAAGAAAAATTAGGGTCCCACAAGACCTTTGAATCTTTGGCCAAAGAATTTTTGACATTCTTTCAACTCCCAATCCATCATGACAATGGTCTCTAATTACTCTCATAGTTTAAACAAACTTCCACCATGCACATGCCAACCACATTCACAAATGGCATCGATGACGTAGTCTCTGCAAAGCTGAAGCCACCCCATAGCAATGCCTTAACTGGTTTCTCAAATAACTTGTTTCCCTCCTTGCCAAATATGTGGTTGCCACCTTCCCCCAATCGGAAGAATACGCCATCAACAAGGCCTAGCAGTTCGAACTTATTTATTCACAGTCAGGATATTTGTATACAATACTACCTGATGCCCCGAGACCCATGCCATTTGGCCAAGACAAACTTGGGATGTCTCACTCAACGGATGGATTGATTGGTACCACTACACACCACAATTCACACCCCAAACAACCACCTATGTATGGAACACCTCAATATCCACTAGAATATGGCGGACCTCCTTATTATCCTCCTCCCCCTTATCAACAACCATACCCCTTGGTTTTTCCTCCACCCATGAGCAGACCACTGTCGGCATCCACAGTATTCCCAACAACCCAACCAAGTTCTAGTACCCCTTCTACCTCTTCTTACACCCTAAGCACTAGTGAAAGTGCCACGCCTTCCTATGCACCCTACAGATCATTACCATAGAATAATTTGTACTTTCCATTTCCTGGTCCTCCCCAAACCATTGTTTCTCCACAAGGACAACCACATGCTGGGGATCATTTTGTTCAACCCTCTCCCATTTAACAATATAAAAATTTTGAACAACGGAATATGGATAATTCGATCCATCAGTCAAACAATGCCAAAAAGAAAGGAAAAAATCGAAATAATAATAATCCCGGACCAAGAGGAAACTAGAACCACACCTAGCAGAACCAACCTATCGGGGGAAACCAAAATCAGGGGAACTAGAACCCCCAGGGGGGAAATAACAAAAAACGCCAAGGGAAGAACACCAACAATCTTTGGAAAAACTTCCCTTGTGCCCTTTTTGGTGAGTATGGTCATTATACTCACCATTTCCCTCAAATTGTTGATTTCAAATGGATGAAAGAATTTGGAAATGGACCATGTCCCTGATACCACCTTCTCCCCAGTAGGCCCCACAAAAATATGTGCAACAACCCCCCCTCCCCAACTGTGTTACAACCCTACCACACCAAGGGGTGATGAACACCCAACATGAGATGCATCCAATGCCACCACAGATGGGTCAGTATCCAAACCAGGGTACTCCTACCGATCACACTATCCTCCTCACTAGCAAGGAGGAAGTCCTTCTACAAACATGAAGTCATCAATACAGTGCACCCTATGACCCTCCTCCCACTACCTTAGATGCCACCCTAGTCACAACTGGCCCACCTTTGATAATCCCTCGCCCTAATACCAACACACCCCTTTGTATTCCTCACATCCCATTACGATGAAATGTCACCAACCCTCAAGCTAGGGCGACCCACAATTATAGGTTGGTCGACATCTTGTCACAATCCCCTGCTGCCTTGTCAGTCTTATAAGTTATTCAAAACTATTCTACTCAACGGAAGTCATTACTTTCAGCTCTGGGGGCAGTTGACCCTACTGATACTCAACTCATCACCTTTGATCTTGATAGTGGGTAACCTCGTCTCCCCTCTTTGGTCACTTTCCAAATACTGATTAAAATCCATAACATCATAGTTTGTCACTGCATTATTGATGAAGGTGCATCCACATGCATCATGTCCAAAAATATCTGGCGAAACGTTCGCTCTCCTAATCTCATACCATCCTCCATTACTCTGAGGGATTACGATGGACGACCCTCCTCTCCCGAGGGACTCTTCCAAAATGTCCCCGTTGAACTCGAGGGAAAAACTATCCTCATTGACATTGAGGTTATCGACACTCCTCTCGTGTTATCAGACAAATCAGTAGGTGCGGACACTAACAAATCTCAATAGATCGACCTGGATCTAGAAAAAAATAGGACAGGACATGACTCTTTCCTTAAGTTGTAATCATTGAATCTACTAATAGGAAGGAATAAGTGGCATACCTATATATCGCTTCCTTAGGTCTCTGTTGTTCCCACTTTGCTCTGGTGCTCTCGTGAAGTCAAGTCCAAGACAACACAAACCAACCAAAGTGAATATAGCAAAGTATATTCAATGTCAACTTATGCATATGATCAAGGAATTAAACAATTAAGTAAGAGTGACTTTATGGGAAAGGGACATGTCGTTGTATCATGTTAATTGAAAGTAGAAGATACAACCTGATCACCTTGATGTTGCAAGCTTCCTTTCAGTGACCCTTGGTTCCAACACACACAATTGCTCTGTACTTGCATGAACAAGATCCAATTCCTCTTGATAGACCAAATAGAGCCTTCAAGCTTCTATCCAAACATGGTTCTTCACACAATTCTTTCACCAATTCTTTATTCAATCTTGCTTAACCTTTTTCGTGAGAAAAATTTCAATATATAATAGAAGGAGAGATGGTTACATGGATGAGGATGATCCCATCAAATCTGAGAAGTCAGTAGAATGACAACCATGCGAATGCCAACTCATTTTCTAGAAGATTCCCTTCTAGAACCCTCGAGACCTCTTCTCCTTTCCAAGTTTAAAAATAGGTTCACACCCTATATATGGAGCAGACTATGAGAAGTTATCACCCTAAGTGTGGGTGGCCTACGAGAATGAGGGATTCTCACACCCTAGACAAGAGGCAACCTGCGAACTCATCTTAAAAATATGTTTTTTGGAAGAAGACATGAGCCACTTTTCTCAAGAAAAAAGTCCTTGCTGGGAGCCTAAATACATCACTGTTAAAACATCACCACAGTGACCAAAATCATGTGTAACAAAATGCCCCCCCAAAGTATGAGGTCAGAATTTGTGATAGCCGAAATACTTTGTAAACTGCGTGTGTTATCAAAAACCAGGAGCGCACCTAATCGGGAACTTGTAAACAACTAAGCATCTGCAAAATATAATACCAGTTTTGAGGTAGGCATTCCCATACTCAGATCACAGATGGATGACATCATGAATGTAGGTCATAGCCACCAATCATACATCATGGATCCATGCTGTCAAAATACTACATAGCCACTAGGAATACATTGTGGATCTATGCGAGAAGACTTAAATTAAGACAACATAGCCACATGACATACAAAGTGGATCTATGTGCCGATGCAAATCATACATACTCCATCGTAGCCTGGATAAAAAAAATGATACCTAGGGTCTTCAATCCCGTCACCCGAAAGTACAAATCTAGCCATGCGATTACATGTGTTGAAGTCGAACATGGTAGAAACCACTTGATTACCGGTCATTGATGAAACCGTTAACAAGTGCGAGGGAAATCACCGTTAATGTCAATGAATCCCAAGGTACACTAGTACAATCCAACGGATGAGAATAAATGAGCTAAGGTCGAACATTCGAAGAAACCTCCCGATCAGGGGTCAATAATGAAAACCCACTGTCGAAAGAGTGGAAACCTGCCATTGAGGCATGCAAGTTCCAAGGTACCAGATAATTTCTAAGTCTTGTTTCTGGATAATGAGTTGAAGTCAATGGAACAAGACTCGTCACAGGAGGGCCTTGATGTATCCTCCATCAATGACATGAAATAAGTAACAGATTTTGAGGATGAAACAGAGTATGAATATAGGTTGAAATGGACACAAGGAAGGTCGACATAGTAAGAATGGACAACTGCAGATGGATGACTCAATAGAGGGTTTAGATGAACTTGTCTTGAACATATGAATGACACGACCAAGGACTTTGCAGCATTGACTCAGAGACAACCCAGGATATGACCTTGTAGCAAGTCGAATGAGAGACAAATGGATTTCCCAAACTGACTTCAAATGATGAATAGGGGGTGTCATGTTCAAGAGTGACACTTACTGCCATTAATATGAATACAAAAACACATCCCTTTCCCAAAATTTCCCCCACCATTTCTGGTGAGTACCTCTTTATTTTTATGAAAGCTTGAGGAGGATAAGATATGCTTGTTGATGTAAGCTCACCCTTTAGACTAGTCCCTCAGAGTATGTTTAACGAACCCTAGGAAGGAGTGGCTCGGTCCCATTACGGGTCTTTTGATGTTTGTTTAACGAGTCCAAAGATAGAAAAATCGATGGTTTTTCATGTTTTGAGAGTCTGAAAAACACTTAAAGAGAACTCTCTTAGTTCCTTTTTCATAAAATAGTTTGACAGGACCGAAAAAGTGATAAACTATTTCCCATCGAATGTTTGGTTCAAATACTTTTACAAGTGTGAACAAAACAAGGTCGCTCGGCCATCTTTTTGTTTTTATGGAGTGTGAAAAGAGCTTAAAGGATACTCCTTTGCGTTCATCATTTTCGTGTTACCATGACGAGTATAAAATATGAAAAAGTATACTTGGTTACGTTCTCATGTATTTTCGAGTGCGAGAACGAACGAAGACCGAGCTCGAGGTTTTTCTAAAAACCAAGGCAGTCATACATGTGAAGAAAAGAAGAAACATCCGTACTCCTCCGTGTGGACCTCAAAGTTGCTATTCCTGCAAAAATTCACACTTACAAGGCTATTAGGCATTAGGTTTTATAGACAAAACAATATAAAAATCAACAAAAAATGGTAAAAAGTGAATAAATATGGGTAAAAAGGGCTTTTACCATTTTCATTGTGATTTTGCCAAAACATTTGCCCAATACACCTCATTTTCCCCCAAATTTTGTTGCTTGATCGTGGGAGGCACAAGAAACCATTTGGCGAACCGTCTCTGCCAACGAGGTAAGCTCTTGACCTTCTACCTTTTCCATGTTTTAGTTTTAGTTTTTATTGGCAATTTTCAAGGTTTTAGTGCATTTTAGGGCCATAACTTGCACCCGAGAATTCTCGCAGGCTAGCCATGCAGGACCTGCGAGAATCTAGGATTTCTGCAGACGACCTTTAGGGCACCTGCGAGAATCTCGCACTATGCTAAAGAGGCACTTGCGGGGGCCGAAAAATGAAGTTTTACTTTGATTTTTGCTCATTAAAAATTATGCCAAGGTTTGAAATAAGTTGTTGACCCTTCTCTTATGGTTCTTGTGTAGGTATTTGACCATCATGATGCTGGAGTGGCAAGAAAGATAACATGAGGAGGAGGATGCCATTGTCGGGAATGACTCGGGTACCGTTGCTGCCCTCCGAGACAGTGGGCTTGTTGACGGGTGAAATTGACCGCTCGTCAGCTGGAAGAGTGAATCCTCTCCGGGGCTGTCTAATTAACCCAAGCCGTTTGGATTAATTCACTCTAACGAGTTTAATGGCTCCGTTGGCCAATCTAAAGTCCTAAAGGAAGAAAAAAAAACTAAAAGAAATACAATAGCTTACTAAATATTAATCACTGAAATATATATGTACATCTAAATATATGTACATACAGTTTATCTAAATGATATTTTTATAATAGTTCTATTTATCATATATACAATATGTATAAATCACGAGTTTTAATCTAAACTCATAAAAAACGAATGTAAAATGGTTCTTTTAATGACCATAATAAAGAAAGCAAAAGTACTATTTGTTTTTGGTTTGTTTTCTTGTTTATATGCATTCATAAGATCAAATATTAAACTACTTAATTAAACAAAAAGATATAGATAGTGAAAATTATACTATATATAAAAACTTCTATAATAAGCAAGCAAATGAAATAAAAGAACAGACTAACCTATTAATCACTTGAGGAGTATGTGTCCAACTGTTTTCGTAAATTGTGCATCAATCCATCCACGAGATAAATCTGTTATGCATATTCACACTGTTTGGTACAAATGCTAAACTGTGCATTGACTGGTGTATTTAATTGGTAGAACAACAGGATGCAAGATAATTACAGTGATATAATAGACTACAAGTGATAACACATGAGATAAATCCTGCAGTTACAGCTTGCATTTAATCAATCAACATATTTAAGGTAAACCTCATAACATGAATTTAAATATCACTCAATTGTTTTGATAAAACTGAAGCATAAAATCATGAACCATGAAGGAAAACTATCTTGAAAACAAAACAATTTGCGAAGACGAAAGCTATCTGCAGTGATTCAATTACCAAGATAAACAAATTATAGATCACAACAACATTCACAAATGACGAAAGCATAAAGTAAATATTTGTTATGTCTAAACTTGAGTATAAGTTGTTCACAATAAGCCCCAGGCCAAGATGCGTCTCATTACAAAATGATGGGTTTATAAAGGCCTCAGAAAAGATAATTGTTTCTGTTCCTGAGATCAAATATTTATTTCAAAAATAAAGGGGGATGCAACCACCCTGATCCTTCTAAATCCTCCAAAACTAACTACAGATCATTTCTGTTTATACAAAATGCATCAAAAATATGACTGGAAGATCTTAAGGATGCCTCAGATCAAATTTGTAATCATGGATTCCTGAATATCCTGAAAAAAACAAGAAAGTAGAAAGATTTAGTTGCATTTCTAACCATGAATTCACACAGTTTGAATTAACATAACTGGCTACAAAATCTTGCAATTTTGTAGCTAGTTATTAGTAAATGAGATCCAATTTATTGTAAAATAAAGAAAACTAATTTTAACAATATAAACCTATTTTAAGATGAAGAATCATACCTCCAACTATGAAATCAAATCATATCAGGCAACCTTGGAATTCACAATCGCTGCTGCAGCCTCCACATTTTTAAATACTACATTGTTTGTTGTCTTTATACGTTTTTCTTTGCCTTGAATAACATATTCGAGTCTTTGGTTTTCGTTGGTTAAGACATTGATTTGAACCTTTAAAGCCTTAACCCGTGACTGTAGGATATGGATATCAGTATAATATCTATCAATCCTTGATAGACAGACTTCACATTTTGACTGCGCAACGATTGCATGGGAACAAACTTGGTTGTGAACTGAAGAACCTTCCATATTGACAGTGGATTCATTAACCAATTTGACACCAAGAAACTCTAGATTATTTTTAAGACAGGGAGGTAAATTGTCAACAAAATTGTAGGGCCATTCAAGTTGTGGCTCGAATGACTGAAAGTATTCTGCAGCGAGGAACCTATCGATCTCAGAGTCTGAAATCTCATGGACTTAGATCATACTGATCGAACTCAAATGAGAGTTTGACTTGTTACGAAGGATCCTAGAAATTAGCCTGCCAGCTCTTTTGTTCTTAAAATTTATATCAATATTTCTCTTATATCTCTTCCATGTAGGTTTCTTTTAATTCTTAACATAGTCATTAGGATGCATAATCTGTTGACAGGCCTATTCAATAACCTTTGGATCGATGAAGGGTTTTATATTAGGGGGTGAGATACAAGTCTAGGGAGGTGAGAGAGATGTCGTAGGGTGGACAAGGGTCTCCTCAACCACGAGTTTATCTACTTCCTCAATATCAGGGTTACCATAGTCGTTTCGGGTTATGAATGAATCCCAACTATCATTCTATAACTCTAATTGATGCATGAGCAGGATTTTAACTAGGCCATGATGGAAAAGGCTAGAGTCTGACCGCTATTTTTTGTATCTTTTACCCATTTTATAAAGACTCCTCAGTAAGTAATATGGCATATTCAAAGGGAAACCCATAAAAATCATAAGCAGACGCAAATGGTACAAAAATACAAGCCCGAAATGTCCCTCATAGGTAACAAATTTCTTTACCACAACGAGCAAATCGTGCCACTGAGATTTTAGGAAGGAAATGGGAATACCTTTATCACACCCTTTTATTTTCCGAGATGTAAACAACAAGCTCCAAGGAACTTCTTCAACTTTTTCATTTTTAAACCACCTTTGACCGCTCGTTGGTAGCCCTGTATCTTGAATCAGGAAATCCTCTATAACCTCCAATTTTACATCACCCACCTTTGTTCTACACCCATAAAAGGAGAAAGTGAATTCCTGGGCAACTTGTAAATTGAAACCCTGAAACTTCCTAATGAAAACGAGCCAGCCAATTCTCTCCAAATATTTTCTGGCATCGTCATATAAGAGCAAAGCTTGAATGTCATTTGGTTCAAATCTCACAACAGGAGCCATGATGGATGAAAGGGTAACGAATCAGACACAACACACAGAGAGGGTTTGCAAAGATAGTCCAGAACCATACCTGAGCCCATGAGATTCCAACAGTGAACGGTGTATGAACATAAACTCATAATGATTAGATGGGTGTTTAATTGAAATGTGCACGAAGAGGGTTTACAAAGCCCAAGGCCAGTCTTGGAAATGATGTTTTCCTGCAAATCATAATGCCACCTTTGCATCTAGTACGAGTCTAGGACCAAAGCATTAAAATGGAAATAAGTGCGCACATCGTGGGTTCTATCACAAGGTTTGGGTAAATAAAAAATCAAAGGTTTAGCAAAAGAAATGTATAGCCAAGACTCAAACAAAACCATACCAAAATCAAATCATGGAGGTCGTTTGTTTATATAACCATCAATCTCTAAGCATGCTTGGTGTTGAAAGGATCGAAACAAAGAGGGTAACTCTTCATGGCAATGAACCAAACTTCATTAATAAACTGTATGAACAATTTTCCTTCGACGAAATTTTAAAATAGAAACATAACATAGTCACAAATTTTCATGCTTCGTATTCATGCTTCCAGTCATGAACGAAGCATAAAAGAAAATAATAGGAAAAATCGACAACTTACAACTGTCATTTCAAAAATTGCGTCATGAAGAGTAATAAAAAAAAATGACTCTGGTTAGGCAACTATGTAGATCAATTAAATGATATAAAAAGTTAAAAAACATGTTGCGCTACCAACAGGGCTCTTGAAATTCTTCAGGATTCTGGGCATGAGGGCCCAACTCAGGTTGTTGGAGTACCTGGTTCATATGTGGGACGTGGACCAACGATTGTTTCACGTGGGAGTCCACACATTGACCCTAGATATCGAGGATATCTACTTTATAACAGGGTTATCACAGCGTGGATATCATGCTAGCTTGACCGGTAGCCGAGGTGGTGGACTCCCTATGAGTGAGTATTGTCGCCATTACTGTGTTCCTGAGGCAGAAATAAGCAAGGGCAAGGTTTCTATTTGGGGGGTTCAAAACTTGACCTTGCGAACCATATTGTTCACTATAGCACGCATGGTCGGGAGTGCAGCCCCACACATGGCTCTCCAGAGCTACTTCCAATACGCCATAGAGTGCACAGAGCCACGAGTCTTCAACTGGTCGGATGTAGTTCTCCGTAGTATGAAGAGGCAATTGACGAAGTGCAGGAGGGGAAACTTGAAGCAGTTTGGGTACAGATCACTTTTGGTGTCCTTCTCCCTCGAGAGGGTCCCATTGCTGAGATTACAGGTTGATTGGGGTTTACCGGCCCCATAGGACTTGAGGATGTTGAGGTGGTGCAACCTCATGGCCCGACACATAGCTAGACCCATCATCAAGTACAATGATTCATTTTTTGATTGATTGCGGCCACAGATGTTGATGATTGATGACTACGCATACACTGGTTTGGACTTCCGAGGAGATATAGATTTGGCCCTACCTGAGGATGCTCAGTGGGATGACCTAGGTAATAAGTACACATTTTGTTCTTTTAAATGTTTTTCTAATTTTTATCATATAAATTTTTTTTATGTTTGTCCAAGAACTAATCAAAATATCTCTTTTTGATGACATAGATGTGGGGCCATATCGACCTCCAGGAACGTCTCCCATTTAGCGACAAGGAGAGGCAGCTCCAGTGGCGCGATGGGATGCTAAATACTATGAGGCAGTGGAGCATAACTTGGAGGGGTTGACCACTGACATCCCAGATATGTCTATTGGGGAGATCCCTAAGCGTTATCAGTGCCACATTGTGGGTGTGTTAGAGTCTATTAATCGACTGCTTCGTAGGGTGGCCCGGGCAATTGTGTGTTATCATGAGCGTCACCCATGATGCTATTTTGTAGAAGCTATGAGCTTCACATTTTGATATTTTGGTCCTTGGACAAAAACTTTTTGTAAAAACTTTTGATTGTTATATACATATATATGGCTTCTACCAGCTTATCTTGTGTTGCGTGATACATGTGATGTGATTGGTTTATAAATGGCCCAAATGTCTTTCTAATACATAGTTAGCTAATGCATCAGTCAATGTATTTAGACATATAGGAATGTGTTGATACTCAATATAATCAAAATAACCTTCCAAGAGGTGAATTCATAAATATACCTGTAATAAAGTAGGACTTCGAATAGCATAGACATTACTTAGATGTAGTACTACTAGCTGTGAATCGATTTGTAAAAAAAAGTGGCAGATACCGAGCGAAATAGCATCAATAAATAATTCAATGACGACACTATACTCTGTAATATTTTTGGTTGCACGGCTGATACACACACCTCGTAGAGTGATAATTTTGTTTGTAGGGGCATAAATCTCCCAAGTAGTAGAAGAAAGGTTCTGAGTACTATGGCTAGCACCATCAGCGAAGCTAATGTGGGGTAGTGAAGACTCTGACATCTGGAAACCAAACACAACGTAACATAAGCGGTCAAGGGTAGAGACCAGATAACGAAAAAGCATACTAAAGTAACACACAAGAAGTATGATACAATAAAATACATGTACTCATGCATAGGTGACCTTAGGCATAGTACTTCTTTAAGTACAACCCATTTTTGGGTTCACTCAAAGGGATATCGTTGTAGTCCACTAACTTGTAAGCTCCTTTCTCCAAAACTCGTTTAACGATATAAGGACCTCGCCACATAGCTTCGAATTTTCCTGCTAATAGCATATCTCGATCTTGTTCGTAAAGGAGAACTAGATCACCTTCGAAGAAAACGCGAGGCTTGACATGTTTGTCATAATGGGATTTGACGCATTTCTTCTGGGCTTCTATGACTAGGGTGGCATCGCAATGAGTTTTGTCTAATCACATGAGATAAAATAGACATTTTTCTTCGACATAAGTGTTTGGGAGGAGTTCGATGGCTAGTTTTAGGGAGGGTATCTCACATTCAATTGGCAGGATGGCTTCTAGACCATAGACTAACCGGAAAGGTGTAAACCCAATAGTAGACTTAACGGATGTCTGGTAAGCCCACAATGTTGAAAACAACATCATGTGCCAACTCATTTTGTGAATCCCTATCATTCTTCGAAGCATGGTAATGAGGACTTTGTTAATTGCTTCGACTTGGTCATTGGCTTGTGGGTAATAGGGTGTTGATTTTTCATGGCGAAGACCCAAATTTTTAGTGAGTTCAGACATCATGAAGTTTCTAAAGTGGCTACTATGATCAATGATGATATCTTGAGGAACACCAAAATGAGCTATGATGTGATTGAATATGAATAATGTTACGGTCTTTCCAGTGTTTTAAAATGTCGGCATCGCCTCAGCCCATTTCGTAAAATAATCTACAGCTACAATAATGTATCCATGCCCCCTGGCTGAGTGAGGGTGACATGTCATGAAATTGATACCCCATTTCTCAAAAGTACCAACGGAGACCACAGGGTGAAGAGGAGCAGGATGTGATCGTATTTTATGGTTGTAGGTCTGGCAAGCGTGGCATTTTTGGATGGCAATTATACAATCGTTAAATAAGGAAGGCCAAAAATACCCTGCTCGCAAGATATTTTGGGCAGTAGCATACCCAGACATATGACCACCACAACCTCCAGAATGGAAGTCATTTAGGGATTTCTCGGCTTCATCAAACGTGAGGCAACATCGAAAAATGGAGTCAATCCCACGACGATAAAGAATATCACCGAGGATAATATACTAACAGGATTGGTAGCATATTCGATAGCGGTCAGTGCTAGACAAATTGGGCTGTAAAGTCTGGGTTTGGAGATATATGATGATATCTCTGTACCAAAGATCATTGGAACTAATCAGGAAAAGGGATTCATCAGGTAATGAATCGGTTGCTACATTTTCCGTCTCAGAGTAGGGAAAGTCGCATATCAACTTGGAAAACACTAAGGATTTCTTGGACTTAGTGCATTCGAATTCTAAGTCAAACTCCTAGAGTATCATGATCCATTTGGAGTATTTCCCCCCTAGCAGTTGACGTGTGATAATGTGTTGCATAGGGTTGTATTTAGAAATTACTGTAGTCTTGCGAGAGAGGATATAGTGCCGAAAATGTTGAACTACTTGGACGGCTGTCAAGGCTAGTTTTTCAACATGTAAATACCTTGTTTCGGTAGGCGTAAGACTTCGAATCAAGTAATAAATGACATGTTCATCATGAGAATCATCCTCCTGGACGAGAACCGTAGAGATGGTGTAGTCCGAGGCTGCAAGGTAGAGGAAATAATCGTGACTGTAATCAGGTGGGAAGAGAAGTGGGGTACGTGTCAGAGATAGTTTCAAAGCTTCAAAATCTTTGTTGGCAGTGGTATCCCATATGAACTCAGACCCTTTCTTGAGCAGTCGCATAAATCCAAGAGTTAGCTCGGCACAATTCAGGATGAAACGACGAAGAAAGTTTGCCTTCCCTTGAAAACTTTGTAACTGGCAAAGTGAGGAAGGAGGGATATTGAGAATCACCTTGACCTTCAAAGGATCTACCCAGATCCCTTGACGTGAAACAATAAATCCTAGAAGTCGGTCAGATTCTACGCAGAAGATGCATTTGTGAGGATTCAAGTGTATATGGTAAAACTAACATCGAAGGAAAATGGCTTGGAGGTGTATTGGATGATCTACATGGTGCATGGAATGAGTGGGTAAGTCATCTAGATATGGCTGCACGATGTGCTTGATATCATGGAAGGCATAAGACATAGTGCGCTGAAAATTTGCGCCAGCGTTTTTCAGACCGAAAGGAAGTTTCCGATAGGCAAAAGTGCCCCAAGGACAAATAAAAGTGGTTTTGTGTTGGTTTGCGGGAACGATATTGATTTGATTAGATTCGGAGAAACCATCCATTAGAGAGAATATTTCACTGTCGTCACAATCATTGACGATCTGGTCGACGAAGGGGGTAGGAAAGTTGTCTTTAGTACATTCTTTGTTAATATCCCTATAATCAATGCATATGCGGATTGTGCCTTGTTTCTTGTTAATTGGGACAAGATTGGAAACCCAGTCAGTGAGAGCCACCGGGTAAATAAAGCCTACTTTGAGAAGTTTCTCGAATTCAAGCTTGATAGTGGCCACTTTATGTGGGTGGACCAGACGAACTCTTTGCCAGACGGTTTTAGCATTTGGGTATGTCTTAATCTCATGTATCACAATGTCGGGGTCAATACCCGACACTTCTTCATAGCTCTAGGCGAAGACGTCACAGAATTCTTTGAAAATAAACTTATAGGTGAAAATTTCGTTAGGGGAAAACGAAGCTCCGATATGCACATTTTCGACAATTCCAAGTTTTATGGATATGTCAAGGGGGATGGTGGGTGAGATATTACTTAAGTTCCCTTCGGAAAACACATCGTGTGTAGACTCGAGAATGGTAGAAATGATGACAATGGTCGACAGTGTCGAGATCCGTTGGTAGCTCTTGATGGTGTGTTGTTCCAGGAAGAGGATGGAATGATGATGTCCACCGTCCCAGGGGGTGTCTTCCATAACAAACATAATCATCTCGTCCATGGGGAAAATGACGTGGAAAGGATCTGGAGATAAATCACCAAGAGAGGGGGTAGAAGGGGTTGCCGATTGAATGGCCTGATCAGAGGATTCGACTGGACTCAAAGGCATTTCATCATCATAACGAAGATGATCGTCAGGGTTGGGTACCACCATGGGTCGTGAGACGCACAGGTTCCGTGAATAGAGGTGTATATCATGTTGATCGAGGCAACATATGGATGTGGAACATCGGGTGGTGGGATGGGGAAGGTACCCATTAACGAGTATTCTTTAAGAAGACCCACACCGACGTTCTCATATCTGGGGGGGGTTGGCAATGAATGGTATGTTGCCGGTACGTGCATCCGAGTTAAAGAAGGATAATTGGTCGATGGTAATTACCTTTCCTTGATGTGGGAAACGCACGACATGAAAAAGAGTCGACACAACTGCGCACATGGAATCAATCCAGCTACGGCCAAGTAGAAGGTTGTAATCGAGAGGAGCGTCAAAGACCTCCACTTCAACTTGGACCGTTTTGCCTTCTAACATAATCAACAATGAAGGGAGGACATCGTAAGGCTTAAAACCAGAGCCATTAAAGGATTTGAGTGTGTTGTGGGATTCAGTCAAAGGAGGAGATCCGATGGATTTCCAGCAGGTAATAGGCATAACACATGTCGAGGCACCCTCGTTGATAACTGTCCTACAAATGTTTTTTTCAGATACAATAACTTGTATTTGGAATGCGAGTTGAGGGGGTAACCTTGGAATGTGATCTTCCAAGTTAAAAATTATTAAATTCGTATCCGTAGGGTCGATTCCACTAATAGCTTTCAACAGTGCCTTCCGTTGTATAGGACAACTTTAAAGGACTTCGAGGGCTGACATCGCAGATGGTGCTTGGGCCAGATATTCAACAATACTGTAGTTTTGGGCAACACAGGCATGAGGATTGAAAGACAATTTCTGAATGACGCCCTTTGAAGGAGGGCAAAGAACTATGTCGAGACTTGGTCATTCAAGATGAAGAGGACCGGTGGTAGGTGGAGACGTGGGAGATGGTTGGACCAACGAAGGAGGTATAGCATCAACCTTCTCTTTGGAGGAAGAATAATCTTTGGCTCGAGTGGTAAGTGTGATGTCATTCTACTTTGAATCACCTGTACACATTAAGACATAGGATGTATTGGAGGGGGTAGGTTGGTCATGAAGGACCAATTGGGCCTGTTGTTGAGAAGGGAAGGGTTGTGACAATACGGTCGGAGTGGGTGGTTTCATGGTCCCTTGAAGAAACTTAGTAACCTCTGCTCGTTGTGGACAATCCTTAGTGTAGTGATCATCACCACAGATAAGACAAGGGTATCAAGGTTTGTACTTATCCCTATCATCAACAGGTGGTGTTTTGGTTATCTCTACTTGCGAATTACTTTTGTCCTCCTTATTCTTACCCTTTCCCTTTTTAGATTTTTTTTTACCGGTGGGGGTAGATTAAACAACATTTACCTCATAAGTCTTGTCGATGGGAGGGGTAGGAGATGGATCATTTTTAACATTAGAAGAAATGTGTTTGGGGTTGTTGCTAGAGGTTTGGACGGAATTCGGTTGGGCATGGAAAGTGCCAATCACATTGTCGACTGCATGAGAAGTAGCAAGAGTAGTTGAAGTGGTGAAAGTAGAAGGACAAGGCGCATCAAGGAGTAAGTCGTAAAGAGTACCCATTTGTGAGTAAACGAGGTCAAGGTATTGAGCATGACTAATGGCATGTTCTTCTGTGACAACTCCACCCATGGCGATGTCACGACCGATGTCATTCATGAATGATTTCATGAACCACTCTTCCATCAACTGATCAGGAAGTTTGAGTTTGATGAGACGTCGTCTCCGTTGCCACTCATGAATGTGATCGGAGATATGAGTGTCTTTGGTTTGTTTGAAAGAACTCAAAATATCGGTCCCTGTTTCATAGCAGATCGGTAACTGGTAGTGGGTGAGGAAAGCCATAGAGAGGGTGTTGAATTCGGCGAAGAAACCTCGTGTTAATTTTATATACCACTTTGCGGTGGAACCCGTGAGGGTTTGCTGAAAAAAACATAAACGAATAAAGTCATCCATCAATGAGTTGGATGAACACGAAAAGTCATTACATGATTGTTCGGGTCCTCTCCCAGTTTGCCATCGAATTTAGGGATGTCGGATGGTAGTTTGGCCGGTATGGCGGGCCATTGGGGAGAGTGACGGATCGGATCATTTAATATCCTCGACAGATCCGGGAGCTCCAGGGTAGCTAAGAAAGGTAATTGTCTATTCACATGCAGGTATTGGTGACTTTGAGGAGGGAGTCTCATCAGCAAACCAGTGGGACCATAAGCAGTCTACATATAATGTGAGGATCCAGGCAGATTCGGTTGTTGGTGTGGAGGAAAGTAACTCATAGGGTTGTACCCTTGAATGGGGGCATGGGGTTTCCCTCCAATCAGGGGTTGTGTCCCAATTGGGATTTGTCCTGCAAGGGGGGGTTGAGTTGGGCCTCCTTAGTGAATTTGTCCACCAACAAGAATCTGGTAATTTGGTGTGAACAACAGAATGGTGCCACTAGGATGAGTGCCTCCAATAGAGGATGGAAGAGGTCCTCTAAAAGGGGGCGGAGGAAGTGTCGGAATGAAACTGGGAGGATGGTGCCCAGAAGGAGTGGGACCACCAGGAGTTTTGGATGTGATTTGCATAGGAGCAGGAATAGAGGCAGTCAATGCATGGTATCCGAGTGGGAGTGTCAAGGTGACTCTGTGCGAAAGCGGTGTGCCAATGGGGGCTTGGCTAGCTGCGGTAATCCTGGTGTGAGTACTTGTAGTATCTGTGTAATGGACCATTTGTAAAGGGAAATTCAATATGTGGTCAGCTCGCAGAGCTTCTGTACCAGGAAAATAATAAGCATTAGTAAAAGGTATTGCATCTGGATCAGATGTTTCAGGTAGCTCAGGTGAGACAGTGATATCAATGCCTACTCCTGAGCCAAAGAGATCCTGTCTAAAATTCTAGTAGTCCAAAAAGGATCTTGACCCTCAGGTCCTAGGAAAGGTCCAGTCAATGATCCAGAAGACTGAACAACTAAGTCTTCGGAACAATTCACTCACACAATGCGTCTCTCGGAGTCGGGATGAAGTTGAAATTCCTCTCGAGAATTGGTAATTTAGAACCATTCTAGAGAGTTATTTCTTTCCACTCGTGGAGTGGCAACGTCTTGGACTTCACTCTGTTGAGGAGAGCCCTCTGGTGAGTTGGTAGGAAAGGGTTGAGAACCTTCCAGATTTTTTGGGGGTAATCCTTGCATTCTATGTGAACGGCATGGAGGGTCAATTGTGATCGAGCTAGAAACTTACAGGGGGCATTCTATGGTCAACTTGGGTAAACAAATAACACGTGCTAGTAAAAATCTAGGAAGAAAAACCAAGCAAACAAGACCTTCTAATTCCAAAGTCACTAGTTGGTGATGAAATCGAACGTCGCAATGACGAGACAAGAAGGGGTTGGGCTAGGGTGGAAAATTTACATTGATGACCTACTTAACAGACTTACACAGAGGGCATTATGTGGTCAACTTGGGTAAACAAACAACACGCACTAGTAAAAATCTAGGAAGCAAAACCAAGAAAACAAGAACTTCTAATTCCGAAGTCACTAGTTGGTGATGAAATCCAACGTCGCAACGATGAGACAAGAAGGGGTTGGGCTAGGGTGGGAAAGTTACATTGATGACCTTCTTAACAGACTTACACCCTGGTGCAAGCTCCCACACATAATCATGGGTATACCCTCCAAGGAGCTCGAGTGAGTTTGGCCAACGTCGATTCCAGGTATCATGAAGACTTGCCCCTTCACAGTCACCTTGTGTAAGACCCTAAGAAGATAGGCCACTAAGGTTACCACCAACAACAATAAATCCTAGGGGAACAGTCGATAGTCTGATCCACATGCAAGGGCAGGGTATATAGCCCGAAATTAGATTGAGAGGCTTCCACTCATCATTTTGGGTATACCTTCAAGTGACCCCCGTAATACGTGAAATCTCTACACTGATATCGACAAAGCAGGGTGAGTAACTCTGTCAATCTCAATGCGACCTCAAGTTTGACCCTTTTGTGAGAAGGGCTTCCCAGGAAAAAATGCTGCAAATGGAATTTGACACTCCTTACCACAATATGCTATTGTGTGTTTTGTGATTTGGAGAGTATATCTCACTACCTATTCCAAAGCTCTAGCCTAGCTAATGTTTGTGTAAAAGAGTCCTAGAAAAGAGTTACTAGTTAAATTTTAAAAATCGTGCAATATTATTAAAGGATGTTGTTACTCAAAGGAGATGGAAATGAAACCGATGTTGTGTGAGACTCTGACCCAACAATGCATAGATAGGAATGGATGATACAAATTTTTTTTTCGATGAATCCTATTTATAGGAGGGAAAGAGGAGTTTTCTGGAACAACTTGAACTACGATATATGATCTTCTTTGAAATGCAACATCAATCAATCATGAATAATGCCAATCCTCTATTCATTCTATTTCAACAATTGAATGCCAATATTTTTTAATAAAAAGTTGCTTAAAAAGAAAAAATGTTTTTTAATGCTCACTAGAAACCAAACAACAGTGGTGGAACTAAGAAAAACTAGCAACTGATGAAAAAGCAATATACAACAAAAAACCCAAACCAATCTTTCAATGAAGACAAAAATAACAAACAGACAAGACTAGTCTCTTCAAATGCATGTGGGCAACAATTTTCCAAGTAATGAGCAATTGAAAAAGACAATTAGTCCTAACTTTTAAACCGATCACCGATCCCAACCAAACAAGCACTCGGATTTCAAAACCAGAGATTATATCCTTGTTAAGAAAAGGTCAAGAGGTAACAATTGAGTAAAAATGAACAAGAAGAGCTTTCGATTTCCAAAGACTAATCATTCATGAAATTTGAAGTTAAGAAACAATCAATCACTGTCCAGAGAAGTTCTTTTCAGACACACATACAAATCTGGGCATCTGAGGATACAAAAAACCTTAATCCAAAAAATTTGCAAATGGGTTCGCAGGTTGGCAGTGGTGTATAGTGCGAGAATCAAGGATTCTCACAGGATGGACATAAGCAGAGTGCGAGAAGTTCACACTGGACTGAACAACAGGGTGCAAACTTTAGTGGTTCTCTCAGGCTACAGAAGGGTGCAGTGCTAGAAGGCCTGAAACTAAGCAAAATTTGGAAAAAAGACAAACAAATTTAAGGAACTTCTAGACCCAAAGATTCTATCAGGGTCTCCTCAAGACTCAAAGATTGATGGAAATGAAAAATGGTAAGTTAAGAGAAAATGGCCAAGGAAAAACCATCGAAAACCACCAAAAATGGGTTGCATCCCTAGTACAGTCACCAATTTTGTTATCGGACAAATCGATACGTGAATACACTAATAGATCTCCCTAGATCCACCTGGATCTATAACAAAATAGGACAGGACATGACTCTTTCCTTAAGTTGTAATCATTGAATCTACTAATAGGACGGAATAAGTGACCTGCCTTTATATCACTTCCTTAGGTCTCTGTTGTTCTTGCTTCGCTCCGGTGATCTCGTGAAGTGAAGTCCAAGACAACACAAACCAACCAAAGTGAAAATAGCAAAGTATATTCAATGTCAACTTATGTATATGATCAAGGAATTACACAATAAAGTAAGAGTGACTTTATGGGAAAGGGACATGTCGTTGTATCATATTAATTGAAAGTAGAAGATACAACCTAATCGCCTTGATGTTGCAAGCATCCTTTTAGTGACCCTTGGTTCCAACACACACAATTTCTCTGTACTTGCATGAATAAGATCCAATTCCTCTTGATAGACCAAATAGAGCCTTCAAGCTTCTATCCAAACAATGTTCTTCACACAATTCTTTCACCAATTCTTCATTCAATCTTGCTTAACCTTTTCCACGAGAAACCTTTCAATATATAGGAGAAGGAGAGATGGTTACATGGATTAGGATGATCCCATCAAATTTGAGAAGTCAGTAGAATGAAAACCATGCGAATGCCAACTCATGTTCTAGAAGATTCCCTTTTAGAACCCTCGAGACCTCTTCTCCTTTCCAAGCATAAAAATAGATTCACACCATATATATGGAGCCGACTATGAGAATTTTGCACCCTAAGTGTGGGTGGCCTATGAGAATGAGGGATTCTCGCACCCTAGACCATAGGCAGCCTGCGAACTCATCTTAAAAATATGTTTTTTGGAAGAAGACAGGAGCCACTTTTCTCAAGCAAAAATTCCTTGTTGGGAGCCTGAATACATCACTGTTAAGACATCACCAAAGTGATCAAAATCATGTTTAACAGAATGCCCCCCAAAGTATGAGGCCAGAATCTGTGACAACCAAAATACTTTGTAAACTGCATGTGTGTGTCAGAAATTAGGAGCGCACCTAATCGGAAACCTGCAAACAACTAAGCATTTGTAGAATATAATACCAGTTATGAGGTAGGCATTCCCATACTCAGATCATAGATGGATGACATTATGAATGTAGGTCATGGCCACCCATCATATACCGTGGATCCATGCCGTCAAAATACTGCATAGCCACTAGGAATACACTGTGGATCTATGCAAGAAGACTTAAATTAAGACGACATAGCCACATGACATACAAAGTGGATCTATGTGCCGATGAAAATCATACATAATCTATCACAACCTGGATCAAAAAGATGAGACCCAGGGTCTTCAATCCCGTCACCCGAAAGTACGAATCTAGCCATGTGATTACATGTGTTGAAGTCGAACATGGTAGAAACCACTTGATTACTGGTCATTGATGAAACTGTTAACAAGTGCGAGGGAAATCACCATTAATGTCAATGACTCCCAAGGTACACTAGTACAATCCAATGAATGTGAATAAATGAGCTGAGGTCGAACATTCAACAGAACCTCCCTATCAGGGGTCAATAATGAAAACCCACTATCGAAAGCGAGGAAACCTACCATTGAGGCATGCAAGTTCCAAGGTACTAGATAATTTCTAAGTCTTGTTTCTGGATAATGAGTTGAAGTCGACGGAACAAGACACATCACAGGAGGGCCTTTATGTATCCCCCGTCAATGACATGAAATAAGTAACAGATTTTGAGGATGAAACAGAGTATGAATATAGGTTGAAACAGACACAGGGAAGGCCGACATGGTAAGAATGGACAACTGCAGATGGCGGACTCAATAGAGGGTTTGGATGAACTTCTCTTGAACATATGAATGACATGACCAAGGATTTTCCAGCACTGACTTAGAGATAAATCAAGATATGACCTTGTAGCAAGTCGAATGAGAGACAAATGGATTTCCCAAACTGGCTTCAAATGATGATAGGGGGTGTCATGTTCAAGAGTGACTCTTACTGCTATTAATATGAATACGAAAACAAATCCCTTTCCCAAAATTTCCCCCACCATTTCTGGCAAGTACCTCTTTATTTTTACACAAGCTTGAGGATGATAACATATGATTGTTGATGTAAGCTCATCATTCGGACAAGTCCCTCAAAGTATGTTTAACAAACCCTAGGAAGGAGTGGCTCAGTCCCATTACAGGTCTTTCGATGTTTTTTTAACAAGTCCAAAGATAGAAAACTCAGGGGTTTTTCATGTTTTGAGAGTCTAAAAAACACTTAAAGAGAATTCTCTCAGTTCCTTTTTCGTAAAATAGTTCGACAGGACCGAAAAATTAATAAACTATCGCCCATCGAATGTTTTGTTTAGATACTTTTACGAGCGTGAACAGAACAAGGTCGCTCGGCCATATTTTCATTTTTATGGAGTGTGAAAAGAGCTTAAAGGATACTCCTTTGCGTTCATCCTTTTCATGTTACCATGACGAGTATGAAAAGACGAAAAAGTATACTCGGGTACATTCTCATGTATTTTTGAGTGCGAGAACGAATGAAGACTGAGATCAAGGTTTTTCTAAAAACCATAAAAAGCAGTCGTACATGTGAAAAAAAGAAAAAACATCTGTACTCCTCCACGTGGACTTCAAAGTTTCTATACTTGCAAAATGTCACACTCACAGGGATATTAGGCATTAGGTTTTATAGACAAAACAATATAAAAATCAACAAAAAATGGTAAAAAGTGAATAAATATGGGTAAAAAATGCTTTTACCATTTTCATTGTTATTTTGCCAAAAACTTTGCCAAATACACCTCAATTTCCCCCAAATTTCATTGCTCGATTGTGGGAGGCAGAAGCCACCATTTGGCGAACCGTCTCCACCAACGAGGTAAGCTCTTGACCTTCTACCTTTTCCATGGTTTAGTTTTAGTTTTTATTGGCAATTTTCAAGGTTTTAGATCCATTTTAGGGCCATAACTTGCGCCGGATCATTCTCACAAGCTAGCCATATGGGACCTGCGAGAATCTAGGATTCTTGCAGAAAGCCTTAAGGGCACCAGTGAGAATCTCGCACTGTGCTAAAGGGGCACTTGCGAGGGATGAAAAATGAAATTTCAATTTGATTTTTGCTAAATAAAAATTATGCCAAGGTTTGAAATAAGTTGTTGACCCTTATCTTATGGTTCTTGTGCAGGTATTTGACCATCACGATGCTAGAGTGGCGATAAAGAGAACATGAGGAGGAGGATGCCATTGCCAGGAATGACCCGGGTACCATTGCTGCCCTCCAAGACAATGGGCTCTTGAAATTCTTCAGGATTCGGGGCATGAGGGCCCAACTCAGGTTGTTGGAGTACCTAGTTCATATGTGGGACGTGGACCAATAGTTGTTTCACATGGGAGTCCACACATTGACCCTAGATATTGAGGATATCTACTTTCTAACAGGGTTATCACGGTGTGGGTACCATGCTAGCGTAATTGGTAGCTAAGGTGGCGGACTCCCTATGAGTGAGTATTGTCACCAGTACTATGTTCTTGAGGCAGAAAGAAGCAAGGGCAAGGTTACTATTTGGGGGGTTCAAAACTTGACCCTGTGAACCATATTGTTCACTATAGCACACATGGCCAGGAGCGCAGCTCCACACATGACTCTCCATAGCTACTTCCAATATGCCATAGAGTGCACAGAGCTAGGAGTCTTCGACTGGTCGGATGCAGTTCTTCGTAGTATGAAGAGACAATTGACGAAGTGCAGGAGGGGTAACTTGAAGCAGTTTGGGTACGGATAACTTTTGGTGTCCTTCTTCCTCGAGAGGGTCCCATTGCTAAGATTACAGTTTGATTGGGGTTTACCGGCCCCACAGGATCCGAGGATGCTAAGGTGGTGCAACCTCATGGCCTGACACGTAGTTGGGCCCATCATCAAGTACAATGATTCATTTTTTGACTGGTTGTGGCCACATATGTTGATGATTGATGACTACACATACGCTAGTTTGGACTTCTGAGGAGATCCGAATTTGGCCCTACCTGAGGATGCTCAGTGGGGTGACCTAGGTAATAAGTACACATTTTGTTCTTTTAAATGTTTTTGTAATTTTTATCATATAAAATGTTTTATGTTTGTCCAAGAACTAATCAAAAAATCTCTTTCTGATGACACAGATGTGGGGCCATATCGACCTCCAGGAATGTCTCCTATTTAGCGGCGAGGAGAGGCGACTCTAGTGGCATGATGGGACACTGAAGACTATGAGGCAGTGGAGCAGAACTTGGAGGAGTTGACCACTGACATCCCAGATATGGCTATTAGGGAGATCCCTAGGCATTATCAGTGCCACACTATAGGTGTCTCAGAGTCTATTAGTCAACTGCTTCATAGGGTGGCCCGAGCAATTGTGTGTTATCATGAGCATCACCCATGACATTATTTTGTAGAAGCTACGAGCTTGACCTTTTGAGATTTTGGTCCTTGGACAGAAACTTTTTGTAAAAACTTTTGATTGTTATATACATATATACGGCTTCTACCGGCTTATCTTGTGTTGTGTAATATATGTGATGTGATTGGTTTATAAATGGCCCAAATGTCTATCTAATACATAGTTAGCTAATGCATCATTCAATGTATTTAGACATCTAGGAATGTGTTCATACTCAATATAATCAAAATAACGTTCCAAGAGGTGAATTCGTAAATATACCCGTAATAAAGTAGGACTTCGAATAGCATAGACATTACTTACCTGTAGTACTACTAGCTGCGAATCGAGTCATACAACCAAGTGGCGGATAGGCATCAATCGACAATTCAATGACGGCACTATACTCTGCAATATTGTTGGTCGCAGGGCCGAGACACACACCTTGTAGAGTGATAAGTTCATTTGTAGGGGCATAAATTTCCCAAGCAGCAGAAGCAAGGTTCTGAGTACTATGGCTAGCGCCATTAGCGAAGCCAATGTGGGGTAGTGAAGACTCTGACATCTGGAAACCAAACACATTGTAACATAAGCAGTCGAGGGCAGAGAACAGATAACGAAAAGGAATAGTACAGTAACACACAAGAAGTATGATACAATAAAATACATGTACTCATGCATAGGTGACCTTAGGCATATTACTTCTTTAAGTACAACCCATTTCTAGGTTCACTCAAAGGGATATCATCGTAGTCCACTAACTCGTAAGCTCCTTTCTCCAAAACTCATTTAACGATATAAGGACATCGCCACATAGCTTCAAATTTTCCTTGTTCTAGCATATCCTGATCTTGTTCGTAAAGGAGAACCAAATCGCCTTTAGAGAAAACGCGAGCCTTCCACCACAATTTCAACCTCCTTGTGCATTATGCGAGAAACATGGAAACCCTACTAATAAGTTCCCATCTCTCCCTGAGCTACGCAATTTAGTTCAAATCCCACGAGCAATGAAACCACTCATCACTTCTTCCAATGCTACCATTGTGACCATTAACACAGGTTGCAAAGGGTTGCAGACCAAATTCGCATGTTCCATCTGTATTGAGTATGGCCATTACAACCACCACTTCCCGACATTACCTCAATTTTGGCAGACTCTAATGGCCAATCGCCAGAGCTTCCAACAAGAACCTCCTCCACACACATCATCTCACCCGCATGTCACTGACATCCACTATGTCACGACCTATGTCAATGAACGTATGAGACATCCTTTCTCTCTATGTGAATCACTTGATCATTTCACATATCAATGTCCTATTATCATTTCATACGGGCATCTCCAAATGGCCCTTATTCAAAACCCTACACCCCTCCCTCTAGCATAACTAATGAATACCCCTACCCCATCAATTGATCTGGTTCATATCTTATCACCAGAACCTTGGGAACTCCCTACTCCCCCATGGTTCCTGGATTATTTATATGAGGATTTGCCCCCAAATCCACCCAATTATCCAATCCATTTCCCCATGGAAATTCTACGCCCGAATACCATTTTCAACCCACAATATCTTGATATTTGGTTCATTTTGAGTGAACCATCACAAACCCCTTGCATCACCCTCCCTACCTCTTCACCACCCAAAGATAACCACGTGGTGATAGTCACCAATGTTGTTCCCCCGGATCCACTATATTCTTGAAATTTCCACTGCAACGAAGAGATCCTTGAGGAACTAACCACCCTCGATTTCCCATGGGATCCTCTCCATCACCAAGAACTCTTTCTCTCACAAGACGCCTTTTCACATCTTTGCCAAAACTCCATATATGCAATCAAATCCAAATATTTTATCCCATCAGGGCCTATAGATTGGTTCAATCACCCTATCCCTACCCCCGATGCTTTTGAGGATGATAATATGGCCAACATTTCCCCCACTGTCAAAATCAATATTTCCATCAAACCTGACATCACAGATGAAATCACCATCGGCGCCACATGCTCTCCTAAAGAACTCATCGCTTACAAATCTCTCTTCCAGGAATACCGGGACATTTTTTCGTGGTCATATACAGTGATGTCAGGCCCTCATCCCTCTATTGTCGAACATCACATAGAGGCATGGCTCGATATTACCCCTATATGAAAAAATAAACATCCATTACACCAATCCAAAGCAATAGCTATCAAAGACGAGATTGATAAATTACACGTTGCAGGGTTCATATACCCCATCACATATACATGGTACTATTTATGTTTGTATGGATTTTTACGATCTCAATCACGCTTGTCCCAAAGACAATTTTCCAACACCCTTCATTGACCAAATTATCAATGATTGTGCCAGCCACGAGGATTTGTCCTTCATGTATGGCTTCTATGGGTACAACCAAATTTAGATCCACCCAGCCAATCAATACAAAACCACATTCACTACCCCTTGGGGTACCTTTTCATATTGTGTCATGCCTTTTGGCCTCAAGAAAGAGGGAGCCACTTTCCATTGTGCCTTGGCATACATTTTTCATGATATGGCTCAAATCATTCTCGCCTACTTGGACGATCTCACCAGTCGATCCAAAAAATGCACTCAACACCTGGATGACTTACGCATTGTATTTCACAGGTGTCGCCAATAAAATATTCGATTGAATCCCCTCAAGTGTGTATTTTGCATCACCGCTGGACACCTCCTTGGGTTCATCATCTCCCAACATGGCATCATAGTCGACCCCCTCAAGGTCCAAGCCATCATGGAAATTCCCCCACCATGGAATTTACGCCAACTGCATAGCCTACAAGGAAAAACTAACTTTTTACACCGCTTTGTCCCCATTTATGCCACTCAGGCACATGGTTTCCTTTGCCTCTTACATCATCCCATTCAAATGGTACGAACATGCCCAAAACGCTTTTGATGATCTCAAAGTGGCCCTCTCTAATGCCCCATTTATAGTCCACTCGACTATAACCGCAACTATATCCTCTACTTATCGACTTCAACCATCTCTGTAGTAGGAGTTCTCTTCCAATTAGGGGATCACGACTGGGAGAATGTCATTTATTATGTTAGTAAAAACCTTTCAGGGCCACCCTTGAAACACAATCATGAAGAGAAACTCACCCTTACAGTTGTTCTCGCAGTCTAGAAATTGCGCCATTATATCTTGCTTCGAACTACCAAAGTCGTCGTAAATTCCAGCCCAATGCACTACTTGCTCAGTTGTCGGCAAATTAATGGTAAATTTTCCATATGGATTGTCATCCTTCAGGAGTACAACCTTGAATTTTCCACACCCAAGAGAAAGAAATCCCTCGTACTTGCTAAGCTCATCATGGCATTTCCTTCTGATATTACCAGTACCCTCGTCAATACTGACTTCCCAGATGGACATCTTTTTTACATCCCCTCAAATGATCCTTGGTACGACGATATCCTCGTCTACCTTCAAACAAAGAAGTTTGAAAACCACCTCTCCAGGGATGATCGTTGATGTATTCGAACTAGCCCCCCCCCCCCTTGATACCTCCTTATTGATGAAATCTTATATCGACAGGGGGTCGAACCCATACTTCATCGATGTTTGACCATTGACGAAGTCGATAGAGTCTTGAATGAATGCCACAGCGGTGCATGAAGTGGTCACCTCTCCGGGATGTCTACTGCCTAGAAAATCATTCGAGAAGACTATATTTGGCCCTCATTATTTCACGATTTCATCCATGGTGTGAAGCGATGCGACAAATGTCATCTTTATGCCAACAAAGCACAAGCACCACCCGCTCTTTTACACCCATTCATCACTGCCAACCCCTTTTGCAAATGGGGCATAGACTTCATGACTTTCAACCCTTCGTCTATAAATGGACACAAATACATCATCGTTGCAGTCGATTACTTCATCAAGTGGGTTGAAGCTATGCCTACCTTCAACAAAACTGTTGACACTACAATGCGTTTTTTCTTTAACCACGTCATCTCCCACTTTGGAGTACCACTCCAACTAGTCTCTGATCATGGGAAGCATTTCAAGAATGATATTTTTGTCGAACTCTCATCCAGTTTAGGCTTCTCCCAAGAGTTTTCCTCCCCACACTACCCTCAGTCAAACAAACAGGTAGAAGCAATCAACAAGGTCCTCAAAACCATGTTGCAGTGCATAGTTAACCAACATAAGACCAATTGGCACCTTATGCTATTTTCTTCACTGTGGGCTTATCGCACGGCAGTTAAAAATGCCACTGGTTTCACACCATTTCATCTAGTCCATGGGGTCAAGGCCACTCTCCCCATTGAATGCAAAATCCCCACATTACACACCGCTATTGAGCTATTACCCGACATTGCTCTGATGGAGCAATATTTGCTAAAATTAGAGTCGTTGGATGAATATCGTCGGTCTTCATTACAACACAATGAGGAAACCAAAAAATGATCGAAGGCCACCTTTGATCACCATGTCAACCTTCGATCATTCAACGAAGGCAACCTCGTCCTTTCTTACGATATCACTGACGATACCCTCAGCCATGGAAAATTTGAGTCACTATGGCATGGACCTTACATCATCCAACACTGCCTCACTAAAGGCACCTATATTATGGCCTCTCTTGATGGCCACCCTCTCAAAGAACCCGTCAATGGGTTGTACTTAAATAAATTTTATCCCTGAGCATAGCCATTCTACACTAGGATTTTTCCTTTTCATACGTGTTTTGTAGAGTTTTTAGTATTATTTTTTCATGCCTTGCATCTAATCCACCATTTTTGTTATTGACATATGCCTCCTCCATCGAACTACCACATCGGTTACACCGACAGAGCCATTCGATGAAAACAAAATCTCACTTCGGTCGCTTGGACCCCTATTCTTCCTCTCATGAACTACTCCACTCCAACGGCATATGTTTGGGCTCAACAACCAACAACCAAGTCGAATACACCATCGTCCTTGGCCTCCTAGATGAGGCCAGTCACCATTGTATCTGTCACCTTAGCATGTTACTTGATTCACAACTCGTCCTTCAACTCAACAATGTGTAACGTGTCCATGATCCTTGCCTCTTCCACAAATACCTACAAGTTAGAATTTTATATCGATAGTTTGATTCCATCACATTTACACATATTCCATGACAATTCATTCAAATAGTAGATAACATGGCTAGCATAGTGTTAGATTGGCATTTATCACATCAAGATACCAGCACGCATACATAAATCATCAACAGTATGTCACAACATATATATTATACATCATCAACAAACACATGTAAACACCACAAAGATCCCAAAAGGTATATCCATCATAAATATATATATCGATCAAAAGTGCCATCAGTGTTTACAAAAAATAAATAAATAGTACATCCAGTATAATACTCGTAGGTAGGTGAACCACCTCACCCCTATAGATACAAAAAGTGCCACATCACCATATACAACACGGGCTCACCAACCTATATAAAAACACAAAAATACATACATCAAGGACCTCACGACACCTCTAGAGCACCACCACCCGATCCTCTCTTAGGAGGAGGTGCCCCACCAGCTAGGGGACCCTCAGGTCCTAGGGGTACCCTGCCAGTCATCGCTGCCCCCGCTACCACTTCTCTATGGATCAGTGTCTGAAACTTTGTCGGTAATCCCACACACTGCTCTAGAACTGCCTCATCCTGGATGCGCGTGCACATGCCCTCAGGCACTCCCTATAATACCGCCTCTAATCGGTGGTGAAAATCCTCAAAATCTCCCCCGGCCCTAACTGGAGGAGCATGTGATGGCCCGACACCTGGATCATCAAAGAGGCACCTCCTGCCTGCTCTCTCTCTTCATCAGTAGGCCTCACCCCAACATCATCCTGTCGCTGTCTCTCTCCTGCCCACTGCTCTCCCCGTGACAGTCTCATTGGCCCTTGACAAGCCGATGCTCTAACCAAATCAACCTCGCACCTGCAAGGTCCCACATCTACACACACAACAAACACACGATAGAATAAACATACACCCATACATAAAATACAATTCTATACTATCTAAAAATCAAAACATCAAATCTAACATCATACCTCTGTGGTTGAACACCTCCATAGGAGGTAGCACCATCTCTGGATCATCTCAGAAATCCACCCCAAAATATGGATAGAAAAGTATGATCTGTGTCATCTGACGCCACACCCATGTAGCCTTAGCCATAAATTAATGGCTCCCCTCCCCACCACCATGATGAACCAAAATAGTTTCCCACCACCTCAATCACAACTCTCGCACACTAGGCGCATATAAAAGCACTCTAGGGCGCAACATTGGCACCCTCTCCAAGAACCACACCACCAAGATGGACCCAAAAGAAAACTCCCCTAATTCAACAGCTCGACACCTGTCCAGCTGCCCCACCATCTTGGCATGCAACATCAAGCCCCAGGAAAAATGCTCACCCTCCAATGGCCTCTGCATAACCCTCAGCTGACCCCCACTAATCCGTTGAGTCGCGAGAACCCCATAGACTCTCACAACCATCGTTTCCACGCAATGATGTACAAGGGAATCCATCACCCCAATTCTAACCACAAAACCCAACATGAAGTTATCCCCAGAACAATACCTTCGAGCTAAGGTAGCCAACTGCCCATGCCTAGGTAACACGGGCTCCGCGGGTAAAGGAGTTCCCCGAAAAGGGAGCTCAGCCAGAAAATATATATCCTCCACCATAGTGAATTCCAACTCCTCACCCCTCACAAGGAAGCAATGTTAATAAGGACTGCACATTGAGATCAGGAAATGCAACAAATACTTCTGTTCTCGAAGTAAAGAGGACTAAAAAAACTTCAGTAGTCGACAAGCTGCCAAAGTATCTCAGACCGTCGACTCCTCATCCCTCATTGCCTCCCTCATGCATGACCAATCCCTTTCTCTCCAATGAACCGAAATCATCCAAATGATCACCTGCATCCACATATACAGTACTTGATCAGCCATCACAACCCATAAAAACATCAAATCTCCACAAAAAGATAAAAATTTTCACCCCTCTTCTTTGCCTCAAAGCCACGACATTTTTTTCCACGAGCGTGCACACATGCGCACCTGTTCATTCCACATTCGCACACTCATGCGCAACTGTTGGCCATACATAGGTGCACCCATGTTCCCCTGTCATAATTACAAACACGCACAAGTGCGAGCCTGTTCACTACACAACTATGCACACATGTGCAACTGTCAGACCCATCGCCATGCATACATGAGTTGTTGTGCTTCTAACAGGCCTGCATTATATGTGCGCCTATGTTTACCCTTCGAACACCCCTATGTGCGGCTCTCCCAAATACAACCGCGCACTCATGCATGTGAATCTTTTGATCTCCCACACACTAGGGGGCCCACACTCACAAAATCCCTTGTACGGTCATTTGTACAGCCCCTGCCCAAAAATGAAATCCAAACTAGTATGCAGGAGGATCCAACCACCAACCTGACACTCGCGGACTCTAGATCGCCCAACTAGATCTCCCAGAATCTCCAAATCTCCTCTCAAATATCTAGTCCACTCAATAAGACAGCAAGTACAAATGCGGTGGCATTGTGGGCCCTACAACTATATATAATCCCTTTTTCCAAACTTCCAGACATCATTCTGGGAGTGTCGGGTGTCTGTTTTTCGATCCGTATTCAGCCATGGGATCAACATCTCGCCACCTACATAATCCCATTCCCTGGGCCATGATCCATCATTGGCCCCCGGGGGGGCCTTTTTCTCATACCACGCTCAGGTACGCATGCTTATTGTTGGTCACTATAATTGCTTAATTAATTTCAAACAACCAAGTGAAACATAAATTATCAACCCAGGGAAGTCTTTTGTTTCAAAGATAGTTGCGCACTATATATGCTCAATTCCAAAAGCACTTAGTGTTGTAGTAA
>ML787071.1:626559-641021 GCA_009831015.1 Picea engelmannii
TGTGTTTCAGCATCGGCCTTGAATACTATTCTGCAAATATAGACACTTATGCACTTCTAAGCAATGGTTAGGTCAAAAGGTAATGTAAAGTATTATGCAAAACAAATTAAACATATAGTGATGAGAAAGGACGTTGTATACCTTGGAGTGATCGGATGAAGTGATAATATGAATCTAGATATAGGTGATGAAGGGTATAATAATGGCAAAAAGTATGGGCAAAAAGGTACAATATGTGGTCCCAACACTTATATTCACACATTATTGAATAACCGTTATATGATATTTCTCTTCAGATATGGTTCACGTCGGGTATTTGGTTTTCATGTGTGCAGGTACTTGATCATTATACATCAGCATTACCCCTTCAGGTATATCATCGACACTGGAATGTAGTCATTCCCTCTACATATCAAACTACATCTCTGAGTCACACCCTCTGATCTTTTGTCTCTAGGATCCCTATATCCGGCTCTGCAGTGCTGTCACCTCCGCTACATTTTGGTACTATCACCCAGTAGCACTCTCCCCCACATGATTTGTCCCATTCATAGTCCCCCTTGGCACTTTGAAACTCATGTTATTTTCAACCTTTAGGGATGGGAGTCCTGATAGTCTTACACATCATCGAAAACCATCCACATGGTTCTATTTTGACTGCACCTCCACAGTATCAATTAGCCCTCCATATCCTCCACCATCATTTTTCCCATCTACAAATTACCCTCCATTCATATTTCCTAATACAGAAACCCACCTATGGGAACCCCACCCCCCACCTATTTTCACGTAACTTGCGCCCTCACAGGCCAAGCCATATTACATTAGGGCACCCATTTCTATATTTGTATGCTCATTCCCAATTATTCTTTATTTATTTGATAATTGTACAAAGCCTTTGTTTCCAGCCTTGGCATAGCTTTTTGTCGTCACCCTTGGCGACCTTCCTTTTATGGCAGGAACAACCCATATCACCCTTGGTTGGGGAATTCATTATCTTCTCCTCCTAATGACACCGTTCATCAACCTCGAGTATCCCAGAGTCCTTATACCTTTGATCTCTGAGTTTTTATACTTTTTCATGCCTTTGTCACAATTTAACCCATGTCTAGTCATCCCCCTAACAACTAGATTTAATTTCATGGTTTCTTCCATTCATACCTCACATATATCCACAACCAAGGACTGTCTTGAGTCTCACCACTTATTTCCTTCTTCCACGTTCCTCATTAGCTCCTAATCTCATCCAGTAGATTTCGTGAAGCCCTTTTCTTCTTGGAGTCACATATCCCTTTCTATCGACATCAACACAGTTTCCAGAAGGGGGACAATATCTTGACTCTCATTACCTTTACAATGAGGAGTCTCAGATGACACAGAGATAACCATCATTGCTCTCTGCTGTCATTGACCCGCACGACATTTGACTTCAACACTTTATCATGTGGCAGTGGGTCTTACTTTGAGACTATTGCAGTTATTTTTATATGTCGAAGACCTCTAAACACTGAAATACTATCAATGTCTAAACAATATCGACACTTCTCATAGGTGTCCTTACCTTTTTCAGAGTTTGTTCCCCATCAGAATATTCCTTTTTCAATATCAAACCACCCCGGAGGGCGCTGCAGTGATCTACATCAACACACAACTTCAGTTACTGTCTTACACATAATTGAGTTACATAACACGAGCATGGGGCATGCCCGCCTCATTTGCACACAATTTTATTATTTAACCCCTTGTGAAAGGTTTGGGTAATTATAGGTCATCTGCTTCTTCACTCCTAGACTATTCACAAGATTCTCAAAGAATCTCATGCGGAAGAGGAAAAAGAGAAGGAGTCATTGAGTTTTGTGAGACGGTTTATCTTAGAAAGATGGGGTCATGCTTGTGGTATTGCCAGAGGGTTTCTCATGACCATAGGGTAAAAGGAACTATGGTCAGGTAAGAGGGTAGGTCATGACCACAGGGTGTGTTTCACAAACCCCTGGAGCCACAAAACTTCATAGGTCCACCATCATAATTATATATATATTTCTTGTTTTATGGAAGACATTTTTTACAAATGTATTTACATGTGTATGTGTGTGATTTTATTTTACATGTGAGAAACATGCCAATCTAAAACTTGATTGGCTAGCTAGAGTATCAGTTAAATGATTAAATCTCCTAGGAACATGAAAATAAATAATATAATCAAAAGATCGTTCTAAGAGATGTACCCTAAGGAACCATTGGTTAAGAGTGGGATAATAAACGTGGTAAACCCCATTTAATTGGGACACAACCAGTTGAGGATCTAAGTAAACCCAGAGGCGATACATGCCATGTGACAAAGCATCATGTAGAAATTGTATTATTGCACTATACTCGACAACATTATCAGTTGTGTCACCTAGAAAAATACCCCCGGAAGATAACAACTAGCCTCTGGGTGTGAAAATCACCTAAGTTGTGGAAGAAAGCCTCTGAGTGTGTCGGATAGCGTTGTCTGTGAACCCAAAGTAAACCTCTGATTTACTTTACATCTGCCACAATGAAAAATAAGACATAAATAAATACATGTCCAAAAACCGAAAAAGAAAAAAATGTATAAAAGGCTATACATATATACAAAAATCCAGCTAGGTGACTGACCTAAGAGTAGTACTTCTAAGGTAGATCCCATTTCTAGGATCCTCTATGGAATTTACCTCAAAATAAACTAGATGGTAAGTGCCCTTATCTAAGACCTCTTTCACAATGAAAGGTATGAATCACATGGGTTTGAACTTGCCTTCTCCCAGGGGATCTTTGTCTTGGTCATAAACTAGGACAAGATCACCTTCGGAGAAAATCTGAGGGTGAACGGACTGATCATATTGACACATGACTCATTTCTTATGAGCCTCGTTGGAAAAGGTTTCATCACGATGTTTCTCATCGAGATTCTCGATATATAGAAGGAGTTCTTCAAGTGGCATAGTGTCGGGCAGTAGTTCCACTGCCAACTTTGAAGAAGGGATCTGACACTCGATGGGTAAGACTACTTCCATACTGTAAACAAGTTGAAAAGGTGAAAATCACTGGAAGTCTTTACAGAAGTTTGATAGGCCCATAACGCCAAATATAAAATCAAATGCCAATTTGACTTGGCCAAATTGATCGTCCGCTGAATAATAGCCTGGAGGGATTTATTCAAAGCTTCAACCTGACCATTCACTTGCGCATAATAGGGTGATGGATATTCCTATTTAAACCCAATATTTGACGCTAATTCAATCATCATTTTATTCTGGAAGTGACTTCCATGGTTAGTGACAATATCCTCCAGGATACCGAATCGTGCTACTATCTGATTGAAAATGAAAAGGGCAGGAGTTTCTCCATCATTTTTAAATTTTATCATATCTTTGACCCTCTTAGTGAAGTAGTCTACTGCTAGGATGATGTAGTGATGCCCCCTAGAATAAGTTGGGTGACATGTAGTGAAATCAAACCCCCACTTGGTGAAAGGACCAAAAACAATGAATGGAAACATAGGAGAAGGGTGTTATTGCATCTTTCGACAGAATATCTGGAACGAGTGACACTTCTTGACCGCCTCAACACAATACTTTATTAACGAGGGCCAAAAGTATCATGCACCTAGAAATTTTTGGGTTGTTTCCAACCCAGAAAGGTGACCGCCACGTGCTCCAATGTGACAATCTTTCAAAATGATATTTTCTTATTTGTGCATAATAAATCATTGAAGAATGCAATCTATCCCCCGATGATACAAAGTGTCATCGAGAATAACATAGTTTCACGCTTGGTGTCGTATTCATCGATGCTCGTCGCGAGAAGCAGAAGCGGGGCACTTCAAAGTCTGAAGATATACAAGTATATCTCCATACGAGGGTTTCAAAGATGAAATTAGAAAGAGATCTCCATTGATAAGTAACTCTTTGGGAATAATATCACCAGATTTGACTGGTAGTTTTGAAATTAGTTCGACGAAGACCAATGAATTTTTAGATTTTGCCGAGACAAAATCCAAGTCAAATTCTTGTAGGATAACTATCCATCTTTTGGTATTTCCACCATTGACCCATCATGTTAACACATATTGGAAATGGTTAACAACGTCAATGATGGTGGTCTTTCGAAGTAATATATAGTGATGGAATAGTTGGATAGTTGGTTGTCATTGATGTCATCCCTTGAATAAAGTTCGATAGCCAATTCTGGTAGCACAAAGGCTTGGGTAATGGAACCAAGTTTGTTATATGGATAATGGTATGAGTTTTGATATATTTGAAGGCAATATTGTTATATATGTATATTACATGTCATGTCATTTTCGTTGGTATGTGGAACGTCACATAACTCCTCATGATTAGAGAGTTATGGCCATGTGAAGTTGGAGAACCCTCATGAGTCATCTAGAAGCCCCAAAAGGTCAAAGTAGTCAAAGTGTTTGCAAAATAAATTATTTAAATAATAAAGTTAATCGAGAACTCCCTAAAATAAGGAAAGTGGGATTCTACATGAAAGTATAAATAAGAGGCAAGTATCTCTAATTTAATCACACTTCAGCCTATTGAATATCATTGAATATCTATTTTGTGAAAGGTTATTTGGGCAGGTATTATTGATAGAGAAAAGAGCAACAGGAAAAGTGCAGCAGGAAACGTGTGGCGGAAAAAGTGTGGTAGGAAAAGTGTGGTATAAAAACTATGGCAAGAAAAGTGCAGTAGGAAAAGTGCAGCAAAAAAAGTGCGGAATAAAAAGTGCAACAGAAAAATCACGGCACAAAAATCACAGCAGAAAAAGTACGACAGAAAAAAGTGCGGCAAAAAAATCGTGGCAACAACATGGTTGGGGTCTATTTATGAGAGATATGGAACATCTTGTTTGAGGTATGTTTTTTGAGCTAGATTTTATCTCTTGATATGGTATTGGATGTTCAATATTGCTTCATATATCATATTTGTTGAGGGATACAGTTGGTATTTTGTTGTCGGTATTTGGCATATGGGTATTGGTATTTTGTTGTTGGTATTTGGCATATGGGTATTGGTATTTTGTTTGTGATGTGTTTCTGAAGTTGTTGGTTTATCTTGAGGCTATATTAAAATGAATACCTTATCACTTTTAATATGTTAATAGTAATCATAGGTACATGTTGGGTACATGGTTGAGACAAGTAGTTGATGAGTTGGCACATACATGAGGTGTATAGTTGATGATTTGGCACATACATGAGATGTATAGTTGATGATGTTGGTACATCTTAATGAGTCAAGGTTGATGCATGGTACATGTTGGTTCAAGTTATTTGTATAGGTTGTTTGGTGCAAGTTGATTGGTATAGGTTGTTACAAGTTATTGGTATAGGTTGACAATGACAGGTTGATAGTGGCAGTGGTTGATTCAGTGACAGTGAGAGGTTGTCTACATTTGGAATTTATATTTCAGGATTATTGGATGGGGCAAGGACAAGTGGTTGTAGCCATCTTCCGGTTGTAGCTAGAGAACTTACGGGGTTGTAGCCTCCTTCTAGCTTTAGCCAGAGTATTGGGGAGTTGGAGCTTCCCTCAGTTTGTAGCCTAAGAAACTAGGGGGTTGGAGCCTCCTTCCAGTTGTAGTTGGAAAAAAAAGGAAGTTGGTGCTTCCAATGAATTTAATTCTTCAAGACATATAAGAAAAACCATTCCTTGGTTTTCTCCCACTTTGGGTTTCCACGTAAAAACACGGATGTATTGTGTATGTGTATGATTGCTCATTTGTTCATTGTTTATTTACTCTGCAATTATTGGATGATAATGCTACACTGATATAACACTTGCATTATATGGTTAAAAAGGATTAAATTTCTCTATTATTGATTCACCCTCCCTCTCAGTAATCTAAGAATTGGTATCAGAGCGAGGTTCATTCAGGAAACAATTTAATCACTGGAAGGAGATAATGGATTATTCTGAGAATGGAGTAACAATGTTTAATGGTCAATTTTTTTTTAAGTATGATATGTGGAGAAGAACGACAAAAGTGTTTTTACAGGCATAGGGACATTATATTTGGCTATCAGTTGTTATAGGATATGATAGTTCAAAAAGGGAAAAGACTGTAGCCAAGAAGGAATTGAAGAAGAATAACAAAATAGCAATGGATTTCATATGGGAAGGCTTACCTAATCTGGTAATAGAAAAGGTTGGTAAATGTTCATCAAGCATGTTATTCCATATAAAAGTTAGGGTTATATGTTAGAATTTCAAAACATAGATCAATAAAATCATTTAGTACACCATGATTTGGGACAGGAAAAGTAATTCTTTTATTAATAACTCAATGATTATACATTTACAATCAAAGCCGGCTACCGTTCTGCGAACCTGGTTTGGGCTCCTCTTCACCAGGCTCCAAGTGCACCTTTGTATGGATTCTCCTCTCAACCTTGTGATCTCTTCTTGGGAAGTGAATGGGTTCTGATGGAGGAATAAGGGATAATAATGGAATGCTAGGCAATTCTCACAAAAGGGTTGCAATATCTTGGGCAAGGAGGGGAAGTGAATTCGAGCAAAGTTTCACTTTTCTTATTATTAGATATGAAATGAGACCCCAACACCTCCTTTTATATGACAAAAGGATGGTTATTTGGTTGGGTGACGGGCTATAGCAGGTGGGTTAGTTGGGAAACTACCCAATATCTAGTAATCTCAACGAATTCGTTGCAACTTTTGCAAGTGTACGCGGGCTATAATGGTGTAGCATTCATATGTACGCGAGTTTTAATGGTGCAGGAAGTGTATGTACACGGGAAATATTGGTGCAGGAAATGTATAGCTTCAAAAAATAGGTTTTTAAGAAGAACAACTTAGTAGTGCTTTGGCAAAAAATGAAAGTAAGAGGGCCAAAGGCCATGTATGCACGTGCAGATAAATTTAGGGTTATAAAAAAAAGGTTGTGACAAAATGACAGGTGCAGGAGGTGTCCTATTCCCTTGTAGGAACTTATTAACCTTAGCACATCTTGGACAATCCTTCATATAACAATCCTCAACACAGATAAGGCAAGGATAACGATGTTTTCACTTTTCTTTATCATCAACAGGATGAGTCTTGGGTTTATCGGATTGTTGATTATTATTTGTATCCTCTTTATTCTTACCCTTCCCTTTCTTTTTATTTTTATTTTTACCGGTAGGTGTAGACTGAACTGTATTAATCTCATAGGTTTTACCGAGAGAAGGAGTAGGAGGAGTAGCATTTTGTACATTAGCAATAGTAAATTTGGGATTGTAATGACTAGCTTGTTTGGAATGAGTCTCATCGTGAAAAGTTCCAATCACACCATCAATAGCATGAGAAGCTACTGGAGGCATTGGGGTTGGATTTGTAGACAGGAGAGGAGCATCAGGGATCAAGTCATATAACTTTCCCATTTGTGAATAAACAAGATCGAAGTATTGAGCATGTCTAATCACCTTCTCTTCATTGTTGACACCTCCCATGGAAACATCACAAGCTATAGGACCGATGAGTGATTTGGTAAACCAATCAGCCAACAATTGATCAGGAAGGGGGAATTTGATTAATCATCTTCTCCTCCTCCACTTGTGAATATGATTATAAATGTGAGTGGAAGAGGATTGTTTAAATGAACTCAACATTTTGGTTCTTGTCTCATATCGTATTGGTAACTGGTAATGTGTCAAGAAATCCATAGCTAAGGTGTTAAATCCATTGAAGAATCCTTGTGGAAGTTTGATATACCATTTGGATTCCAAACTCGTAAGAGTTCATTGGAAAAAGGTGTAATCAAATGGAGTCATCCATCAAGGAGTTGGATGAACACTAAAGATGAAATGTCATGACATGATTGTTTGGGTCGTGTCCTGATTGACCGTCAAACTTAGGAATTTATGATGATAATTTGGTAGGTATGACCGACCAATAAGGAGAATGAAAAATAGGATCATTCAAAATCCTAGAAAAATTCGTAAATCCAAAGTAGCTAGAAACGACAATTGTCGGTTCACTTGAGGAAACTGGTAATTTTGAGGAGGAAATATCGTAGGTATACCAGTAGGAACATAAGAAATTTGTAAACAATTAGAGGGTCTCATTGAATTTGGTGGTGGAGGGTTTTATTCAAGTAACCTATTGACACAAAGTTTAATTTTTTCTACCCTTTAAAACTGAAGCGTCAACTTTTCCTAAGTCATGGAGCCGCCCTTAGTCCAAAAAAAAAAGGGGGAGGCAGAGTATTTCTTTCCTTTCCGGGTTTCGAAATTCATTTTTTCTCAAGGTATGATCTTCAACCATCCCATTTTCCCGGTGCCGAAATATCGAAACCATTTAACATATTAAAAAAATAAAACAAAAGGGGGGGGGGGGAGAAACAAATGTTACATTTTCCGTCGCTTTCCACAAAGTACTCTTGAATCCGTAATGAATTAAACTCCTAAATGCAATCATCTTTCCCTTAGTCTTTCACGATTCGGGTTTCTTTCTACTAAAGCATTTTCGAACTCTCAACCTTCAAACTTCCGATCCTCGATTTTCCGAAAAGAAAAGCTAAAAAATAATTATTCACTAATCTTGATTAATTAAATCTTTAATACGAATGATTAGGGACTCACTAATCCCATTGCAATTTTGCGATCGAGGGTTTTCTTATGACATATCTCCTGACAACAGGATCCCCAAAGTTTCGAAATGTGAAATCGCGTTTTCTTTAAACAAAGTCTAAGATTAAGGTTAAGTTGTTTTCAAAACATGATTAGTGATAACTCAGCTACTTTTTGCATTTCAGGAATTGAGGAAGGCAACGATTTTCAAAATTCCAGTTTTGAAATAGCCAATATACAACAGTATTAATAACAGATAAATGAAGATATTTTGATGCGAAAGCATATCTCCAGGAACATCTTTCCATTAAAGCATTAATTTTTCATCGCATGTATCAGTACGCTCTTCATAACATAAATTAAGGGTTAATAAAGGTCATGTGCTTTGAACTTCATTCTTATCCTTTAAATCTGTAGCAAATCACATTTATCCAATTTTATACACATTTTCTCTGTAAACAGGTTTCTGGTCCAGTGCAAACATCATGGCACCTAAGAAGGCACCCAATAAAAGTGAAGAATTTGCAGAAAGCTCGCGTCCAGATGGATACATTGTGTCTAATACAATACCACATGCCATCGATACCATAAAATCCTGGAGGAAGATTTTTGAAACTCTGGATTATGAAATTAATAATTTCCCTCATGTTGTTGACAACAAACTCTGAGACATAGCGGAGTCTGAGCTTCACAAAGTATCTACACAGTCACGACTCATGACTTATAATGACATGATCAGTTGGGCCTTAGAGAGAATAGACGTGTAGACAAGAAGAATTCTAGATAGTCGAGGGGTCATCATTGGCTCTTTCAGACTAAATCATATACAAGTAATGTATAAACTGTCTCCCAGTCCCAAGTATATTTATAATAAATATTTCATTAGTGATTTTCAAAGGAAAGAATGTTTTGAGTCATACCAAACGTATCCTAGCATAATCAAAGACTGGTGGAGACACAAAGAAAAATTCAGGGCCGACACCCATGGTATTTATGCCACAACCTCTTTAAATGAATATATGGTCTATGTGGTGATGATGTTATGTAGAATTTCCGAGAAGAAAAGTCCTACCCATTTCGCTATAGAATGGGTACCTCTTTTGCATGAGGCAAAAAAATGTTACAACTTCAATTGGGATAAGATTTTATCCGATAACATAGTGAAGGAGGTCACGGAATATCATATTGCAAGATCCAAAGGTTGACCAATAGCCTTTTATATGTATACATACATCATAGTTGCTATATTCTTCACAACTCCTTTCCCTTTTATGAATTGGAGTTGGAATCCGACTTACCCAGAACCTATTCATGAATATCATTCTAAACTTTGGGAAGAAAACGCCAATTAATCATTCTATGAAATCTGTCATTTCGTGGTGATACCACTACATTAGATTTTGTACGACTGTGCACCTCCCTGCATTTCAAAGTTGGTCATAGGAATCCTCGAGGAAGTTGTTGACTGGTTTATAGAGGATAATTTCTCCTACATCAGAGTTTTTGGATGTTCAATCCCTCCACATGTTCTCCTAAAATTCCTCCGTGACAGACTGGTGTGGAGGGAGGTAGCTCATCAAATAGTAATAGGTGGAATTGGGATATAACTAAAGATGGCTCAAAAGAAGTCTTGGTCGGTTTTTCCCATTCAGATTTGGAAATTTGCACTTCTCAACTTGGGTCATTCCAAAGTTGAAGTGGTAGCACTGGAGGAGGTCAAGTTGGTAGACCTCGAACACAGGAAGTACGGCCCTTACCAGTTAGTGGGAAAACACATGGCCCACTATAATATGAAGGCTTATGAACATGAGAAGTCCCATTGTGATGACATGTTCAAAGGGACTAGGACCTATGAGGAGGTGTTAGAGAGGGTACAGACACTGTCGTCCGACTTGCAACCTAGTTTTCAGACCTTCCGGAAGCATAAATGGAGTGGTCTGCCCAAAGTATTGCAAGGATAAGCAATCACCCTTCTTCAAGAACAAGAAGATACTCCTCCAAGCTTCGGAAAAGAAGAATAGGATAAAATCAATCCTGAAGAAATTCCACAGGATACTGAAAGGTATTCACAAAATGAAGAGGCCTTACAAACAGAAAATCCAGAGACGGAAGCAGAGAGGAGGTCTGGGACACCTCCCAAGTCCAGTAAGTCCACTCCCCCTTCATCACCTATTGTTGATGTCAATATACCTAAGGCCATAGGAGAAACAAGATCTACAGAGCTAGGAAGTCCCATAGCTTCCTTAACCACTTTACAGTCTACCTTTGGACTCCCACAGATGGGAGCCATATATGTTAGTGATCTCATCCCTATCTCCAGGGATGAGATCCCTCCTTCTGATTATGTTTTCATCAAAAAGAGGAAGGTTGTCCTAAAACAAGTGATGTATATGAGAGAGCGGGGTATGGTAAAGAAGCATAGGCCCTTGGTGGATGGCCATAATTTGGAAGAGGACGATTTCTCTATATAGGTAGCAGGCTCCATGGGAGACATGGAAATAACAAACCTTTTTACTATGGAGAACATGAGATCAAGGATAAATAAGAGTAACCACACAATAGTTCAATTGCAATACCAGTTAAAGAATGCTGAGAAATTTTTTATATAAGAGGTGAATAAAAGCTTGGAGCAAGCCAGAGCTATTGAAAGGAAAGAAATTCAATAACTCAAATCAAGCCTAGATGAAATGAACCAGAGGATACAATCAAGTCAAGTGCTGGTTACTCAGAAAAAGGAGCTCGTAAAAAAGCTACATGCTAAGTTAAATTTGACAGAATTATGGGTTGTATACTTAAAGGCTTTCCAGACCCTCTCCTTGGAAGCACATACAAAGATAGAAGCTGAGCAACAGAAATTGATCTCCAAAATAGAGATCATCCAAAATTACTTTCAAGAGGTAAGAAAATACCTTGATAATATTATTTTACTGGAAAAGGAGGTTAAAGCAGCAAGGAATATCTTCCAAAAAGAAGTTGCATCTTCAGGAAACAGAGAGATGTCAAAAAATCTAAAGCTTTCTGTCATAGAATAGATAAGAGGAGACATCATGCTCAAGGTATGGGAAACAGACATATCCAAAAAAAAGTAGTCAAAGAAATCAAAGATGCATGTGAGGGAATCTTTGATTCTTTGAATAAGAAAGAGTTAGTTATTGAAAGAAATGATTTCTCTGAGCTACTGGGGTAGATAAAAATTGTGAAACAGTAGTTGAACTGCAAAGAGAGCTCGAAGGAGATTCAGGCGGAAATTTCATAGTTGAAGGAAATCGATGCCAACCTAATTGACAGATGGTTGGTATAGCCCAATTTAAAGTTGCAAGTGATCAGGTTTGCTGATAAAGGTTCTGAAGACCAATTTCCAAAGGTCCAAATAAAGTTTTATCTATTTGAAACTAAGGATCTTTTGACACCTCCTAGAAATTTTGTTTATTTTCTGGAGAAATGTATTGAATATATAGCATCAAAGGAGGGAGAGACTTCAACTAAACAATAAAGTATCGTTTGAAATCTTATACAATTGAAATGATAGAAAAACAAAAGTTAATCATGCAATGGTTAAGGTTGTAGTTTTGTAACTATTTTTCTCCTAAAAAGTAGGAGATTGCTAACCATCAAGTATTGATGACCTTGTATAAATACAAGGAGCGAAGACTGGAATAGGGATTTTTTCTTTCTCTAAAAAGGCATTTTGACGAAGTAATTTTCAAGAGACTCTGAATTAATAGAAATGTAGATTGAAGATTCTAGATTTTGTCATGTCTGAGTTATGTGTCCCCCTGTCTTTTCATCTTCCTTTCATATATCTAATTAATGAATGCTTGGCTACAATTTAGTACAACCTCTACTGTGGAAATTATTATTCTTGTTATTTAAATCATTTACATTTTTTCCTCTGTATCAGTTATCAATAGATACAAGACCTGTAAATGTTTAGATTTCAATATCATATGCTTCATTAATATTTTTCTTGTTTCTGTTGGAAGATTGGTTGTTGTCATTGATGTCAACCCTAGTCATGGGTTTTTTACCGCAAGATTGATGAAGGTATTTGGAGATGAAGGGATATGGACATGTAGATACAACACCCATGGATGGATAGTATACATCATGTTATTTCCAGTGGTATGTGGCACGTCACGTGGATCCTCATGGTTGAGGAGAAATGAATTTTTGAAGATGACAAAGTGAATTGTACATGTAGGCCCTAAAGATAATTAAAGAAAAGAATTATAAAATAAAAAAGTGTCAGGTCGGCCCTAATGTTAAAAGGAAGTGACATAAATAGTATAAATAAACATCATTATACATTCATTTGATACAAGTCAAATTTCAGAGGGAATAAGAACTAAAAGAAGGCCGAATTTCAAGGGAGGATGAAGTCTTTTGGTGATGTGTTCTAAGGTGTGTTATTTTCAGGTCATCTTACCATTTTTTCTATAATTTTTTTTCTAGAACGATTCATATGGTGAACTCGCTATGGTATTGAAAAGACATATCAAGGTACATTTGGTAAAAATTTTATCTCTTGATTCGCTATAATTATGGAGATACCCTCTATGGGAGATAGGGTTTGTGACCAGTCCTGAAGCTAGTCAATAAACAAGTGTTCCGGGTAAAACAGTCATAACTTCTTCATACATAATCCAAATGAAGTGGGACCAATTCCATTGGAAAGAGTACAGACTGTAGTTTCTTTTGTATGAGGTTCATAATTAGATATTAAATATTTCGCACGGGTAATGTTGTACAAGTTGGGTCTTATGAATAGACCAGAATTGAATAAAGTCTACCATTCTTTCTATAACCTCTTTTTGGGGAGGATTCAAGGAGTGAAAATTGGAGGAGTTTCAAAGAATACATTGAGAAATATTATCTACAGGATCAGAGTACTCTAAGAATTAAAAAATTGCAGAAATTGAAGAAATCTCAGGAAGCATTATCAGGTTATATGTGATGATTGGTTGATGGTGATGATTTAATGTAAAGTTTCATTATCTCTCATATATTCTTGGGTGGAAGGAAGAGGAAAGGATGGAGAGTTCAAATATCTCTTGATATTGGAGGATTGTATCTTCCTCTTGGAGGTTTTTCCCTCCCTTTACATTTGGAAGTTGTAGCTACCTTTGGAAGTCATTACTTCCCTTGAACAATAACTATTGATTATTTCTCATATATTGTGCATGGTGTATTGTGGTGTATTGTTGTAACTATTATACTATTGTTCTTTGCTCATTGGATATAGTTGAATGGTTTAACTAAAGGTTTAAAAAGGTTTTAAATTTTACTTGATACTGATTCACCCCCCTCTCAGTATCAATAATTGGTATCAGAGCAGGTTGCCTTCAGAATAGTTTAACCACTGGAAGGAAAATCTTGAGCAGAGATGGATGACCATGAGAACATTTCAAATGGGATTCAAAAATTTGATGGAATAAATTATGCATACTATAGTGATAGAGTGAAAACTTACCTAATGGATTTGGGAGTAGATGTTTGGTACTCAGTTTTAAATGGCTATGTAATCCCAAATAATGCTCCAACCGATCCAAATGAGAAGAATATTATGATTTGTAATTCAAAAGCCATACATGTTATTCTAGTAGCATTGGCACCAACAATTGCTAGCAAAGTGATGGGATGCAATACTGCTAAAGAGGTATGGGACAAACTCAAGAATATCTATGAAGGTGATCCAAAATTTAAGCAGGTAAAGCTTCAATGACATAGAGAAGAATTTGAAAATTTGAAGATGAATGAAAAGGAAGATATTGCAACCTATCTTCTTAGAGTTGATGAAGTTGTTAATGCTATCAGAGGATTAGGTGAAGATCTCGATGAATCATTGGTTGTACAAAAAGTGTTG
>ML787071.1:641258-672435 GCA_009831015.1 Picea engelmannii
ATTCCTTTTGGGGATACAAAGACAATGCAGAGAGTGAACAAGAAGATGAGAATCTTGAAAAGTTGAAGCATGTTGAAACTAAAAATAGCAAGATTAGAAACACAAACATAATACTAAAAGGTGAATTGAGTAGTTGTGAAGAATAGAATTACAATCTTGAAAAGACCATTTATAGCTTGAAGGAACAATTAGAAGATTATGAGAAATTGAAAGTAGAATTGGATTACAGAAAAGGGGAGCTACTATTGACAACAAAAAAGTTGAAGAAGTTCGAAAAAAATCACTGAAAAATTAGATGAGATCCTTAGCAGTCAAAGATATCCAAATGATAAGATAGGACTAGGATACAATGGCATTTTGAAGACAACAGAACAAGAGAAGGAAGTTGAAAATGATGAAACCAACACTCCAGAACAAGTTGAACAACAAGATATAAAAATAGAATTCGGAAGGAATGAGACATCAAGAAGATCCTCTCCCATCAGGTATGAAAGCAATAATTATGAAGGAAACTACAAAAGAATATATCATGAACCCAGATGGACCACACCACAAATAAGATCACTTATGCCCAGGTATCAAAATTTCTTTCTTGGACATTGTTATACTTGTGGAAATTTTGGACACAAGGCAATCAATTGTAGAATCAATGAAAGGAATAACTATGCAAGATACATGAATGGTGAAAATAGTAGATATGGAAATGTTCATAGACCTGTCAACATAAATTATAATCCATTTGACCCATTAATGGATGAAAATACTGTATGCTACAAGTGCAATAATCTTGGTCACAAAGCACAATATTGCAGAGAGATGAAGGAAGATAATCGTATGTCAAATGTCTACATACCAACTACAACATGGAAAAGGAAAGAAATTACACAAAATGAAAATTTTCGAATAGCATTGGTCGCTAAAGAATGCAAAGAAGAAGATGAATGGTTCATAGACAGTGGGTGCTCATCTCATATGACCGGAGATCAAAGAAAATTTATTAGCTTGAAGAAAAGAGGTGGAAATGTTGCATTTGGAGATGACTCATCTACCAAAATACTTGGAAAATGAGCTGTAAAGCTTGGAAGTGAAAATGTAAAAGCAGGAAAAGTCCTATTGGTTGAAGATCTGAAACATAATATCCTCAATGTCAGCAAAATATGTGATCAAGGATACACTCTTACCTTTGACTCCTGAAAATGTAAAATCAGAGAAAATAACTCGGGAAGATTGGTTGCAACTACAATAAGAAGATCGATCAACATATACATCCTAGACATGAAGAAGAGAGATAATATAGAAGCCACACAAAATGATTCCAAGGAAAAAAAATTCCCAAAGACCAAAAATAAGGATGAAGTATTATTGAATGCCACATGTTCAGGGGGAGCAGCCCCAAAGAAGAAGGTTACCTTTTGCCATTAAACTCAGGGGGAGGAGCCCTAACCTTTGCCATTGATTTCAAATAGGGAGAGAAATTGGGATCATGATGATAGGGGGAGCATGAGTGTTGCCATCAATGACAAAGGGGGAGATTGTTGGAAGATTGGTTCTTGTCATTGATATCAACCCTCGTCATGGGTTTTGGACCGCAAGATTGATGAAGGTATTTGGACATGAAGGAAAATGCACATGCAGATACAACACCCATGGATGGATAATATACATCATGTTGTTTTTGGTGGTATGTGGCATGTCACATGGATCCTCATGGTTGAGGAGAAATGAATTTTTGAAGATAACAAAGTGAATTGTACATATAGGTCCTGAAGATAATTAAAAAAAAGAATTATAAAATAAGAAAGTGGCAGGTCGGCCCTAATGTTAAAAGGAAGTGACATAAATGGTATAAATAAACATCATTACACATTCATTTGATACAAGTCGAATTTCAGAGGGAATAAGAAGTAAAATAAGGCCGGATTTTAAGGGAGGATGAAGTCTTTTGGTGATGTGTTCTAAGGTATGTTATTTTCAGGTCATCTTACCATTTTTTCTATAAAATTTTTTCTATAACTATTCAGATGGTGAAATCTCTATGGTATTGAGAAGACATATCAAGGTACCTCTGGTAAAAATTTCAGCTCTTGATTCACTATAATTATGGAGATACACTCTGTGGAAGATAGGGTTTGTGACCAGTCCTGAAGCTAGTCAATAAACATGTGTTCCAGGTACAACAGTCATAAATTCTTCACACATAATCCAAATGAAGTGGGACCAATTCCATTGGAAATATTACAGACTATAGTTTCTTTTGTGCGAGTTTCAGAATCGGATGTTAAATATTGAGCGTGGGACATGCTGTACAAGTTGGGTCTTATGAATAGACGAGAATTGAATAAAGTCTACCATTATTTCTATAACCTCTTTTTGGGGAGGATTCGAGTGAAAATTGGAGGAGTTTCAGAGAATACATTGAGTAATATTATCTACAGGATCAGAGTACTCCAAGAATTGAATAATTGCAGAAATTGAAGAAGTCTCAGGAAACATTATCAGGTTATATGTGATGATTGGTTGATGGTGATGATTTAATGTAAAGTTTCATTATCTCTCATATATTCTTGGGTGGAAGGAAGGGGCAAGGATGGAGAGTTCAAATCTCTCTTGATATTGGAGGATTGTATCTTCCTCTTGGAGATTTATCCCTCCCTTTACATTTGGAAGTTGTAGCTACCTTTGGAAGTCGTTACTTTCCTTGAACAATAACTATTGATTATTTCTCATATATTGTGCATGGTGTATTGTGGTGTATTGGTGTAACTCTTATACTATTGTTCATTTCTCATTGGATATAGTTGAATGGTTTAAGTATAAGTTGATTTTTTTTTTAAGTTCTACTTGATACTGATTCACCCCCCTCTTAGTATCAACAGTTTCATAGTCTTCTGTTACAATGTGAGATTCCTCTTAAATTGATGCCTCCCCTTGTTAATAGTTTTATGTTTTTCCTCATATCATGCATGTTTCCTTTCCTTTAAATTTAACTCAGATACAAGAAACGAACTAAAATTTAGTCATCCTATTAATTCATGTTTTAAAATCATTCTCTTTACATTGTGAAATAGAGATAACGAAGCCTAAAAAGAAAACACATAATTGTATCTTCTTTACCTTTATCCTTCATGACAGTACCAGTTTCAAGGCATCCTAACATCGAAATCGGTCTTTCAGATCAAACCAACATCGCTCTAAATTTATTTAACACTATATTCCAAACAACAAATAGCCGGGTTGAGTTAGAACATTCATGGGCAACAATTGAGAGAGATATCAGCATTCAGGAAAACTAGGAATTTCAACAAAGACAGTTGAGAAACCAACTATAGCCCTCACTTTTTAATCATTGATTTTTCTGTCCTGAACTTCCTCTATCTTTTCAGATGCCTTGACAGTATACTTTAGAGCCTTAAAGTATAAACTCAGGAACAACATCTTTTTGGTGCCATTGTCGGGGAATGGAGAAAGGAAGATTTTTCCCTGGGAAGAACGACATTGACACTTTCCTTATTTGATAGTGAACAAAGTTTGAAAACCTTATAAGGCTACCTTTATCTTTCACTTGGCGACTCCACATTGTTTAAACTAGCTCTTAACCAAAATAACACTAGGAAGAATCTAGACGACAAGAAGATTTCGCCTTTTTTCGACCCAGAAAAAATTATAAAATCAAGAAGATACTTTTGACAGACTGTCTCATCGACAAATAGAAATTATCAACCTAAATTTACATAGTCTGACTCTAAATATCAACATGGTGAATCAAGTATTCCACCCCCTTATAGGGAATACTCTGTTGATAAAGTTACAACCCCTGAATCAAATTTGGTTCTGCCCGTTTTTAAGACCGAACCTTTCTCAGTCGTTTCCCACACCAATAGAGAATGAAGATATACCTCACTTCCTGTTGCGACCGACTCTCCCTCGCTTCTCGGCGTTCGATTTCCCACCTCTCAAAACTCAAAAAATTATCCTATATATCTCAACTCAGCTTCTGTTGATTCTCCTATATTTTCACCCTGTGATTCTGAAGGAACCAGTCCACATTCCCCAAGCCCCTTTTTCTCAATTTTCCTCCCCATCGATAACTGATTTCTTGAAACCCTTCCTTATAACCCCCAAATTTCAACCGCTAAATCCACAATGGCTGCGGCTGGAGGAGGTGGGGCAAGAGGTGCTACCGCAGGTGGTCCAGGAGGAGGAGAAGGTGGTCAAGTACTGCCTCCTCAGATATTTGCAAAGGTTGTTACAATATATGATCCTATGGTTCTACCAGTCCCTCTCCATGATTTACCAGAAAATTACATGAAAAACCTGCCCAAGTTCATGGGAGAGGGCGATTTAACGACGACTAAACACATAAATTTTTTCGATCAATTCGCTGACATTATTGGATTGGAACATGAAGATGTTTACTCCAGGCTCTTGGTTCAAACCTTTGAAGGGAAAGTAAGAACCTGGTTTCGAGGCCTAGCAGTTGGATCTATACCGTCATACGATGAACTTGAAAGCACTTTTATCACATAGTGGGCTGAAAGACCATCTTTATTATCTAACTGAATTTGGAGCTCTTCGAAATAAAAACTCTGAATCAGTTCTTGAGTTTACCCAATGATTCAATAAACAATAAGATCCCAACCAAGGTCAAACCCTCACAACCTGCAGTGAAAGTGACTTTCGCTGGATCTTTTGATGTTGACTTCTCCCTACTATTAAGGGAGAAAAGATCAGTAGATCTCACCAAGATGCAAGATGATGCCTTGGAAACTGAATCTAACATGATGGCATCAAGGAAGATGAAAACCAAATTTGAGATTGGAAACAAAGAAATCAGGAGATACAAGGAGAAAGGAGGACCCTCTAGATCAGGAAGATCTTCAGAAGACAAAATGGATGATATGGCTAGAATCATCAAAGAACTATCAAAAACAATATCGAGAATGGAACTAGATCAATCTAAGAATGAACATTACCCTAGAAAAGAGTTTAGGAAGAACCCTAATCCTCAAAACCACTAAAAAAAAATTAAGAATGAAGATCAAAAAATCCAAACCCCTTTTAAAAGTGAAAACTTTATAGGAGGACAAGATGTGGAGGATTTCGAGGATTTAGAAGAGGATATGAACAATATTGGTGATGATTGCTTACAACCTTATATAACAAGACACGATTACGAAAAGTCTTTGACTACAGAGTATAGGACTGGGAGTAATAAGAACAACAGTGTTTCAGAAGATTCTACCTACCAAGGAATAGCGGATGGTATAATGGTCGAGCTCCACCAGAAGTATAACCTAAGACCTAGAAACAGGGTTTCCACAACCGGTCCAGTTAAAAAGATACTGTCGAGGGTTGAAACTGACCAAGCAGTTTCAAAAATCACTGAAAAATAGACTGAAGGGACTAAGATAGTGGAAATTCCACCCTTAAGCATGCAAAAACTAGACACCCCTGTTACTGAAACAAAGGCCCCTCAACCAAGGAAAGTTGAAAAGAAAGGGTTGGAGACTCAAACCATGGAAATCGACAAAACCATTGGAAGTTTTAATCTAGATAATTAAATTAATAAGATCAAAATCCCTATTCCCCTTATCGAACTGGCCAAAAACCCGATATACTGAAAACAAATTGCTAAAATGATTAGTTTTTCGTAAAATGAAAGTCAGGACGATGTTATAAACTTAGAAGATGATAAGCCTAACATAATTTTCGGCCCACACTTCGAAGGTGTCAGAGACATTGTTTCCCCTTTCTACATCACTTTGACTATTTTCAACCATATGCTCCATAACTGCATGTTAGATTCTAGGGCCTCTCACAATGTGATGCCTAAAGAAATCATGGACAAACTCGGCCTTGAAATCACCAGGCCTTATGGAGATTTATATTCATTTGATTCGGAGAAATTCAAGTATATAGCCATGATAAAGGACTTAGTTGTAAACCTTGCACAGGTACCTACAAAAAGCATTTTAATGGATGTAGTTGTCTCAGATATAACCCCAAAATATGGCATTCTCTTTTACCAATCTTGGGGTGATAAAATTGGAGGTTCCCTTCAACTTGATATGATGTACGCAACAATTCCAGTTTTTGAAGGACAGTTCACGCAATTGTACAGAGAAACCAGGTTAGCATTTACGGTTAGTGACCCTCTCAGCCCAAATAATTATCCTGTATATATTGTTGATCAGGATTTAGGTAATTGTATATTATCTATAGATGATGATGTTTATGCATGTATAGAAGAAAGTTGTACAGGAAATAAAAAGGAAAAATAAAAAATAGAAAGAGATGTATATAACACTGGTGTTTGGAAAATGTTTTTTGATGGTGCCTCATCTTATCTTGTAGCTGGGGCTAGAGTGATTTTTGTGGAACCTAATAACCAATTTTTTATCCCTTTCTCTTATGGGCTACAGTGGAACATTGACCACACTAATAACGTATGTGAGTACGAAGCTCTAGTGTTAGGGTTAGAGGTCGCTAGGAGAATGAAAATTGAAAACTTGGAAGTTTTTGGTGATGCAGAGTTGATCGTGAAACAGGTTGATTGCCAGTACCAGGCCAAGCATCCTAGGTTAAGGTCATATCGAAATTGTGTTTGGGACCTAATCGAAATTTTTTTCTCCTCTATTAATAGTCACTTCATTTTGAGAGTAAAAAATCAACAAGTGGATGCTTTAGCCAACGATGCTTCGACTTTCGCACCTCCCACTGCTTTCAAACTAAAATATTGTATACAAATGAGACATAGTCCTTCCATACCCAATAACATACAACATTGGCAAGTCTTTGAGGATGATGAACAACTCCGAAAATTTTTAGAAACAGTAGACAAGTTCGCCGAAACGCATGCTAACCAAGAGAACAAGAATGATCCTATTTGGATCATGCAGGAAGGGGAAGACCCCCAAGAGTTCCAAGATAAAATCTCTAGTCACCGTATGCTTGTTTTAAAAAATAATCAGATACCCAAGGGCCTGATTCCCTTAGAAACGCTCTTTAATCATGATGACATCCCTTTGAAAACTGCCTTACAGCCTCAGCCAGAAGAGGTCGAAGATTGCAATATAGTTACCAAAGAGAGTCCTATATTAGTTAAAGTATCTAGGTACCTGTCTCCTGAAATCAAGAGTAAATATGTTGAGTTTCTTAAAAAATACAAAGATGTTTTTGCCTAGTCTTATGACGAGTTGAGAACTTATGATACGACTATCATGGAACATAAAATTCCATTAAAATCAGGTGTAAAACTTTTTAGGCAGAAACTCAGGCAAATTAACCCTATCTTATTACCAGTGATAGAAAAAGAGGTCAAAAAACTCCTGGATTCTTAAATCATAGTTCTGCTGAGATACTCTGAGTGGGTAGCTAATTTAGTCCTAGTCAGAAAGAAAAACGACGAAATCAGACTGTGTGTCGATTTCAGAAACCTGAATCGATCATCACTCACTAAAAGTAGTTGGAGCTAATAGAATGTCTATGATTGATGGTTTTTCAGGTTACAATCAGATCACAGTGGATCAGGAAAATAAAGAAAAAACTGCTTTCACTACCCCTTGGGGTACTTTCATGTATGATAAAATTCCTTATGGTTTAATGAATGCAGGGGAAACTTTTCAACGAGCCATGGATATTTCTTTTGTGGGTGAAAGAGATAAGTTCTTTATTATCTATCTTGATGACCTGACTGTGTTCTCTAAAACTAATGCAGAACATCTAATGCACCTTAAACAAACCTTCGGGAAATGCCAAAAATTTGGTTTGTCACTCAATCCCAAGAAATATCATTTCGCAATGCAAGAAGGTAAACTCTTGGGCCATATCGTGTCTAAAGATGGAATCAAAATTGATCCAAAAAGGGTTGAGGCAATAGATACTATAAATTTTCCTAGAAATGTAAAAGAAATTCAGTCTTTTTTAGGAAAAATAAATTTTTTGAGGAGATTCATCCCTAACTTTGCTGAAATTGTAAAATTGATAACATATATGCTCAAAAAGGACAGTGAAGTGAGATGGACAAGCAAAGCCAAAGTGTCATTTCAACGCATCAAGAAAGTAATAAGCGAAGCACCGGTCTTGGCAAGCCCATATTACAAAAAAGAGTTTTTGATTTTTTCTTTTGCTTCAGAACATACTATCGCAGTTGTATTGTTACAGAAAAATGAGGAAATTTTTGAGCGACCTATTTCATTTTTTAGCAAAAGTCTCAGAGATGCTGAGTTGAAATATGATATATTGGAGAAACAAGCCTATGAAATGGTGAAATCTCTCAAGGCTTTTAGAACTTATGTGTTGTACTCAAAGATCATTGCTTATGTACCCTCTAGCTCTGTTAAAGATATCCTGGTGCAACCAAACAATGACGGAAGAAGAGGCAGGTGGTTAGCTAAGATCCAGGAGTTTGACCTAGAAGTCAAACCAACTAAAATTATCAAACGTCGGGATCTGGCCAAATTGCTTGACGAATCGAATTTAAAAGCACTTGGGATAAATCAGCTGCAAGAGAATAAGGGATTTATGGAAATAGACAAGCTTGATGTCACCGCAACTACAACCGAAATTCAAGAAAAGTTTTCTACTTCGGCCTGGTATCGTGACATCGTCCATTACCTACTTACGCTTCAATTTCCTAGTGATTTAACCCCATCTAAAGCTAGGAAGCTAAAGTTACATGTTGTAAAATACTGTATCATAGATGCTAAATTGTATTGGAAAGACCCCTTGGGTTTCCTACTGAGGTGTTTAGTTGAAACTGAAACAGAAGGGGTTATGGATGAATTCCATGTTGGAGTGTGTGGAGGAAAGCATGCATGGTGAGCAAAAGATTATAAAATATCAAGAGTCGGATACTACTGGCCCAAATTGTTCACAGAAGTTAACACTAAAGTTTGAAATCGTGTCCCTTGTCAGTTGTTCACAGGTAAATAGAAGGTCCCATCTTTGCCCCTAATTCCAATTAAAACCGAAGCCCCTTTTCAACAATGGGGACTTGATTTCATTGGATAAATCCATACACACTCCAATGTGTAGCACAAATGGATCCTAACTGCTACTGATTATTTCACTAAATGGGTGGAAGCTATCCCCACAAGAAATGCAACTGATTCGATAGTAATCAGTTTTTTGGAAGATAATATTTTATCCAGGTTTGGTTGTCCTCAAACGATAGTCATTGATAATGTGCAAGCATTTAAGTCAATGGCCATGATAAAATTTTGCCAAAAATATAACATCGTACTAGGACACTCCACAACTTACTATCCATAAGGTAATGGTCTGGTTGAATCATCCAACAAAAGCTTGATTATCGTGATAAAAAAGGTTTTGACTGAAAACAAGAAAGTGTGGCATATCCATTTAAAATATGCTCTATGGGCCAACAGAATAAGTACTAAAATATCAATTGGGATTTCCCCTTTCCAGATGGTATATGGCACTGATGTCATTTTACCAATAAACCTTGCTCTGCTAGTAATGAAACTCTGGCAGGATTCAAATGAAGAACCCAATGACGTTACCAGAAGGATAAACCAGTTGGTCGAAGGTCAGGAAAATAGGGCCGAAGTAAATGAAAGGTTGCAAATATATCAGGATAAAATGAAGGCCTTATTCAATCAGAAAACTAAAGGTAGAGAATTCCTCCCTGACAACTTGGTCCAAAAATGGGAAGCCAGGAAAGAAGACGCTGGAAAACATGGCAAATTCGATCCGATCTAGTCTGGCCCATACAGGATTTCAGCCTTTGAAGGAAAAAATGCTTGGTTATTAGAAAACCTGGATGGAGACATTCTCAATGCCCCTTTAAATGGGAGACATCTTAAACACTTCATGCAATAATGTGTTTCTAAATCCTCATTGTACATGCCGGTTTGTTTTCATGATTTTTGTATAGATTTCATAAAATATATATATATATATATATATAATAAATAGAGGTTTCTTTCATGACGTTTGCTAATGATTATAATGTTATGTTATTCATAGGGAAACTTTCTCATGAAACAGTGGACTTGAGGAACTAAAAGGTGACATGCGCAGGTATTCCTATCAAGTATCTTACAATGAAAAAGGTAATGAACGAGTAATCTTTGGGATGGAAATATAGGAGCTAATAAAAATATAAAATCTCATTTTAAAATTCAGGATAAAAGTCTTAAGAAGTATGAATGAATAAATCATCGATTCATTTTTATCGAAATAATAAAAAATAAAAAATAAACTCAATCAAAGAAGTTCTTGAAGTAATAAAAAAGGGGACTTAAGAAAAGGTTATAAAAGATAATTAAGAAAATCTCTAAGAACAGTCATATGTACAATAGTTTTTCTGAAACCCCCTTTACCCTCCCCTTGACCATAGTAAATCCTTTTCCTTCCTGACCATGGATGTCTAATCATAAATTTTCCTGAGAACAGAGGGGTCTCGCTTTGGTCGTGAAAACTCTCGAACCAACTTTCAAGAAAAGAGAGTAGGTTGTGTTTTTAATTCTTTGACTTTAGCTAGATCAGAAACATGTCTAGTTTAATCCTAACCTTATTAGTTATCCTAACAGGAATAACTGATTGGTTTTGCTCAAGGAAGTTCCCTAGACTAGATGTCAAAAGGTTTCCTTGAAGCCCATGATTTTTGAAGGGAAGTGAGAAGATTAACCCATAGCTATTTAAATGAGTTGACAGACTTTGGCCTTAAAAAAAAAAAAAAGGTATTTTCAAACAGATATCTTCCCGAGTGTATTGTATACTCATTGATTTCCCCCACTTCAAAAAAAATAAAAAATAAATGAATACAAATAGATGGTGAAAGGAAATTCATTATATTGATTTCCCCCATATAGATCTAAGAGATGAAGAAAGGAAATTCATTATATTGATTTCCCTCATCTCAACATTTAAATGCTTGGAAACAACGAAGTGGTGATAGGAAATTCAATGTGGGAAGTCGGATAACTTCACCGGGGTACTGAACAGGCTCGCTTGCAGTGAAGCAATATCCTCATATCTGATAAAAGTTGTTATACTTGAGTTACAAAATGCTCTGGTAATTTCTCTTCTTTTCGGCTGGATTTTCATCATAGGTTTTCGGTTTTGATTATCTTACACAGATTTGAGGTCAGTTTTAGGAGAAGAAATCTATTGAAAACTTGGCTCGAGATAGTCATAATTTTTGTTTTTGAAGAGTTTTCAAGGTTAACGTTGAGACCCTAATATTGTTCGATTTTTCTCCTAATCTGTCTTACAGATCCAAATCAGTGACTCCATTACCCAATCAAGGCACTTGGTCTACATGTTCTTCTTGTCCCACAAGGATACGAGATCCCTAGATGGAGCCTAATGTTGACATGAAGTTTAATTTTTTCTACGCTTTAAAACTGAAGCTTCATTTTTTCCTAAGTCGTGGAGCCGCCCTTAGTCAAAAAAAAAAAAAAAGGGGGAGGCAGAGTCTTTCTTTCCTTTTCGGGTTTTGAAATTTGTTTTTTCTTGAGGTATGATCTTCAACCATCCCATTTTCCCAGTGTTGAAATCTCAAAACCATTTAACATATTAAAAAATGGGCAGGGGGAAACAAATGTTACATTTTCTGTCACTTTCCACAAAGTACTCTTGAATCTGTAATGAATTAAACTCCTAAATGCAATCATCTTTCCCTTAGTCTTTCGCAATTTGGGTTTCTTTCTACTAAAGCATTTTCAAACTCTCAACCTTCGAACTCCCGATCCTCATTTTTCCGAAAAGTAAAAGCTAAAAAATAAGTATTCACTAATCTTGATTAATTAAATCTTTAATACGAATTATTAGTGCCTCACTAATCCCATCGCAATTTCTCGATCCAGGGTTTTCTTATGAAATATCTCCTAACAACAGGATCCCTGAAGTTCTAAAATGCGAAATCGTGTTTTCTTTAAACAAAGTCTAAGATTAAGGTTAAGTTGTTTTCAAAACATGATTAGTGATAACTAAGTTGCATTTCGCATTTAAGGAATTGAGGAAGGCAACAATTTTTGAAATTCCAGTTTTGAAATCGTCGATATATGGAAGTATTAATAACAGATAAATGAAGATATTTTTTTGACACGAAAGTGTATCTCCAGACATATCTTTCCATTAAAGAATTAATTTTTCATCGCTTGTATCAGTACGCTCGTCATAAAATAAATTAAGGGTTAATAAAGGTCCTGTGTTTCAAACTTCATTCTTATCCTTTACATATGTAGAAAATCGCATTTATCCAGTTTTATACACATTTTCTCAGTAAACAGGTTTATGTTCCAGTGCAAACATCATGCCACCTAAGAAGGCACCCAAGAAAAGAGAAGAAGTTGCAGAAAGCTCACATCTAGAAAGAGACGTTGTGTCTGATACAATACATCATGCCATCGATACCATCAAATCATGGAGGCAGATTTTCGAAAATCTGGATTATAAAATTAAGAATTTCCCTCATGTTGTCGACAACAAACTCCAAGACATAGTGGAGTCTGAGCTTCACAAAGTAGCTACACGGTCGCGACTCATGACTTATAACAACATGATCAGTTGGGCCTTAGAGAGAACAAATGTGTAGACAAGAAGCATTTTGGACAGCCAAGGGGTTGTCATTGGCTCTTTCAGATCGGAGCATATACAAGTAATGTATAAACTGTCTCCCAGTCCCAAGTATATTTATAATAAATATGTCGTGAGTGATTTTCAAAGGAAAGAATGTTTTGAGTCAAACCAAACGTATCCTGGCATAATCAAAGACTGGTGGAGACACGAAGAAAAATTCAAGGCCAACACCCATGGTATTTATGCCACAACCTCTTTAAATGAATATATGGTCTATGTGGTGATGATGTTATGTAGACTTTTCGGGAAGAAAAGTCATACCCATTTCCCTGCAGAATGGGTACCTCTTTTGCATGAGGCAGCAGAAGGTTACAACTTCAATTGGGATAATATTTTATCCGATAACATAGCGAAGGAGGTCACGGAATATCATATTGAAAGATCCAAAGGCTGACCAGTAGCATTTTATATGTATGCATACATCATGGATGCTATAAGCTTCACAACTATTTTACCTTTGATGAATTGGAGTTGGAATCCGACTTACCCGAAACCTATTCATGAATATCATTCTAAACTTTGGGAAGAAAATGTTAAGGACTCATTCTATGGAATCTGTGATTTCATGGTGATACCACTACATCAGATGCTATGCGAATGTGCACCTCTCTACATTTCAGAGTTGGTCATAAGAAGCCTCAAGGCAGTTGTTGACTGGTTTATAGAGGATAATTTCTCCTACATAAGATTTTTCATATGTTCAATCCCTCCACATGCACTCCCGAAATTCCTCCCTGGCCGACTGGTGTGTAGGGAGGTAGCTCATCAAATAGTAATAGGTGGAATTGGGATAGAACTAAAGACGGCTCAAAAGAAGTCTTGGACGGTTTTTCCCATTCAGATTGGGAAATTTTCACTTCTCAACTTAAGTCATTCCAAAGTTGAAGAGACAGCGCTGGAGGAGGTCAAGTTGGTAGACCTCAAACATAGGAAGCATGACCCTTACCAGTTAGTGGGAAAACGCATGGCTCATTGTAATATGAAGGCTTATGAACATGAGAATTCCCCTTGTGATGACATGTTCAAAGGGAATAGGACCTATGAGGAGGTGTTAGAGAGGGTACAAATACTATCGTCTGACTTGCAAGCTAGTTTTGAGACCTTCCAAAAGAATAGATGGAGTGGTTTGCCCAAAGTACTGAAAGGAGAAGCAATCACCCTTCCTCAGGAACAAGAAGATACTCCTCCAGGCTTCAGACAAGAAGCACAGGATAAAGTCAATCCCGAAGAAATTCCACATGAGACTGAAAGGTCTTCACAAAATGAAGAGGCCTTACAGACAAAAAATCCAGAGATGGAAGCAGAGAGGAGGTCTGGGACACCTCTCGAGTCCAATAAGTCTACTCCCCCTTAATCACCTACTATGGATGTCAATATACCTAAGGCCATAGAAGAAACAAGATCTACAGAGCTAGGAAGTCCCATATCTTACTTAACCCCTTTACAGTCTACCTTTGGACTCCCACAGATGGGAGCCATATATGTTAGTGATCTCACCCCTATCTCCAGAGATGAGATCCCTCCTTCTGATTATTTTTTCAGAAAAAAGAGGAAGGTTGTCCTAAAACAAGAGATGTATATGAGAGAGGGGGGTATGGTGAAGAAGAATAGGGCCTTGGTAGATTGCCAGAATTTGGAAGAGGAGGATTTCACTACAGAGGTAGCAGCCTCCATGGGAGCCATGGCAACAACAAACCTTTTTACTATGGAGAACATGAGATCAAGGATATACACGAGTAACCACACAATATCTCAATTGCAAGACCAGTTAAAGAATGCTGAGAAAAACATTAGAGAAGAGGTGAATAAAAGCTTGGAGCAGGCCAGAGCTATTGAAAGGCAATAAATTCAATCACTCAAATCAATCCTGGATGAAATGAACCATAGGATACAAGCAAGTCAGGTGCAGGTTACTCAGCAAAATGAGCGCATAAAACAACTACGGGCTAAGTTAAATTTGACAGAAGGTCGGGTTGTAGACTTAAAGGTTTTCCAGGCCCTCTCACTGGAAGCACATACAAAGATAGAAAACGAGCAACAAAAATTGATCTCCAAAATAGAGATCATCCAGAATTACTTTCAAGAGGTAAGCAAATCCCTTGATAATATTATTTTACTGGAAAAGAAGATTAAAGAAGCAAGGAATACCTTCCAGAAAGTAGTTGCATGTTCACGAAACAGAGATATGTCGAAAAATCTAAAGCTTTCTGTCACAGAACAGATAAGAGGAGACATCATGCTCAAGGTATGGGAAATAAACATATCCGAAAACAAGAAGATAGTCAAAGAAATCAAAGATGCATGTGAGGGAATCTTTGATTCTTTGGATAAGCAAGTGTTAGGTATTGAAAGAAATGATTTCTCTGAGCTACTAGGGTAGATAAACATTGTGAAACAACAGTTGAACTGAAAAGAGAGATTGAAGGAGATTCAGGCGAAAATTTTACAGTTGAAGGAAATCGATGCCAACCTAATGGAGAGATGGTTGGTACAGCCCAATTTGAAGTTGCAAGTGATCAGGTTTGTCGATAAAGGTTTTGAAGACCAATTTCCAAAGGTCCAAAGAAAGTTGTATCTGTTTGAAAATAAGGATCTTCCGACACCTCCTAGAAATTTTGTTTATTTTCTGGAGAAATGTATTGAATGTATAGCATCAAAGGAGGGAGAGACTTCAACTAAACAATGAACTATCATTTGAAAGCTTATACAATTGAAATGATAGCCAAACAAAATTTAATCATGCAATGGTTAAGGTTGAAGTTTTGTAACTATTTTTCTCCTAAAAAGTAGGATATTTCTACCCATCACGTATTGATGACCTTGTATAAATACAAGGAGAAAAGACTGAAATAGGGCTTTTTCTTTCTCTAAAAAGGTTTTTTGACGAAGTAATTTTCAAGAGACTCTGAATTAATAGAAATGAAGACTGAAGATTCTAGATTTTTTCACGTCTGAGTTATGTGTTCCCCTGTCTTTTCATCTTCCTTTCATATATATTTTTGATGAATTCTTGGCTACAATTTAGTACAACCTCTACGGTGGAAATTATTATTCTTGTTATTTAAATCATTTACATTTTTTCCTCTGTATCGATTATCAACAGATACAAGACCTGTAAATGTTTAGATTTCAATATCATATGCTTCATTACTATTTTTCTTATTTCATAGTCTTCTGTTACAACGTGAAATTCCTCTTAAACTGATGCCTCGCCTTGTTAATAGCTTTATGTTTTTCCTCATATCATGCATGTTTCCTTTCCTTTAAATTTAACTCAGATACAAGAAATGGCCTAAAATTTAGTCATCCTATTAATTTTTGTTTTAAAATCATTCTCTTTACATTGTGAAATAGAGATAACGAAGCCTAAAAAGAAAACACAAAATTGTATCTTATTTACCTTTATCCATCATGACATTACCAGTTTCAAGGCAGCCTAACATCGAAATTGGTCTTTCAGATCAAACCAGCATCACTCTAAATTTATTTAACACTATCTTACAAACAAAAAATAACCAGGTTGAGTTAGAATGTTCATGGGCAGCAATTGAGAGAGAGATCAGCATTCAGGAAAACTAGGAATTTCAACAGAGACAGTTGAGAAACCAACTATAGCCCTCACCTTTTAATCATTGATTTTTGTGTCCTCAACTTCCTCTATCTTTTTAGATTCCTTGGCAGTATACTTTAGAGACTTAAAGTATAAACTTAGGAACAACATAACCAACATGTGTTGGTTGATTGGGTATGATACCTTGGAAAGGAGAATTATATTGAAAATCTTGACCCTAGGTAGGATTTATAGAGCCTGGATATGGTTGCATGGGATTATGGGGTAGAAAAGAATTTAATTGAGAAATTTTCCCCCCAGGCGATTGTTGATTTCCTTGGAAAGGAAAATTCCAAGGTTGATTTTTTGATCCAGGTATATACTATCCATAAACTGGGTTATGACCCCCAACTTGGGGTTTCCCCCCAACTAGAGGTTTCCTTCCAAGAGGAATTTGAAAAACAGAAGTGGCAGAACGACTTGTGCCTCCAATTATATTGGAGATACTTGGGCCAGGATGATTAGATACTCTAGGTGGAGGTGGAGGAGGAATGATAGGACCTATGGAGAGAACCTGGGTAGGTGTGGGAACAAAATTGTTAGCATCATTATACCCAGGTGGAACAAAAAGATTAGGCCCTCCGGATGGACTCTAGGCAGGATTAGCAATAGAAGTATGAAGAGAATTATACCAAGGTGGGAGTGACGGACTTGATCTAGGCAGAAGTGGCATTCCAATATGAGCTTGAGTTATAACCGTACTTCTAGCAGGAACATGTGTAACTTGTAGGACCACAGTAAAGCTAGTGAGCTCGAGGGGAAGAATTGTATGAGTACCAACCAACAACAAGTTTGAAACTGTAACAAAATTATTGGTCGTGCCAGTAAAATGATCTAAAGGTATTGTATAAGTAGTAGAAGTAACAAGTGTATGTGATGAAATAGATTTATTTGGGCTCATTCCTAGTTTATCAAAAATATCGTGTCCCGAGGAAGTCCTCCAAAAAGAACGGGTGGGCACTGAGCTAGGATTAAAAATTCCATCAGTATGAATCAAAGTTATAAATGATTCACTCTGAAAGGGTGGATCATCCACACTAGACTCTATGTAAGGTCCAATAGGTATTCTAGTATAGTCTTCAGCAAACACGTCTCCCAAAGAGTTGACTCAGAGTAAAAGTGGATCTTGTATAACACTCAATAATGGATTTACAGGAAGTGTTGATTCTACCAATGGAGTAGAAATTCCGATCTCAACGGATGCGTCGTTATTGACTGCTCCTTTATGAGAAATACCCTTTGGTGAATTAGGAAGAAAAGGAGTGTATTCTTCCAGCTCTTCCAGAGGTAACCTTTGCATCCTACGTGAACGAAGAGGGTTGATGTTGGCCACACTGAATAAAGAATGAAATAAATATATGGCCAACTAGAGAAACAAACAACACTCCACTAATAAAATATAGATATCAAGCATGCAAAAGAACCTTCTTATTTTGAAATCACTATTTGGTGATGAAATCCAACATTGCGAGATTAAGGCAAGAAGGGGCTGGGATGAAGCGGGTGGAAAAGTTACGTTGTTGACTTACTTAATGGACTTACATCCTGGTGCAAGCTCCCACACATAATCGTGGGTATAGCCTCCAAGGATCCCAAGTGATTTTGTCAAATGTCTATTCCAGGTACCATGAAGTCTTTCCACTCCACAGTCACCTCCTGTAAAGACTCTAAAGAGATAGGGTACTAAGGTTACCAATTACAACAATGATGCTTGGGGAAGTAGTTCACATTTTGATCCACGTGCAAGGGCAACGTATCTAAGCCCGAAATCTCCTCAAGAAGGTCCACATGTGATTTTCTTCTCAAGTGACCCCCAATAATACGTGTAATCTCTACACTAAGACCAACAAAGAAGGGTGAGTAACTCTGTCGGCCCTAGTGCAACCTCGTGATTGACCCTTGTCTTAGAAGGGCTTCCTAGGATAAAATGTAGCAAGTGGATTTAAACTCTCCCTCTCACAAGATACTATTGTGTGTTTTGATGCTTTGGAGAGTGTGCCTCACAACCTATTCCAAAGCGCTAACCCTAGCTGATGTTGGTGTATAAAAGTTCTAGAAAATAAAAGTTGCTAGATAGATTTTAAAATTGCATTGAATTTTAATAGGTGTTTCTTACTCAAAAAGGGAAACAGAGATGAAACAGATGAAGTATTTGACCTTGACCCAACAAAATGAAAAGAGAGATGAAATGCAATTTTTTCATTCGATGAAATCTAATTACATAAGGGAGAAGGTTTCGTTTTACAGAATACAATAAGTTACCAGACACAATTTCTTCAATCTTTGAATGATATTGATTCCAAACAATCAAAGCTACTAAATTTTCCAATTTTCTCTTTTCCAAATATTTGAATGAAAAAATTTCTTGTAAAGACTACTAATAGAAGAACAAACTTCAATCCTTTTCTTTTCAAATAAAAACAAATATCTAATTCAAAAATAAAGAGTTGTCCAAGAAGATGAATGCACTCACAACACTATTTCCCAAACTAAACTCATAATGCAACCAAAAATTAAAAGTAATAAAAACTTATTTGTCTAATGCAATCAAAAATCATTTTCCAATCAACAACAATCCAAAACTCACAAAATATCAATAACAACTTATCTAGAAAGCACTCAAGGATGAAGCCTCAATATTATACCCTTGCAATAAGAAGTGAAATATAAAAATATGAATATTATGAAAAAGACTCTCAATACTTGAACAATGATCAAATTCAGTCTAAATATGCAAACCAAGATGCAAATAATCACTCAACAAGACCAAAAGTTCACCCCAAGAAACAATGACAATTATGGGCAAGGAGAAAAATTGTACTGTCACTCCAAATAATTTCTATAGGAATCATTGCAAGTTGGAGAAGAGCACAGTGCGACGATCAAGGATCATTGCAAGCAAAAGGAAAAAAATAGTGTGACATCGTCGATCTGGTTTTCACAAGAAGGGTGCGATGATGACTAAAAATAAGGAAAAAATTGAAAAGAGGACAGAGTTTCTCATTGAACTTTCAGGACGAGGAATTCAATATGAATCACCCAAAGACTCAGAGAATGAAATTGACCAAAATAAGGCAAGCTAAAATCAAAAAAGGAAACAAAAACCAAAAGACGATGTTCCCCAGTATGGTTGCCAATTTTTTTATCGAACAAATCGGTAAGTGTAGACACAAACTAATCTCCCTAACTTCAACAAGAAGCTAAAACAAAATAGGGAAGAATTTAAGTTTCTCCTTAGATTTCATTGTAATATAAACTAATTCAGAGAGGGACAAATGACATACCATTTAAACAATGTTTGATCCTCGCTAGTGTCTTCCTTGCTCCATCTTTGGATTTTTGGGATGGTGAACCTGTTAAGAAGCACAACCCAACAAAGAGAGAGAACAACAATATATATATTTCAATGAAGTCTACGTATAAGATCAAGGAGTAATACAATAAAAGTAGAGACACCTTTATAGGGAAGAAATGTATTATTGCATTATATTGAATGAAAGTGGAGAATACAACCAATGCCTTGATGTTGCAAATTCCCTTCCAATGGCCCTTTGCTTCAACACACACACCTTTTCTCCAATGAGTTTGATGAATATCATTCACAACCTGACTTGGATAGCTAAATCAAAGCTATCACAATTACAATCTTTAGCATAATTCTTCATGAATAAGAAAGACTAGCCTTTCCCATGAGATATCCATATTTATATAGGGTGAAAGAGGGATGGATGAGGATATTAGGATGATCCCACTAAATCAAAGAATCAAGTAAGATCCAAACCGATTAGAGGCCACCTCATCTTCTAGATGATTCCCTTTTAGAACTTTCATGAATTTCACCTTTTTATCTTGTTTGAGCATCGTCTCACCCCAAGCATTTAGTAGGGTGCGACGATATCCTTTGATATGATTTTTAAGAAAAGGAAGATGATTCAATTCTTTATGGAGAAAGTTTCATTTTAGTAACTTCAGAGAACATAGAAGTCAGTTATGCATATATCGTCAGTTGATCACAGGGGTGACCAAAATAATGTGTAACAATTATCATATTTTATATGTAGTAATTTTAAATTATCCTAGTAATAAAACCATTGAGGGATATGGATATATATGTATATATATATGTCTATATCCATATTATTATTATCATTGTTATTAATGCTATTATTATTTTATTATGAAAATGGAGGTTAAAGTTCATGGACTGTAATAGACCCAAGACTAAAGAGAATATAATTTATTATTATTATAATGTCAAAGCACAACCCGTGACCAAATAAATTATCCATCTTGTGTTCTTCGGGACTTTGGTACTTCGAGGCTCCAGGGTGTTTAGGGTGATGGAACTCGTAAGACAAAGTCGTCCAAGAATCAAACCCTACCCTTCCCAGTAGAAGGTTTCATATATAATAAATACAATTAATTATATTATTGTATTTAATGTGCTCAATTAATGTAACTTGTTATAATACACTTTTATTACAATATATATTATATTATAATCCGAAATAATACATTGCGTTTAAATCACAATGTAATACAAGTGGGTCCCCTCCGAAAATCCATAATTTCAGGCCTCCAGGTTATTTGAGAGTGAAGAATTTTGTGGAAGAGTCGAAGGAGTGGACCTAAATATATTTTCCTTCATTACAATATTTAATATTGAATATAATACTGGAGATTGTTTAAAACTGGGTGAGATTTTTTAGAGGTATAATATAATATATTATATTATACTAAGATTTATTAAAATGGTTACACGTGAATGAAGCCAACTCTTTTCCTTTCCTTTTAAATATTAAATAATGTGGAATGTGTATAAGTGGCGACCACTTTGGGGCTTCGGGACTCCATGGCTCCGAGAGGTTTGATAATGAAGAGCATGTTAGATAGTTGAAGGAGATGACCTAGAGAGTTCTCTCTCTCATTCCAATATTAAATAAAATATTTTGGATTTTATAAATATGGGCACAATTTTCCAAAGAGGTGAAATATAATATATTATAAATGAGTTTATTATGGTATTTGTATGTGACAAAGTGCCAACCCTTTTCTTTCTTTTTGAATTTAATATTCAATGTGCAATCATGTGTAAGTGGAACCTTCACGAGTTTGGGACTCCGTAGCTCCGAGAGTTCGAGGCTTCGGGACTCCGGATGTTTGGGGTGATAGAATGAACAAGCTAAAAGGGACGAAGGCCTGATCCTACCTTCCTCTACTCGAATATTATAATAAACATTAAATGTGATCAATTCTATTGTATGGTAATATAATTACTTATATTTTCATAAAGGTATAATATAAGTGGGACCCTCCATAGATTCAACATTCGGGAGTTTTGGGTCTGTTCCCAAAAGAGTGACGAGGGATTTCACCGAAGTCCGAAGAAATAGGTGTTAATTGACATTAATAATACTAAGTTCTCCTTTGATATATTTAATTATATTATAATAAAATTAAATAGAACTATATTATAATATGATTAATAAAAGAACAAATTTGTAATATGATTAGATACAAGTTTATGTGACGGGGTATTGATATAATAATTAGCACTACATTTACCTTGAAACGTGGGATTATAAAGGTGAAAGGGAAATAATCCTTTTGTTTAGCTGGGATGGTAATTTAGGCCAAGTAAAAACAAAATTTACGGGGTAAAAAAAATTAATGAATAATTAATTGTCCCTAATAGGGATTCAATAAATGATTAGAAAATAATGGGATTTTATCATGGTAATGTTTAATTAAATTAATAGGCCTATAAGAGATATACAATCGTCAACCTTTGGTTGGGAGATTCTTTGTGTGCTATGATGATGTGGTATGTCAAGTGATAGGGAGCCACATGGATGTCGCATGGTGGTGAAAGACTCTAGCCAATGAAGGCTTAAATAACTTTGAAGGACCCTAACTTGTGATCCATAAATCGAATATGGAAAAATTTATATTTGTTGGAAAACCCTCGTCGAATAAAAGGTGAGGAAATCCTATTTAAAGAGATTCAAGATGATTGAGAAGAGTGAAAAAATTATACCTTGTCCCTTAAAAAGGTACTTAGGGGTCGGGTGTGTGACAAACATTACTAGTTTTGGTGGTAGTTCGGTCTTCCCAAAGTGAATATATGAGTATTGTGTGTCACTGGTGGGGTTTATCCTTTATAATATTTTTAAGAATCTTAACCAGTTATTTTTTTGTGGAATTGTCTTGCCCATTTCCTTGTGGATAGTAAGTGGATGAAGTAGAATGTTTCACCCCGAATTTGTTAAGAAATTGGGTGAATTTTGCAGAAATAAAAGATGGTCCATTATCAAAAATGATTTCAATTGGAAGATGTAAACAAGAGAATACATTAGATTCAAAGAAAGTTATTACCTATTCATCTTATGCATATTTGAGTGGTACAACTTCGGTGCACTTGGTGAAGTAGTATGTAGTTGTAAGAATGAAAATATTTCTAGCAAAGGATGGAGGATTAATGGGACCAATGAAATATAATTCCCACTTAGAGAGAGGAAAATAGGGAGAACATGTTGTAAAGGCATGGAAGAAAACTTTTCTCTGTCAACAAACCTTTGAAATTCATTAAAAGCCTTCGTAAACTTGTAAGAATATTTAAAACTTGAAAGCTAGCAATATCCAATTCTTAAAATTTTAAATGCAAAGGATTTTGCAGAAAAATGACCACCAATATGAATGTTCGAACGTGTTGATCCATGAATTTGATTTATGATTTTTTGGGCTCTTGTATCATCTACACAACGTAACAACAATTGATCAATAGTTCTACAAAAAGAGAAGATGCCAAAATCAGATATTTAGAGGCTTCAAGAAAAATCCTCCTGCAATGATAATTTTCAAGATTGTTAGGAAATTTTTGAAATTGTAAATAATAAATAATGTCCTTCTACTAAGGATGTTCTGGTAACTCAATATTTTCATGTTTAACAATAAAAATTGTAGACAAATAATCTTCATCATTTTCAGAAGAAACCCCTGGTTCAGGATGTTGAGCTAGGTGTAAGGCTAGATGTCATCCTTTGATTGTATGAGAAGTTGTTATCATGAAATATTGTTCTTGAATTTTGGCAAGAAAATGTGCAAGTTTTCCTAAAAGATGATTTTGAGAGAGTAAAAACTTCACATCATGAAAGGGACTTTTACCTGTGTGTGCTTTCCTATGACATAATGGTGAAATTTCTCTATAGCTTTCACAAGAGCATATGTATGTTTGTCAATCAAAGTATATTTGAATTCATCGGCAGATAAACTCTTGCTCATGTAAGCTATAGTCTGGTCATTATTTTGATCATCCTTTTAAAGAAAGATAGTAGATATCGCTTCTTCAGTAGCATTAGTATAGATAATAAAGTAGTTTTCAAAAGTTAGTTTTGCCAAAATAGATGCAAAAAGAATAACTTTCTTGACTTATACAAAAGATTTTTCGGTATCATCATTCAATGAGAATGATCGATCTTCCTTACGCATATTATGAATTGGTTTATCCATTCTAGAAAAATGAAGGATAAATATTCTAACAAAGTTGATTTTACCCCTGAAGATTGAATCTCCTTTTTTGATGTAGGATATTGAAGATTTTCAATAGCGGCAACCCTCTTAGGATCAATAATAATTCCTTAATCATAAAATATATGACCTGTTATCGCACAGTTTGTAGGAAAGGTTTAAGTAGCTAGAAGGCAAGGCTCAAACTGGCGCAATAGGAGCTTCCCCACCCACTGTCACCTCGATGGGGAGCTCTTTCTATTCAGGGTGGCTAATCCCAAGGGAGACGTCCCTAGTAATTTGGGGTTCTGAAAGGTCTAAAGGTCTAAAGGATCAAGATGATGGTTTCCTTTCACAGATTACTGCCAAATGGATAGTCAAAGAGAAGGTAATTCCACTGATAAAGGCACATGTTTGCGAGACAAGGCAAATAAAGCTAAAATGTGTTGCAGTGGTTAGTACTTCACAATTTAATGACTATCTCTAAACATACATGAGCAATAATAAATGTAATTATTGACGAAGTCAATGATTGCAATTAAAGCTAAGACTTATAATATCACTTCCTCAATAAATACAAAATGATACTTGCATCCAATGTATAAAATCAATCCTTATTATATCACAATGCAATAAATGTGCTCATACACCAATATTGTTGCTGCGTCACTATACGATTTAAGGGTGACGTCAGCCTAGTTTCTAGGTTAGTTAAGTAGGAAAAAAAGTAAACGTTTTTCACACTAAGCCAATGAAAAAAATCTATACCTCAATGCCAAATGCTATATGAAAAAATCACAACGTCTTATACCAAACAAGAGTTCAAATAGGTATGACGTCACCTTAGGGTTAGGGTTAGGTTAGCTAGACAAAGAAGTGAACGTTTTGCTAATTGGCCCAATGAAATTATTCAACACCACTATGGCTATCAAAGGATGAGTCAGCCGCAACTCTTAGTCCAAACGAAAGTTCAAATAAGGCAAGACGTCATCAGCAGACTAGGGTTAGTAGAAACGCTAGGGTTAGTTAGGGTTTCAATTCAAGAAAGTTTGAAAGATTGTGTTGAACATAAAGGACTCAACGTTTTGGTTTTATACTAGTGCCTTGGGTTAATGGAGTCAAAGAGAGAGGCTAGAAGCTTGGGAGAATCTAAATCTAAGGATGGGAGAGTTAGGCTTTGTAGTGCTGTAAAGGCAGGGCCACAAAGTCAAAACCCTAAGGGGAGGAGGCTCATTCCGGTGTTGCAAAAGCAAGGCCTCATGCTCCTCCCTCTTTCCTTAGAACTCTTTGGCAAAATGGATAGCTTTAAAATATAAGTCTAGGGCTGAAAAGTGTTGTTTGGGGGCAAGGCTTTTCAAACCCTAAGGTCAAAACCCTAGGTGTAAACTCAATTAGGCCTAGGATGTCTTCCGCCTTCAACTTATATTTCAAATATAACTCAAAAAAAGAAGAACAAGTGTAGCAATGGCTAGGCTATATCCTTCTTAATCAAATGGCCAATCAAGCTTTTATCATGGGGACATGAAGCAACGACCTACTTTTGTGTTTGCTCCCTAGGGTTTTAATGATTAAGCAAATAATAACAATGTAACCATAAAAGTAAGTAATTTAACCTACAACCATTCAATCAAGAAGTTTTGCATGCAAAATATAATTACAAATCAATGAAGATCCAAATCAAACCCTAGTTGTAACACCTTCCAATGATAAAAACACCATATGCATTCCAAAGATAATCCTTCCAATAGTAGCGCCTCAACTCCAAGAGCCAATAACAAGACAAAAGACTAAAAAGTATCACTCTCCAAGAGAGCAGGTTGTGTTATGTGAAAATGAGAGGCAACGTCCTCTCTTTATATCATCCAAATGACCTTTAATTACAAAATAGGTCATTAAAAACAACCGACAAGGATGACTTAACAATATTCCATTATTTGTCACATTAAATGCTAAAAAAGTCAAAAATGAGCTAAAAAGGGAGACGTCAGGCCCCTCTGAGGGAGACGTTGGCCCTTTCAGGGAATCATCAGCATCCAGAAGGCATAACGGTGGCCCCTCTAGCACTCCTGCAACCTGCTACACGTGCCCAACAAGCCCAACACACTGCCACATGCTCCAGAAATCATCCAGCCTGCCCTAGGTGGCGTCCTGTCCATCAAATCCATCCTCCATCTACAGGGGATGATCCCCCCTAAGTCAAATCTCTGCCACAGGGTCCTGGTGAGGGTGTTCTTTTGTCTTCTTCATGCAAGGGCTCATCATGACATTGTCCTGCCTATGCCATCCCGGCAACCATCTGATGGGATCTTCATCCCCATGGAGGTCCGAGCTAATCATCTCCCCATGTGCACCGATCCTCTGGTACCTGTCCACCGGGTATGGTCCTGCACATCAAAGGCTATGCCGTCCATGGGCTCATCAGTCCTAGAAATCATAGCAATGTAAATCATATTTCATTATTAAGGTTATCAAATATATGCACGAAATCCCTATCATATCATCTAAGAGCTCAAAGATATTACATAGATCTACTATACAAAGCTAAGGAAACCAACAGAACAACCTATTGGGCTAATACCCACAAGAGATGGAAATTTTCCTCAGAATATCATTCAAGCCATGTTTTATTTGGTGATATGGTTTTCTAGGGATGTCCAGTCATAGTAAGACCAAGGGCAGGTGTCGTTTGTGGGTGCCTTTGTAGGAGGCGAGCTATACCCATCATGGATGCATTTTTTCCAAGCCCTTTTATTGCCTCATCTTTCTTTGATTGCTTTTCTTTCTTTTTTACTTCAAGGTTTGACCAGAGGACACTGCCTTGGCTTGGTGGCCAGAGCTGACAGCGTTACCCACTGGTATCTTCGCAGAAATGATAAGGTTGGCTCGTGATGAGAGCCCCTTTCCTTTGGCCATGCAACCAAAGGTCACTGCCCTAGCTTGGTGACCAGATAGTGGCAATGTCATACTACTAAATACCTATGAACATAATGGGCCAGATCGTGATGAGACCTCCCATCCTCTTGGTTAGGTCTTGTTTTTATTATTATTATTATTCTTAGGGTCCCTTAGTTTCTTATCGAGAGGCTTTTTATTTCCTTCTCGGGGATCCCCTGGGCGAAGCATCTCTAGGTTTTATTTCCTATGTCTTTTATCTTTTACCAGCTGGTTTTACCCCCTGGGCCTTTAGCCTCTTCTTCTCACAAGACAAGATGTAACCCTGAAAGGTCATCCTAATGGCCAGACTAGGGGAATGGGATGGATGAGCGGGGTATAAGATGTAAAAGTGATAAGATGGTGGGAGCGAACGATGGCTCTGCAAATCCCCTTTGGTGGCTAACCAAAACCCATGAATATCATCTTGCTAAGCTACCCAATCAATCACCCCAACAATGGTCAAGTGAATTAGTGTAAGATCCAAGCAGTCATCAAAAATGAAAGGAACCTAATGAATATATAAGAAGGTCATAACAATCAAATATGACACATACCATGATACCTCAGACCAATTACCTCATGGAGCAAGAGTCCTCTCCGATGCAAGCCCAAGTCGGTGGTGATGGAAACTGCTACTGGTGACAGGACAAATCTGACAAAGAAGAAGAGAGATGGGCCCTCCAGGGCCATGCTCAAGTCAACCCTACTCTTGGTACTCCATGTCTAGGACCATGTGGGCCTCGAGACATGATCTCCTAGTTATCCCTATATATTGGGGATAACATCTGGCTCCAACTCAGGGACATGTGCTAACTGTAGAGTGCATGAGAACCTCAACAATCTCTGGTGTAGACCTGTGACCTACTCACACTTGACAAGAAAGCATCAACGACAAAAGGTGGGGTGGTATTGCCACCCCGCAAAGCAATGTGCATGTAAGGCAATCATAAATGTAGATAGAAAATGAAAATCTTACCTGTACTTACCTGTTGGTTGTATGTTGGTATAGTCAAACAACCAGTGAAGCCAATCCAACAACGCTCCCTGATACCTACCTTTGTGCTTCATCATAAACCAAAACAGTGATACATCAAGCACAAAAATGTCATGAGTTAGAATATACATCATATCATCGGACAAGTCAGAATCTAATTCATGGAGGCGGGTGGGAGGGACAAAATATCGCCAAGTCCATCTCTGAGAAAAGCACTCAATCCTATCCAAGAAAGGGTCATGAAAAAGATAAGGTTCGGAGAACTAACTCAAAAGGCCTACAAACTGGTTACCTAGGACGTCTTCATGCTCTAAGGAAAGAATTGACAAAATTTTAGTAGACGACTGGAAAATTACCAAGGGAAAGTTGAAAAAGTGATTAGAATTAGCATTACCCAACCAACCCTTGGAATCTAGGGTTTGCCCAGAAGGAAACTCAACATAAAAAAGGTACTTCCCAACTACACCCTTAAAGGAAAATCAAGGCAAAGTAATAACAGGTGGTTGGGGTGAAAAATCATGAGAAACCTTCTTGAGGCAAACAATATCCTTACTTGTATTAAAATCTGAGCACAGCAGTGGTCGGCAATCATCTTCACAACAAGAGTCAAAATTATCAGAAGGGCATTCATCAAAAATCTCAAGGTAAGAGCGAAAATCATCAGGAGAATTAGGTACTAGGTCATCCTTGGTTTTTTGAAAAGTACAGGTGAAAATCTCATCTCCTTGTTGCCATTGGTCAAAAGTAATTTGTTGCGGTATTTGCAAGGGAAATGTTTGAAGATGACCTTTCATGTCATAGATGGGATATGTATCATAACTAAATGCATTCCACCTATGTCTCCCAACATGTATGAACTCGTCGAAATCAGCTATGTCAGTATCAGTATCATAACATGGAGGAGTTACAACATCCAATACTTTTTCACTCTTTGTTTCATAAGGCAAAGAACCATTTAAAACTCGGAAGGGGGAACAATGTACCTCACTTAATCCTTCTTGTGTAAGAGCTTCAAGTATTTGGATAGCATCATCAGATGGAAGGTCTGCCTCTACATCTCCAGTCTTGAGATATAGAGAATCTAGCTCGTCCAAGGGTTCCACTCCTTCTTCAATCTCTGAGTCATAAAACAAGGTATCATCAAAAGAATCAAAATAACTTACCTCATTTTCTTCATCTTGTGCAGGAGTGACGGGATCTTGCAGAGCTTCATCAGGCTGAGGAGTGATTACTGGTGCTTCATCCTCATAATTCTCGTTTCCGGTTACATCTTCGTTGCATTCTATTGGATTATGGGAGATATCTTGCTCCTCTTCAAGGGGTTGATAATGGTCTTCACAAACCTCATCTTCTACATCAGAGGGTTCTTGGTATTGATCATGATAAGCTCTTCTGAGATCATCTACAATCTCAGTGGTGAACCCTTTGTGGTGTAAGGTTACCATGAGGTTTTGAAGGACATCTACATACGTCTGCAAATCTGGCTTAGTAAATTCGATAAACTTATTGATGAGGTGTATGAATGATGATATACCCCTGTCCTTGCAACAACTCTTAAAACGTTTTTGTAAGTAGGGTGGTAAGGTGAGAAAAAACAAATTTACAAGAGAATCCTCTCCTCCCAACCTTATCTCGCTCAAATATTCCTAAAAAAATACTATGTGAGCAGCTGGGAGCCCCAAAAACGTTGGAGAGTTGTTTAACCATTTATTATCAAAGTAACTTGGGTATCCTCGAAAACTTCTGAAATCAATACTTGGATAACATTGTTCCCAGTATGCCATGATCCCATAACTTGAAAATATCACAGAAGGTAAAGTGGCACGCTAAGAAAAATCGGTGGAGTCGCTAGATAGTTTTCCTGAAACTACCAAAGAATAGGGGGAAAAAGGTAGTGGAGTCGCCAGGTAAGCTCACCAGAAAGGCTTCTGAAACAAGGCTTACCGAAGGTTTGTCGTTGAGGAAAATAGACTCAGTGTTCCCCGACAACGGTGCCAAAATGTTATCGCACAGTTTGTAGGAAAGGTTTAAGTAGCTAGAAGGCAAGGCTCAAACTAGAGTAACAGGAGCTTCCCCACCCACTGTCACCTCAATGGGGAGCTCGTTCTATTCAGGGTGGTTAATCCCAAGGGAGACGTCTCTAGTAATCTAGGGTTCTGAAAGGTCTAAAGGTCTAAAGGATCAAGATGATGGTTTCCTTTCACAGATTACTGCCAAATGGATAGTCAAAGAGAAGGTAATTCCACTGATAAAGGCACCTGTTTGCGAGACAAGGCAAATAAAGCTAAAACGTGCTGCAGTGGTTAGTACTTCACAATTTAATGACTATCTCTAAACATACATGAGCAATAATGAATGTAATTATTGACGAAGTCAATGATTGCAATTAAAGCTAAGACTTATAATATCACTTCCTCAATAAATACAAAATTATACTTGCATTCAATGTATAAAATCAATCCTTATTATATCACAATGCAATAAATGTGCTCATACACCAATATTGTTGCTGTGTCACTATACGATTTAAGGGTGATGTCAGCCTAGATTCTAGGTTAGTTAAGTAGGCAAAGAAGTAAACGTTTTTCACACTAAGCCAATGAAAATAATCTATACTTCAATGCCAAATGCTATATGACAAAATCACAATGTCTTATACCAAACAAGAGTTCAAACAGGTATGACGTCACCTTAGGGTTAGGGTTAGGTTAGCTAGACAAAGAAGTGAACGGTTTGCTAATTGGCCCAATGAAATTATTCAACACCTCTATGGCTATCAAAGGATGAGTCAGCCGCAACTCTTAGTCCAAACGAAAGTTCAAATAAGGCAAGACGTCATCATCAGACTAGGGTTAGTAGAAACACTAGGGTTAGTTAGGGTTTCAATTCAAGAAAGTTTGAAAGATTGTGTTGAACATAAAAGACTCAACGTTTTGGTTTTAGACTAGTGCCTTGGGTTAATGGAGTCAAAGAGAGAGGATATAAGCTTGGGAGAATCTAAATCTAAGGACGTGAGAGTTAGGCTTTGTAGTGCTGCAAAGGCAAGGCCACAAAGTCAAAACCCTAAGGGGAGGAGGCTCATTCCGGTGTTGCAAAAGCAAGGCCTCATGCTCCTCCCTCTTTCCTTAGAACTCTTTGGCAAAACGGCTAGCTTTAAAATATAAGTCTAGGGCTGAAAAGTGTTTTTTGGGGGCAAGGCTTTTCAAACCCTAAGGTCAAAACCCTAGGTGTAAACTCAATTAGGCCTAGGACGTCTTCCTCCTTCAACTTATATTTCAAATCTAACTCAGAAAAAGAAGAACAAGTGTGGCAATGGCTAGGCTATATCCTTCTTAATCAAATGGCCAATCAAGCTTTTATCATGGGGACATGAAGCAACGACCTACTTGTGTGTTTTCTCCCTAGGGTTTTAATGATTAAGCAAATAATAACAATGTACAATAAAAGTAAGTAATTTAACCTACAACCATTCAATCAAGAATTTTTGCATGCAAAATATACTTACAAATCAATGAAGAGCCAAA
>ML787071.1:672485-699338 GCA_009831015.1 Picea engelmannii
CAAATCAATGAAGAGCCAAATCAAACCCTAGTTGTAACACCTTCCAATGATAAAAACACCATATGCATGCCAAAGATAATCCTTCCAATAGTAGCGCCTCAACTCCAAGAGCCAATAACAAGACAAAAGACTAAAAAGTATCAATCTCCAAGAGAGCAAGTTGTGTTATGTGAAAATGAGAGGCAACGTCCTCTCTTTATATCATCCAAATGACCTTTAATTAAAAAATAGGTCATTAAAAAAAACCGACAAGGCCGACTTAACAATACTCCATTATTTGTCACATTAAATGCTAAAAATGTAAAAAATGAGCTAAAAAGGGAAACGTCAGGCCCCTCTGAGGGAGACATTGGCCCTTTCAGGGCATCATCAACATCCAGAAGGCAGAACAGTGGCCCCTCTAGGGCTTCTGCAACTTGCTACACGTGCCAAACAAGCCCAGCACACTGCCACATGCTCCAGAAATCGTCCAGCCTGCCCTGGGTGGCGTCCTGTCCATCAAATCCATCCTCCATCTGCAGGGGCTGATCCCCCCTATGTCAAATCTCTGCCACAGGGTATTGGTGAGGGCGTCCTTCTGTCTTCTTCATGTAAGGGCTCATCGTGATGTTGTCCTACCTCTGCCATCCCAGCAACCATCTGATGGGCTCTTCATCCCCATGGAGGTCTGAGCTAATCATCTCCCCATGTGCACCGATCCTCTGGTACCTGTCCACCGGGTATGGTCCTTCACATCAAAGACTATGGCCTCCATGGGCTCATCAGTCCTAGAAATCATAGCAATGTAAATCATATTTCATTATTAAGGTTATCAAATATATGCACGAAATCCCTATCATATCATCTAAGAGCTCAAAGATATTATACAGATCTACTATAGAAAGCTAAGGAAACCAACAGAACAACCTATTGGGCTAATACCCACAAGAGATGGAAATTTTCCTCAGAAGATCATTCAAGCCATGTTTTATGTGGTGATATGGTTTTCTAGGGATGTCCAGTCATAGTAAGACCAAGGGCAGGTGTCATCTGTGGGTGCCTTTGTAGGAGGCGAGTTGTACCCGTCATGGATGCATTTTTTCCAAGCCCTTTTATTGCCTCATCTTTCTTTTATTTCTTTTCTTTCTTTTTTACTTCAAGGTCTGACTAGAGGACACTGCCTTGGCTTGGTGGCCAGAGCTAACAGCGTTACCCACTGGTATCTTCGCAGAAATGATAAGGCTGGCTCGTGATGAGACCCCCTTTCCTTTGGCCATGCAACCAAAGGTCACTGCCCTGGCTTGGTGACCAGATAGTGGCAATGTCATACTGCTAAATACCTATGAACATAATGGGCCGGCTCATGATGAGACCTCCCATCCTCTTGGTTAGGTCTTGTTTTTATTATTATTATTTTTCTTAGGCACCCTTAGTTTCTTATCGAGAGGCTTTTTATTGCCTTCTCGGGGATCCCCTGGGTGAAGCATCTCTAGGTTTTATTTCCTATGGCTTTTATCTTTTGCCAACTGCTTTTACCCCCTGGGCCTTTATCCCCTTCTTCCCACAAGACAAGATGTAACCCTGAAAGGTCATCCTAATGGCCAGACTAGGGGAATGGGATGGATGAGAGGGGTATAATATGTAAAAGTGATAAGATTGTGGGAGCGGACGATGGCTCTGCAAATCCCCTTTGGTGGCTAACCAAAACCCATGAATATCAGATTGCTAATCTACCCAATCAATCACCCCAACAATGGTCAAGTGAATTAGTGTAAGATCCAAGCAGTCATCAGAAATGAAAGGAACCTAATGCATATATAAGAAGGTCATAACAATCAAATATGACACATACCATGATACCTCGGACCAATTACCTCATGCAGCAAGAGTCCTCTCTGATGTAAGCCCAGACCAGTGGTGATGGAAACTACTACTGCTGACAGGACAAATCTGAGGAAGAAGAAGAGATATGGGCCCTCCAGGGCCATGCTCAAGTCAACCCTGCTCTTGGTACTCCATGTCTAGGACCATGTGGGCCTCGAGACATGATCTCCTAGTTATCCCTAGATATCGGGGATAACATGACCAATAATTTTACCTTGTGTGACACCAAAAATTGACTTTGTAAGATTCAATGACATTCCAAACTTCCTGCATTGTAAGAATTTGTTTCTAAGATGATCAAATTGATCTTGTCAGTTTCTAGAATAAACAATTAAGTCATCAAGATAAAATTGGATAATATTATCGATAAGATCATCGAAGGCTATTTGCATATTCCTCTGAAATGTAGCACTTGCATTTATTAGACCAAATGACATTATTTCATATGCAAAGTTTCCCCAATGAGTAGTCAATGTGGTTTTATATTTATTTTCCCTCTTGAATCTGATCTGATTATAACCTGAAAAACCATCAAGAAGGGACATCATTTATGACCCTGCCACTTGTTGTAAAATTAGTTCCATGTCAGGAATAGGAGAATTATCTTTTGTACTTTCCCTATTCAAATCATAGAAATCGACACATAATATGATATCACCATTTTTCTTCCATACTAGGATAATATTAGATGCCCACTCATAATATTTAATAGGGAAAATAATGTGAGCATTAATTAGTTTCTCAACTTCCTTTTTTATTGTTTCTTCTAAGGTAGGATTAATGGGTCTTTTATTTTTCCTAACTGGTTTTGCTTTTTCCTTGATAGGAATAGCATGATGTATAACATTAGGATGAAAACCACAAATATCCTCATATGACCAAGAAAAAACATCTTTAAATGCATGGAATAAGTCCATGAATTTCTACTTTTCTTCATCTGAACATTGGGCTCTAATTTTCAAAATATTTGATTTATCTTAAGTCTGAATATTCAGAGAAATGGTATCACCAATATTTTTTTTTGAACCCTATTCTTCTATGTATTTATTATTAATAACATCACTTCATGAGAATTAACTCTCTAGAGGAGTCGGTCCTTTAATAAATTTATTGTGTTCTAATATATAATTTAATTTTTTTAAAAGGCTCATTTTGCAAGAAAGAAAAGATGTTTTCATCATCAGGAAAGACTTGGCAAGATTCTACATTATTCTCAAAATGAGGACGGTATAAATACATCTATACAATTTGGTCTTTGAGGAAGAAATTTCCTTGAAGTATTTGTAGCAAAAAAAACAAGCATGTCAGCCATTGAATCCATGTCTCTCTTGATATGTGTGATGTTAAAAGACAAAAAGAGTGATATTTAATACCACATTGCTTGTGTATATATTTTCATTAACTTGTTCAAGGGAGTATAGGTTCCTCTAACCATATTTATAATCAAATATGAATCCCCAAACACAGTAAGATGATAGAAACCAAGATTAAAATCATTTACAATTCCCAATATCAAGTCTTAAAACTCTGTAATATTATTTGTGCAATAAAATTATAATTTGTAAGAAAATTTTTGTAATACACCAAGACCTAGACCCAGTTGTAAATGTGAATGTGAATATGTTTTATAGGCTGGTGAGACAGGCTATTATAAGACATAAGACTTATGTGATTATTAGGTCAGAGAGCCTATATGCTAAATGCCATTGAGCCTATTTCTGTATATGTAAACACTCATATCATTAATACAATACATCATTGCGCGTAGACCAACCAAGATAAAAGAGTACGGGGGACTAAACTTTAGGAAGGGAAAGGGAGGGGATAAGAGCCTAGGTAAGGAGGCTAAGATAGAGGGCTCATTACCAAAGGAATATTGTAATATTATTCTAAAGACTATGGTGAGGATAATTATTTTATCCTAAGTTCTTATGGGAAAGAGGATGAATCCCAAGTGGAGAGAAACGAGCTCTAGGAGAGCCATGTGTCATCAAGGGTGCATGCAAATATATGTGGGGAAATTAGTCTATTTTTGGATCCTTCCCCATTCACTCATGCATTCACTCTCTCAACCATCCTCTCCATCAATCGACCTCTACATCATTCACGCACCCTTGGAGCCCGCATGCACTCTTGAACTATCCCGTACATTTCCTATTATCAGTAGAAAACCATATTCCTCATGGGCGGCATAGCGCACATGTACCTACCTGAGCCTATGATGTACTTGTTTGATATGACTAGCACCTATTCCAAACCCAAAGGTTGTTGTTTCTTCCATCACATGTGAATTAGTTGAACGTCATTGTTTTCCTCACCATTAACTGTAACTGGTTGACTTAAGAGCTAGATTGAAGAGATAGGTTGTCAGGCATGTGAGCAGCTCTCTCCAGGTGAGAGAGTTTGTTGGGGAATTGATTTTCCTGAGGGATCCCAACTGCAGCTACAGTTCTCTAGCACTTCCTGTACATCCTGTTGCTAAATCCCTGGAAGGGAAGTGGGGAAGTTGAAGGACTATTGAGTAGAGAAGGGGTACACTTACTGGGGTGGGATAGGCATGTGGTGAATGAGATATTTTAGGATGGTAGTTTGAGTTTTCTCCTGGAACAAGATCCTTCATGTTGTTTGTGTTGTCTCATTCTAGCCTAGGAATCCCTATACCCAGGTGGAGTTTAGTCCCAGCTCGGGGGTGACCCACTGCTAAGAGTGATGAACAGTGTGGTCTAAGGCTGGGAGGATCGTGGAAGGTTTGCACACATTTGGTTGTCTTCTACAAAATATAAGTATAAATTGTGTATTAGTTTACATGTTATGTAATTATACTTGTGTTAATGTTAATTATGGGTTTTTCCTATGTATGTTGCATGTATATTGTTACTGTTATTTCCGCATGAATATGTGTATTTGCAGAATATGCTTATATGCTTAAGTTTTATATTATATAAAGATGGAATTAGAGTGTGTTATGGAGTAACATGGCCCACCTTGGAAGGCCAAGGATGTTAAAATATGGTATCAATGCTCTAATTTTCAACACTAATCCTGGATGGGTCATGTAAGTGGAAATTGAAGAAAACGTTTCACAGAGAGTTATTGTCGAAATGGAAAAAAAACAAAGTTTCAAAGAGTCCAAGAGTGCCAAGAGGGTGCTGAGAGAACACCTTAATTTTTTTTGAAATATTAAAATGTGTAGCAGTTCGTAAAAATGCAATGGTCGTTGGAACTGAGCGCGGAAGAACGAGGGTCATCGGATCTGGAAAAGGAGCATGGGGGTTAAACCCTCAAGTATTTCATACTTCACTACTTCAAAATCTTTTAAGTCTTCAATGCAAGGAGGTAAAGGTACCAAATCTCTGAAGTCATGGAATGAATCTATGTTGTAGATCACTGGGAGGAGTACATGACTATCATATTTGGCCAAGGATAGATTTGGGTCATTGGATCAAGCACAAACCAAGAGGTAAAGGATATGGGAGAATATCAGATCCTATTCGTCAGATCTGCATGTGCGAGCAAGTGTGAGCCATAGATCTCACAATAGTTCATAGGTTCGACACTCCGAGAGAAATGAGTCCTTATGATGCCAGGAAGAAAACCTCTTGAAGTCCCTAACTTCAGAGAAGATCTTGACCATTCGTCATTAAGGAAATGTGTCAATGGATTAGCAAGTATCTGAAAGTTTAGTGATCTGGAAGATCAGTGTTGAAAAACAATTTGGTGTAAAAAGGCCCGAAGTCCCGAAGTCTAGAGCCAATATGGACCATTCATATTTAGGTACATGTGTTTGCAGATTAGTGATTATTCGTTAATTTGAAGTTCAAGGAATTAGTAGTGTTATGTTTGGAAGTTCTCCGAAACCCCGAAGCTCCAAAGTATTTAAGTAAATCAGGATCATCTGTTTCCAAGGACACGTGTCTGTATATTATCAAGTATTCGGCCTATCAGAGTATTGGAGGCGAAATTTGTTTTGGTGCAGAAAGTTTCGAAGACCCAGAGCATTGTAGTCTTGAAGATCCAGGGAGAACTTGTTCGGGAGTTAGGAAACTTGGAATTCGGGAGTTTTGTTGTATGTTGAATAATAAAGTACCAAAGTCGAGAATCCCATAGTTCTTTTTGACCATATATCTCACCAGGGGACCTGGATTGTTGTTTCTTAAAACCTTCGGAGGTTCGGCACTTCGACGTTTGGAGGAAATGGAGTGTGTTATTATAAGATCCTTCGAAGCCCAAATATCTGGAGTTGGAGGGGGTTGGATTAGTTCACCACTTCGACATTCAAAGGGATTTTTTTTTTATGTTTGAGGAACCTTCGAAGCCAGAAGTTCCGAAGCACCAGAGCCCCAAAGCTCTGAAGAATCATTTGTTCAGAAGTTTTCCACTTCGACATTCGGAGGAAATGAAATATGTGGAAGGAGAAACCTTTGAAGCCCAAATGTTCATATCTACGAAGTTTCAAATATCTATATAAGTTCCTTTCAACTAAGTGCTCATTCATAGCTCGTAGTCAAATGAGTTTAATGTTGAAGTAAAGGGGGCTAGTGCCCGAAATTTTTGATTTTTGAAGGGAGAAAGGGGCTTAGAAAAGGATCTCGTGGGGTTTTTAATTTGTACGAACCTAGAATGGAGGTAAAGTATAGAATACAATAAACCTAAAGAGAGGATTCATCCCAAGATACCCGAGCTAGTTTGGCTCTGAAGAAGAAGAATAATTGTACAAGGATTACATCACAGAAAGGACAATTTTCAAATATCCATAACTTTATTCTCAAGACTCTAAATTGAGCATGGAAATAGGTACTGGAAAGGTCTTGAACAATATAATATAAATACTCACCCAAAAAATTGACTTGGGAAGGAAATTTTCAGGAAAATAAGAAGAAATAATTCTGACGCATTATGGAACCCTGAATGAATGAGATAGGGGGAAAAGACCAAGAAAACCACCTCTTCAATGTTGGGGTTGCAAGGGAGGTAATAATTATAGATATTTACCTCACAAAGGTGAAAAAATGAGATCTATTCACAATGTACAGCAAGCTGAAATAGTGGAATCTGTCTATAGGAGCTAAAAGAAAAAAATTAGTGAGATGGTAAAGTCATGTCCAATGGACATGAATGGACTGAGCACCAAGGCATATTGAACATCTTTCCTTTAGGTTCCTATGAATGTATTATTGGGATGGATTGGTTGGAACAACACCATGCTATCCTAGAATGTCATAACAAGGCATTTACTTGCTGGGATGGGAAAGGGAACCTAAGGACAGTGTAGGAAATTCCCAGGGCAATAACTGTCAGAGAAATATCACCATTGTAGCTGAAGAAAAGTTACAGAAAAGAGTTTCAAATATTTGCAGCTCATATGGAAGAGACACCTAAGGATAGGGTGTCAAATATTGAAGATTATTCAGTCTAAGAGAGGCCAATGTTAAGATAAATAAGTACATAGTGGGAAGACCTATTCTATGCATATTGATAAATTAGGATGCTAGCATGCTGATAAAGAAAGAAAAAGTGTATACATGGAGAGAGTGGCAACATATCCAAGGATCAGTCCTATATATTGGAGATAGCACCTCCATTTTTTTTATCATAGTGCGTAGTGGAAGCATGGTATGAAGAGAATAAATATGGAATGATAGAATTTGATTATGCATGTCAGGTTGAAAATCAGATGGGTCAAGATAGGAGGAAGTAATGGTTCATTGAGAAGATCCAAATGCTGGTATGTTCAGTCAAGGAAAGGCTAAATCAATTGCTTCAAGAAATAAATTGGTGTTAAATATCCAAGGTTAATCAAAGAACATGACTGGAAATGTAATTTGGTCAAGTGGGATTTGGATCAGAGGGATCCAAGTAATAGTGGAATTCTGAAAATTAATATCATCATAATATATGGTCACAAGTGTGCAAGGTAGATAAGAAATATTCTAGCATGGAGATATCAAGTCAAGAAGAACTTAAAAATGAAATGAATTTCTAAAGAGAAATCAATAAGGAACCGTGAAGAAGAAAATGGTTCTACACTTGGTTTTCAATGAAAAAGAGATGGTGCCTATCAAGAATTCATCTCAAGTGGCATAGAGCCATGAGTGACATTCCCAGAGGTTGGAAGTATCATTGGAAATTATGATGATAAATTAAAAGTAGTGTTAATTACTTCCATTTAATTCTATGCATCTGGAAAATATGGCATATGTGCATCCTTATAGTATGCTAGAGATTGGCTATGGAAGTCAATTTTGAGGCTAGTTGGCTAAGAAAAGAGAAGAGAATGCTGCAAGAAACCTCAAGTGCTAATGTATTCAGTCAAGAACGGGTTTAAGTAGTTTAGTCCAAAAAAGTAAATTGATATTGAAGACCCAAATTCTATAAGACAACATGTTTTGAAGTATAATTTTTCCAAGTGTGAGTTGGGTTAGATGGATCCAGGAAATAAATGAATACTGAAGGTTAATATCAACACAGTATTTGGCTGGAAATGCAAAAAAATCCAAGAGTGATTTGTCTAGAAAGTGCTCAGGTCAGAAATAATCATGTATAGTGATTACAATAAGAGAACGAGAAGATTAAGGAATCCGAGAAGAATTGAATACTTCTAGGATCAACAAGAAAAAGTGGTACATGGAGAAATATGTTGATGCAATTACTATAGCAACAATTATGTTATGACTTGTTGGAAAACCACACACAGAAAGAGAGAATTCCTGCATGTTACATGTGTTTCTACGGATGTTGCAACATATGGAAGGAAGCAACAAAAAGTTGAAGTGTTGATTATAAGACTGGTAAAAGAGGCATGGGAGATTCTATTGTCATCAGATAATCAAGTAGCATCAAATTAATTTAATGGAAGGTATGAAGGTATGAGTTTTATTTACTCTTATTGAAAAATTGATGAAGGGAATTTAGGTAAGAATTTCATCAACCAGATTTATTTATAAAATCACACTATTGTATTATTTGAATGCATAAATGGGAATAAGATACCACTAGGTGTGGTAAAGAATGGAGGCCTGTAATAATTATCAAAGATTCTTACCTTTTTAATACACACACTGACATAGTAGTATGTCATGTTAATTTTTTTATGAGGTAATAACCAAAGCAATAAAGGGTATGAACCTGTTATAGGAATGGATCCCAGAAAATCTAGTCATGTATGAGACCATGACATGGTTGGTTATGGAAAGATATGGTTATGGAGAGGCTATGAACCACAAAATTATCCAATGATATTCCTACTTATAAATAATACTTGTACTGCAAATTTTTTTCTAACACTAATGAACACCACCAAATTGTATTCTTGGTGTAGTGTTTGGGTTGAAAAGGAAGACATCCAAATAATTGAGAAGATAATAGGAAGTGTATGGAGAATGTGTCAAGGCATTGGATAGATATTCAATTTACCAATGGTGAGATACATGACTTAGATATAGAGAATGTTGATTAATTGGGTTGGTTTTCATTGATGTCAACCCTTGAACAAAGTCCGGTAGCACAAAGGTTTGGGTAATGGACGCAAGATTTTTTGGTGGATAATGGTATGAGTTTTGATATATTTGTAGGAAATACTATTCTATATGGATAGTACATGTCATTCCATTTCCAGTGGTATGTGGAACATCACATAACTCCTCACGGTTAGAGAGTTATGGCCATGTGAAGTTGGAGAACCCTCATAAGTCATCTAGAAGCCCCAAAAGGTCAAAGTAGCCAAAGTGGTTGCAAAGAAGAAATTATTTAAATAATAAAGTGAAGTGATGAATGTACTATAATTCAAAGTGGATACAAACAAAATTATTTAAATAATAAATTTAATGGATAAATTACTAAGTGGACAAGTGGTTAGAAGTGGGTTAGCCCTAAAATAAGGAAAGTGGGTTAAGATGGTTAGAAGGTAATTTAAATAATAAAGTGAAGTGATGAGTGTACTATAAGTCAAAGTGGATAATTTTTTTTATTTAAATAATAAATTTAATGGAGAAATTACTAACTAGACAAGTGGTTAGAAGTAGGTTATCCCTAAAGTAAGGAAAGTGGGTTAAGATGGTTAGAAGGTAACCCCTTGAGGAAGCTACATGAAAGTATAAATAAGAGGCAAGGGTCTCTCATTTTTAGATCACACTTGAGAATATTGAATGTCTACAAGTGAACAAGGTACCCAAAGGATATCTAATCTAAATTTCAGAGGGAAGGTGAAGTAAAGAAAGCCAAAGTTCAAGGGAGGATAAATTCTTTTGATGATGTTTTCTAAGGTATGTTATTTACAAGTCATCTCACCATTTTCACAATCACATTTTTTTCTAGAATGATTCAGACTGTGAAATTAGGAGGCCATTGAGGAAACCTATCCAATTAGTTGTGATAAAAATTTCAGCTTGTGGGTCATTGTATTTTTAGAGTTACACTCCGTGGAAAATAGGGTTTGTGGCTAGTCCTGAAACTAGTCTAAAATAGGCGTTTCGGGTAAAAATGTCATAACGTATTCATAACATATCCAAATTTGGTAAGACCAAATGTATTGGTTAGAATATAGTATGTAGTATTTTGTGTAGCATTTTCAGATCCATACAACAAATATTCTGTGTGAGTAATTCTCTACAAGTTCTCTCTCTAGAATAAGCCAAAATTCAACAAGGTATGCCATTTTTTCTATAACTCCTTTTCTGAGAGGTTCCAAGTAGTAAAATTTGGAGGAATTGCATAAAAGAAACTGAAGAATATTGTGTACCATTTTTATATATGTATTCATTATAGGTACATAGTTATTATTATTGCAAGTTAGGGTTGTTGACTAATCCAAAATTAGTCATGTGAGACTAAAGTAAGGTTTGATGTAATGGTTTATGGTATTTGGTTGCTAGAGAACTTTTTGATGGTTATATTGGTATATGTATTTGGTATATGGTTGAGTTACATGTTGGGTACATGGTTGAGACAATTAGTTGATGAGTTGGCACATACATGAGGTGTATAGTTGATGATGTTGTTACATCTTGATGAGTCATAGTTGATGAGTAGTTGATGCATGATTGGTACATACTTGGTACATGGTTGGAGGCACTTGTTAGTAGTATTGTTGACACATGGTTTATGGATGATGTAGAATACTTGTCTTGGTATATTATTAGAAGAACGTATTAATCTTGGTGATGATTACGAGTTGTTGTGTTATGCTTGGTGATGCAGGAGCATCACTCCAACATCATCAAGCGCCAGCCAACCAACACATCAAGTGTGCATTCAATGGAAGGAGACAAGTGCAACCCTCTCGTTTTTCAAATTTTGAAAATGTAATTAAATGATTGTAAGGCCGAAGAGCCAAGTCGTTCCTTTGAGCAAGCTATATTTAGTATCGCCTTTAATGGCTGATGTGTTTATGTGGATCTAGATCCAATTCAGATTAGATAGCCCATTCAATGTAATTCATTGTAATTAATGAGAGTTGGTGAGGATGGAGGGAAGAGATCGAGGAGCCCCCTTTTGTAAAAAGATCCTTTGTATCTGTAGAGTTAGTTTGTAGAGAGGCAGAGAAAAATAGAAAGAAGAGGGAGAAGAGAGGAAGTCGTGACTCTATTGTAGTCCGACCTCACATTGTAAAGAGGCATTTCATATTAATACAATCATAGCATTTTTTCCTGCATGTTGTTTTTCATGTGTTTGTGAGTTCATGAATGAATGTCTTTATGTGTTGATGATATGTTGTAGATGTATGTTAAGTTCCATCTACAGAATATATATAGATTTTCCTATCTGATAGTTCTTTTATTTCAAGTTTGGATTCTTTGTGGTTTCATGCAAGAGTGCATGACAAAGTACTGCAGTCTCTAAAAACCAGTGTAGGAGTGCACTTATGAATTCCGTGGAATTTCATACAAAGACGTGCCAGGAGGGCGCACTAGCTGAAGTCATTGACTCAAGGAGGAAGCCTCAATGTTGTTGAACACCTTGAAGGAGAAACTATGCAAAGGAGAGCACAGAGAGGGGAAGCAGAATTGTTGAGAATTATGTAAAGGCTCTGCCAAGAGGGCATTGAGAAAATGCACAGGATGCATTGAGGAGAACTCTATTTCGAGTTCGGTGAGAAGATAGAGTCACTAAGGATTCTGGAGAACTCTGCCAGGTGGGCATTGAGCAAGTGCATAGAGTGCACAGAAGGACTCTTTTCAAGTTCTGTTGGGAAGAGAAGTGTCAAGGAGAGACACTCACAAAGTTACTTAATACTCTGATTAGCTCAGCAAGGAGGGCTTGAGAAAAAGGTCGTCAGGAGGACACTAGATTTCCCTTTGAGGACACAGAAGGGAGAGTCCCCTAGAGGCTCGGGTCAACAAAGATCAGGAAGGATAGTGCCTTAGCGCACCGAGTAACAACAGAGTGAGAATAAGGTCAAGAAACCCTTTGAGGTTTCACAGTCGACGAAGCTCAGGAAGGATAGCGTTCCTAGAATGCAGACGCGACCCAAAGGAACCAGACTCACAAGGGAAGCATCGAAGGCCGAGACCTTCGAGTGTCGAATTTATTCTAAGGGAAGGGAAGAGGCGCAATCTTAGGAGGAGGAGCACAGTTGTTGTTGGATCGGCACTGGGAGGAAAGATCTGGACCATTGAATATATGTCTAGGCACACAGGAGGAGAGAGCGCAAGGAGGATAGATCTAAACCGTTAGATCTAACACCAATACCCAATAACCGTTGTATCAGGCGAAGGCACAGGGGGTTTAAATCCTTGGATATGCACACTTTCAGAGTTCAGGGTTTGGAGCAGTAAGGGAGATTGGGGTCGCTGCATTGCGAATTCCTAGTTCGTGAAATTAGGCCAGCCATCGGATCTAGAGTGTGGTGGCCTGAGAGCCACTAGATCAAGGATACGTGCACAGGGTTGAGTCCCTGGGAGGCACACAGGAAGAAGGATCTAGGTTATCATATCTAGCACCAAGAGTCGATAGCCTTCGGATCTGGAAGAAGGTGTGCTAGGTTTAAGCCTCATAACAACAGAAGGAAGAGGACTCATAAAGTCCCGAAAGCATCGGGACCATCCATCTCAGGGGACAGGTGTCAAAGATCCAATCCCTTTTTGGCGTTTTGGACACCGGGAGTTCGAGGAGAAGGAGTCGTGAGACAAGAATTCCCAACTCATGAAATTGCGAAAGCATAAGAACCATTCATCAAGAAGGACATGTGGTGAGTGTTCAACGTTTAGGGAAAACCCTGAAAGGTTCTCTCAAGGGGTATTATTTTGGCATTTAGGGACTCGGGAGGTTGAAGGACCAAGAACCGTCTACAACCAAAATCGTGAAATTGCGGATTCCAAAATGCCAAAAAGTGTACCATGGTCACGAGTAGATTTTGGCATTCTGGGGTCTGGGAGTTCGAAGGACCTAGAACCGTTGCAGCCGAAATCGCAAAATTGTGAAACACGAAAACCCGAAAGCATTCAAAGGCTAAGGGAGGAACCAGAGTCATTAAGCCCTTTCCGGCATTTCCCTATTGTGTTGCACTTCTTCCCTGCAAATGGGTAGATCAACTAGATCTCCCATGCCATCTTCTTCCTTTGTGGCCTCAACGTGCCATCCTACTGCAAAAATCAGCTCTGCAGTCTTATCTTCTTGTCTGATATGTTGTTCAGTCATCTGCTTTGAAAATTTTTCTTCTGCCATTTCGCCTTGTGCTGGTTGAATTCCAACTTCCTCCAGCTTCTCCTCAGACTAGAATTTTTCTTCATCTATTGCTACATGCCTCGGCATTGCAGTCATCATCAACTGTTCATCTCCCTGGCTAAAATTTTCGAGCAATTCCTCGAAATTCTCCTTTACTAACACCTACATGTTTGTCTTCTCTCAGTAGTCATCTAGTGGTTATGGATGGTTCAACCAATCCTCCATCATTTATAATTCCTTCTCCCATGGAGTGAGCATATTAACTGTGTGCTCCTCTTCTTTTCCTTGGGCAGCTTCTGATATCTGCTCCTTCATCATGATAGTCTCTGATGGCTGTCGTTCCTTTTTCATACCTGCATCACATACATAGTTAACCTTAAAATCATTTGGCCCCATGGCCTCCTTTTCATATTCTTGTTGCACTATACCCTCATGCGCAATGATTGTATTAGCCTCTACTGGACTATTTGGCAGGAATATTCGAATTCCCCCAATCATCAGAACGCTCTTTTGATCTTCCTTCTCTGTCAGCTCCTCTTGCTGATATGAACTCACCTCTAAGTTCATATGCTCTCCCTTTCCCACTTGGAAGTATGGGTTTTCTTCTCTGCCCTCCTGGAAGTCTATGAGGTCCTCTAGCTATCTCATCTCATTTCCCTCCTGGAAATTTGAACTTTCAGCACCACCCTTCTGGCAGTATACGAGACCTTCACTTGATCTCTTTCTATTTCCCACCTGGAAATTTGAAAGTCCATATCTTCCCACTTGGCAGTCTATGATATCTCTTCTCGATCTCTCCTCTTCATCATCACTGATATTTCTCCTAGCTTCTAGTTCACAGGCATGAACCATCTCCTCTGTGGCCCTAAGGCTTTTCACATACCTTATCCACCTCCTCAACAACCTTCGCTGTCTTTTGGCCAACAATTTCTTGACTGACCACTTTTCTTTCCTCCTCAGAGGCCATTCATCTACCCAATGTTTCTTTGCATTCTGCTACACCCACAGTGCAAGCTATTTCATCATCGCCCTTATCTCAGCGAGTTCTTTGTCAATCTCTGCTTTACTCATATGTTGGTGGTCTCCTCTTCCGCCACGCTCATGGCCTTTAGTATCCATTTTCCTATTCCTATCTGCCCTCCTGGAAAACTTGTTGCTGTCACTCTGCAACCATGAGTGCTTCCAGCCTTTCCTATAGTCCTTCCAATTGTCTATTGACTGTTGTGCACCTTGCAACAATCATCACAGAGCTTCAACACTCTGTCTTCCTTCCTTTTCCTTTGGCTCCCTATGCCTGCAATATACAGACAAAATCAAGCTCTAATACCACTTGATGCAGCACCCCCTACCTCAACAGGGTTATTTGACCTCCCGGTCTCTGGATCGTTCTTCTTCTGAGCCGAAATAGCTCTTCGGGCTCCTGTTGGAACCCTTTGAAAAAATCCACAAGTCCCTTGTTCTTCTGTCACAAGCCTTGAGAAAACCTATGCACGCACTAAGATTTCAGCGCTCTTCTCTACTGTGAAAAACACACCTTTCACGTTTCGGGGTTTCGGGACTCAAGAAGTGGAGTTTCATGGTCAACACAACTCCCGAAATCACGAAGAGAGAAGAGTGTCGGAAGATGAGTGTGTGCATAGGTTTTATCAAGGCCTGTGCCAGAAGACTGAGGGACCTATGGATTTGTTCAAAGGGTTCCAACAAGAGCCCGAAGAGTTATTTCATCTTAGAAGAAGAACGATCCAGAGACTGGGAGGTCGCAGAACCCTGCTAAGGTAGGGGGTGCTAAGTCACTTGGTTGATGCACATCTTGGTGATATTATGAATATGGTTGAGAGTTGTCTTGGTGATTGATCTTCGTGACTTGATCTAATTTGGTTGATAAGATTGATAAGACAGGTTGTTGTGATAGGTTGTTTGGACATGTTACTGTGATAGGTTATTTTTACAGGTTTGGTGCATGGTTTATGAATTTGTTTATGGTACAGATTGAGGTACGGGTTGATGTATGGTACATGTTGGCACATGTTATTGGTAGAGGTTGTTACAGGTTGTTTGGTGCAGGTTGATTGGTACAGGTTTATAGCAACATATCTCACAGTGATAGTGTGACAATGGTTTTATCATTCTATTTATATTTCAAGGCAGTTTGACGGGGAAAGGATAGATGGTTGTAGCCTAAGAACATAGGGGGTTGTAGCCTCCTTTTGGTTGTAGCCATAGAATTGGGGAGTTGGAGCTTCCTTTACGTTGTAGCTTGAGAAACTAGGGGGTTAGAGCCTCCCTCCAGTTGCAGCTAGAAAACAAAGGAAGTTGGTGCTTCCAATGAATTTAATTCTTAAAGACATATAAGAAAAAAAATTATTTGGTTTTCTCTCGCATTGGGTTTCCACGTAAAAACATTGTTGTACTATGTATGTGCATGATTTCTCATTTGTTCATTGTTTATTTACTCTTAAACTATTGGATGATAATGTTACATTGATATAACACTTTCATTTTATGGTTAAACATGATTAAATTGCTCTATTATTGATTCACCCCCCCTCTCAGTAATTAAACAATTGGTATCAGAGAAGGTTCCTTCAGGAAATAGTTTAACCACTGGAAGGATATCATGGATTATTCTGAGAATGGAGTACCACGTTTTAATGGTCGGAATGGTTTAAAGTATATGTTATGGAGTGGAAGGACGATTTTTTTTTTAGGCACAGGGGTATTATATTTGGCTATCAATCGTTACAAGATATGATAGTTCAAAAAGGGCAAAGACTGCAGCCAAGAAGGAATTGAGGAAGAATAAAAAAAATAGCAATGGATTTCATCTGGGAAGGATTACCCAATCCGGTGAGAGAAAATCTTAGTAAATGTTCATTAGCTAAAGAACTTTGGGATAAGTTACATGACATATATTCTTCACCCATAGCAGATTCAGAAAATGGGAAAGAAGATGAAGATACAGATCAAGAAGAATTATGTTAACCCTGTCAAACAGATTCAGAAGATGAAGATTACATAATCACCAGAGGTATGTTGTTTTTCTTTAATTGTGAAAAACACATACATCTTGAAATAGAATGCCATGAAGGAAATGAGATAGAAAAAATAATTGAAAAGGAAGACAATTATGAAGCATAATTGATTAGTGCTTTAGATGAACTAAGAGAAGAAAACAAGTCACTCAACAAATAATTGATGAAAAAAAGGAAATTGTTCACATTTTTTAATAATCCCAACAGGTCATCAAGAACTTAAGAACTCAACTAGAAGAAGCCAGAAATATCGAAGAAAATATTGAATATCAAAAGTAGTATTTGGAAGCCAACATAGAAGCACAGAAGGAAGAAGCATAAATGAGAGAGAATATATTTACAGATCATCTTAAAGAAAGAACTAACGATCTAAACCAGCTTGAGGCAGAGTTTGGTCAAGAAGAGAAAGGACTCGAAGAATAAATAATCACATTAAAAATTCAACTTGAAGAAGAGAAAAGAATAGAAGAAGTCATGAAGTCTCAGATAATGAATAAAGAAGAAGAGGTTGAGAATATTGAAGAAGAAGTTATCACATTGAGAAGTAAAATTTTCAAGCTCAACAAGAATGTTGAAGAGACAAAAACATCCACATCAATTATAGAGAATGAATAGAAGTACTATAGGTTGCTAGAAAAGAAGAATGAAGAAAATAGAAAGAGTTATGTAGAAGTACTCAAAGGAAGGAATCATGGTCAACCAGAATCTAAGAAAACTATTGAAGATGCATATTCAAGAAGACCATCCATGTTCAAGCCACAAAGAATCTTCAATCATGATCATGATCAGTCAATATAGAAATTCAGAGGTACTACACCACAAAGAAGATCACTCACTCCCAGGTATGAAAATTTCTTTTATGGTCATTGTTTTTATTGTACTAATTTTGGACATAAGGTTGCAGATTGCAGAGATTATAAAAGAAATGTTCAAGAAATAAATGCTATGTGGCCCCACGTAACATTGAATGTTACAAACATTATAACTATGGACACATAGATAATGATTGTAGAAGCATGATCGATAATTCCATGAAAGAGAACAATGATATCATATATAAGAAAGTATGGATAAGAAAATAGAAAGGACAGGTGAACAAAGACCAAGTCCCATAGATTGCAAGATTGGAAATAAAACGCAATGAAGAAAATTCTATAGAGAAAAAAAAGATGTCAGATACAGAAAGGTTTGGAAAATAACTGAAAGAAAAGAAGGATAGGTAAATAAGGAACAGGTTCAAGAGATTGTACTTTCAGGCATTGTAGTGAAAGATGAATCCACATACAGACAGAAATAAGTCAGAGCTCATAGAAATGATGAATCTACCAATGAATATGATGATGAATACACATCAGAGAAGGAATTTTTCTAAGCCATACGACTTAGAGACTCCCAGTTAATATGAATATTAGACGGGGGGAGTCTATGCGGTAGCTGTGACAGACCAAAGAACCATCCTTCGAGCAGCTTGCAAAGTTTGAGTAAATAGATCTAGAGCAAACAATTAGCTGAAGTACAATAAGTTGTAGTAGTAAAGACTTCATGATAGTATAGTGATAAATGGGTCATCATTATGGATAGTTGTGCAGTAGAGTCTTGGAAAATATGGACAAATATGCATTCATAAGAACACTTAGTAGGTTTGGACAGATATATGACAGTGGATGAGAGCATGGATTTATAGAGTGGTTCAGAGACAAAGGAACATTATCATAATGGATGAAAATTACACAGGAAATGGTTCAAACAATGCTAATAGATTCCAAATTGATAGATATTTCTGGACACATGTAGTGCATACAACAACTCACATTCAAAACAGAGTAATGTTAAAAAAAAACAATGACAAAACTCCCTATGAGCTATGGAAAGGAAGACTAGAAAATGTGAAGAACTTTAGAGTATTTGGAAGAAAATGCTACATCAAAAGAGAAGATGGAAAAATGGGAAATTTTGACTCTTGTGTGGACAAAGGAGTACTTGTTGGTTACTCAAGTAAAAGGAAAGCATACAAGTGTTACAATCTAAGGTTGAACAAAGTTTTGGAAAGTATCAATGTAACAATTGATGAAACAAGTGGACGAGAATTAAAAATAAGAATAAAATGAGTCAGTGGAACAACTTTACGAAGAAGAAGCAAAAGATGAAGAAGGGTTCAAGAAAATGAAGTGAAAACAACAACCTCTACATCAAGGTTAAGGAAGAAATTTTCAAAGGATATGCAGAATGAATTTGAAATGTCATTACTCAGAGAACTATCCTTCTTTCTGGGTCTTCAGATATGTCAAAGCAGCCAAGGAATTTTTATTTCTCAAACTAAGTATATCATAGAAATGCTAAATAGGTTCAGAATGGAATATTGCAAACCAGTTACCACTCTTATGCAAACCAGTTGCAAGTTGAGCAAAGATGATGATTCAAAGTCTACAGAGCAGAGGAAATACAGGTCAATGATTGGTATCTTATTATATGTGACAACATCCAGACCAGATGTAATGCATGCAATTGGACAGGTGGCATGATTTCAAGCAGCACCAAAGGAATCACATGTATTAGCAGTGAAGAGGATTTTCAAATATCTCAAAGGAATAGAAGAGTTTGGATTATGGTATCCAAAAGGAAAGGATCTATCACTTATTTCCTACACAGATGCAGATTGGGCAGGTTGAACTGATGACCAATGAAGCACCAGTGGAGTAGCATTCTACTTGGGTGAGTGTTTAGTATCTTGGCTAAGAAAGAAACAATCATCAATATATTTATCTACATCCGAAGAAGAGTATATTGCAGCAGCAGGATGTTGTACTCAGGTTCTATGTATGAAACAAACTTTGACAGACATACAGGTTAAGTATGATGAGACCATTCCAATCTATTTTGATAATACAAGGGCCATCAGTATCTCAAAGAAATCGGTGATGCACTTAAAGACAAAGCAGATTCCAATAAAGTATCACTTTCTAAGGGAACAGGTTGCAGAGAACAACATCAAAGTTGAATATGTGGGCAGAAAAGAACAATTGGTAGACATCTTTACAAAACCGCTTCCAAGGGAAGCCTTTGAGTATCTTAGCCAGAGACTTGTAGTATTTTATACTCCAAAATGAATGATATTGAATGCTTATCTTATATGTCTTAGAATTACATGAGGAAACACCATAAAGAGGAAAGTTCAAGTTGGGAGATCTGTTTTAGGAAGAGTTCAGTCAGCGGGAGCAACCCCAGGTGTAAAGATACATTTTCCATTGAGGACAAAGGGGGAGAGATTTATTAGATGCAAAGGTAAATTCTTGGAGAAAGAGCACAAAGGCATGGTTCTAGGGGGAGCGATGGTCACAGGGGGAGCATGAGTGATATGACTTCAGTATTGCATCAAATTTTTTCCATCAATGCCAAAGGGGGATATTTCTGATTAATTGTGTTGGTTGTCATTGATGTCAACCCTTGAAGAAAGTCCGGTAGCAAATTCTGGTAGCACAAAGGTTTGGGTAATGAACCCAAGTTTTTTTTATGGATAATGGTATGAGTTTTGATATATTTGTAGGAAAGACTATTCTAGATGGATAGTATATGTCATGCAGTTTCCATTGGTATGTGGAACTTCACATAACTCCTCACGGTTAGAGAGTTATGGCCATGAGAAGTTGGAGAACCCTCATGAGTCATCTAGAAGCCCCAAAAGGTCAAAGTAGTCAAAGTGGTTGCAAAGAATAAATTATTTAAATAATAAAATGAAGTGATGAGTGTACTATAAGTCAAAGTGGATAGAAGCAAAATTATTTAAATAATAAATTTAATGAATAAATTACTAAGTGGACAAGTGGTTAGAAGTGGGTTAGCCCTAAAATAAGGAAAGTGGGTTAAGATGGTTAGAAGGTAATTTAAATAATAAAGTGAAGTTATGAGTGTACTATAAGTCAAAGTGGATACAATTTTTTTTTTTAAATAATAAATTTAATGGATAAATTACTGAGTGGACAAGTGGTTAGAAGTGGGTTAGCCCTAAAATAAGGAAAGTGGCTTAAGATGGTTAGAAGGTAACCCCTTGAGGAAGCTACATGAAAGTATAAATAAGAGGCAAGGGTCTCTAATTTTTATATCAAACTTGAGAATATTGAATATCTACAAGTGAATGAGGTAACCAAAGGATATCTATGCTGAATTTCAGAGGGAAGGTGGAGTAAAGAAGGCCGAAATTCAAGTGAGGATAAATTCTTTTGATGATGCTTTCTAAGGTATGTTATTTAGAGGTCATCTCACCATTTTCGCAATAATGTTTTTTCTAGAATGATTCAGACCATGAAATTGGGAGGCCGTTTTGAAAACATATCCAAGTAGTTGTGATAAATATTTCATCTTGTGGGTCGTTGTACTTTTGGAGTTATACTCCATGGAAAATAGGGTTTGTGGCAAGTCTTGAAACTAGTCTAAAACATGTCTTTCGGGTAAAAACGTCATAACTTCATCATAACAGATCCAAATTTGGTAAGACTAAACGTATTGGTTAGAGTACAATCTGTAGTATTCTGTGTACCATTTTCAAATCCATACAATAAATGTTCTATGCATGGCATGCTCTACAAGTTTGCTCTCTATAATAAGACAAAATTCAACAAGGTATGCCATTTTTTCTATAACTTCTTTTGTGAGAGGTGCCAAGTAGTGAAATCTGGAGGAATTGCATAAAAGAAACTAAAGAATATTGTGTACCATTTTTAGATATTTTTTCATTATAGGTACATAGTTATGATTATTGCAATTTAGGGTTGTTGACTAATCCAAAATTAGTCATGTGAGACTAAAGTAAGGTTTGATTTAATGGGTTATGGTATTTGGTTGCTAAAGAACTTTTTGATGGTTATATTGGTATATGGTTGAGGTACATTTTGGGTACATGGTTGAGACAAGTAGTTGATGAGTTGGAACATACATGAGGTGTATAGTTGATGATGTTGGCACATATTGATCAGTCATAGTAGATGAGTAGTTGATGCATGATTGGTACATACTTGGTACATGGTTGGAGGCACTTGTTAGTAGTATTGTTGACACATGGTTTATGGATGATGTAGCATACTTGTATTGGTATATTATTAGAAGCACATATTGATCTTAGTGATGATTATGAGTTGTTTTGTTATGCTTGGTTGATGCACATATTGGTGACATTGTCAATATGGTTGAGAGTTGTCTCAGTGATTGATGTTGGTGAGTAGATATGATTTGGTTGATAAGATTGATGAGGCGGGTTGTTGTGATAGGTTGTTTGGACAGGTTATTGTGACATGTTATTTGTACAAGTTTGGTGAATGTTTGATGCATTTTTTTATGGTACAGGTTGATGTATGGTACATGTTGGCATAGGTTATTGGTACAGATTGTTACATGTTCTTTGGTGTAGGTTGATTGGTACAGGTTTACAATAGTATATCTCATAGTGATAGTGTGACATTGGTTCTGTCATTCTATTTATATTTCAGGGTGGTTAGATGGGGCAAGGAAAGGTGGTTGTATCCACCTTCCGGTTGTAGCCAGAGAACATAGGGGGTTGTAGCCTCCTTCTTTTTGTAGCCATAGAATTGGGGAGTTGGAGCTTCCTTCAGGTTGTAGCCTGAGAAACTAGGGGGTTGGAGCTTCCTTCTAGTTGTAGCTGGAAAACAAAGGAAGTTGGTGCTTCCAATGAATGTAATTCTTAAAGACATATAAGAAAAAAATTATGTGGTTTTCTCCCGCTTTGGGTTTGCACATAAAAACACTGATGTACTGTGTATGTGTATGATTTCTCATTTTTTCATTGTTTATTTACTCTGCAACTGTTGGATGATAATGCTACATTGATATTAAACTTGCATTTTATGGTTAAAAAGGATTAAATTTCTCTATTACTAATTCACCCCCCCTCTCAGTAATCCAACAGAGCATTCTTAAAACCAATACAAAGGTGCATTGAATAGATATGCATCAAGAGTTGCACTCATGCATAGTAAGTGGTAGAGTTTCATTCATGCATGATAGAATTGTATGCTTGAATGCATTTTCTGAATGCGTTTTGTGAATGCATGCATATATGATATTGAATGGAAATAATTATAATAACAACATAAATGTTACTAAATCATGGAGTTGAGAACATTTTGGGAGTTGTTAGACATTGCAACAGTAAAGTTGTTGTTGAAATTACTAAGACAACTAAGAGGGGAGGGTGAATCAGTTGTTATTGAGCTTAAACAATTTTAAGTCTATTAAAACATTATTAATCTTTCTTCAAGTGATCATCAACAATGTACAGCATATGGACAGTAAAAGTAAAGAGTATCAGTCACACATAAGGTATACACAGAGACAGACTTTCACAAGGAAACCCATAAAGGGAGAAAACCTCTTCTTCTTCGAAATGATAGGCAGTCTTTTAAGTTCTATACATCATCTATAATTGAGCACCAACTCAATGTGAGGCTGCTACATCTATTTTACAAGCTGCAACTTGTTTGAGAGCACCAACTCTCTGGTTTCTCTAGCACCCACTAGAAGGAAGCAACAACTCTCTGGTTTCTCTAGCACCCACTAAAAGGAAGCACCAACTCTCTGGTTTCTCTAGCACCCACTAGAAGGAAGCACCAACTCCCTTAATGTTCCAGCACCAACTGGATGGAAGCACCAACTTCCAGTTACACAGGCTCCAACCTGTATAACAGAGAACACTTGTTCTCCCTTGCACCACCCTGCCACCCTGGTTTCTCTGGATACAACCAGATGGAAGCTACAACTTCCTGTGTTCAATATTTCACTTGAACTTCTGAGGACAACAGTCCTCCCGAGCACCTCCAAACTCCCTAGAATATGTATGAATAAATAAATAGTCAACTACGTAGATAAATCAATTCTTACCAATCTTTCTTTGTTCTATAAATCTGGTCTTCTACTAACTGTTCTGCTATTCTTCTCTTCCTTTGTCTGTTCAGCAGGTCTGCTCTGCATCAACTTGTTCTTTCATTCTTCTCTGCTTCTGCTTCTCTTCATCATCTGTTACTCTTCTCTGAGTTTCATCTTACACTGTGCATATTTTCAATCTCACACTGCACATTCTATGATTTTTCCTTTCTTACAGTTTCATTCATTTTTCATACGGAACAACCAACCACACACAGTCTGTCTCAATTTCTTTTATACACACCTCCACGATGGTTGCACTTCACATTTCCTTAGGCAAAAGAAAGACAATTGTCCAAGCAACTGAAACGCCAATTAATCGGCAATCATGAGTCTGTTTTGCTAACAGATTCGAAACTGAGGAGTTAACTATGAGAGAGAACAGTAACCCTCCGATCAACACTTGATCTGACGATTCAGATCATTTCATGATTTCGCATATCGTGATTTTGACACTCTTGACGTTCAATGTTTTTGTCACTTCAAAGTCCCGATCCATGAAACTCCGTAATGGATTCGTATCAACGGTCCAGATCACATCTTGATCTGACGGTTGCAATCACGTCGCAATTTCGCATATCGCGATATCGATATTCTTGATGTTAATATTATTTGACATCTCCAACACTCGATTCTCGAAACACCGAAATGGACTTGGATCAACAGTCCAGATTCAATCTTGATTCAATGGCTGCGATTAAATCGCGATTTCACATATCGCGATTTCGTAATTCTTGTTGCATTGTTTCTTTTCCCTCTCCATGTTGCAATTCGCAAAACTCCGATATGGAGTTGGATCAACGGTCCAGATCTGATCTTGATTCAACGACTTCGATTGAATCGCGATTTCGCATATCATGATTTTGACATTCTTGTTGCATTGTTTTCTTGTCTCTCCCTGTCGTGATTCGCGAAACTCTGATATGGAGTTGGATCAACGGTCCATATCTGATCTTGATTCAACGGCTACGATTGAATCGCGATTTTGCATATTGCGATTTCGGCATTCTTGTTGCATTGTTTTCTTGTCTCTCCATGTCGCGATTTGCGAAACTCTGATATGGAGTTGGATCAATGGTCCATATCTGATCTTGATTCAATGACTATGATTGAATCACGATTTCAGCATTCTTGTTGCATTGTTTTCTTGTCTCTCCATGTCGCGATTCGCGAAACTCCGATATGGAGTTGGATCAACGGTCTAGATCTGATCTTGATTCAACAGCTGCGATTAAGTCACGATTTTTCATATCATGAAATCAAGATTCCTATGGATGATATTACTTGACATCTCCAACTCTCGATCCCCGAAACTCCAACATGGAATGGAATCAACTGTCCAAATTCAACCTTAATCTGACGGCTGAGATTAAATCGCGATTTCTCATATAGCGATTTCAAGAGGTTATGGAACATCGTTCCTTTGACTCTCCAGTCAACGAACTGACGATATATCCCCACGTGTCCTACATGTAAATGGGCGATCCTCCTTCTTTCAGAATTTTGTACGCCCACTTCTCCTTGTACTTTAAAGAGCGTGCAGGTTCTCCTTGATCCAACGATGGTCGGGTCCTGCGCTTGGATCTAACGTCTGAGATATGTCCTCCTCTTCAGTGCACTCTTCTTGTCTACATTCAGATCTGACGACCATCGTTCTATCAGGAATTTGAAGGGGATCCAATGAACATAAATGCTTCTCAAACCTTACGGGCCTACCTCTTCAACATGCTCTTCCTCGATTATCACTGCACCGTTGATCATCGTTGTTGTACTCAAGCCATCATCACTATTGTACTTGCCATCAATGAAAAGTATACGCTACCTGTAAAACATGCCAACAATCCTCTGTACATTCTTCCTATACTCATGCCATCTTTACTTATGCCCATCTGTTACATTCTTCCTATACTTATGCCATTCATTGTCTGTTAAATATTTGCTAACAATATCCCCCTTTGGCATTGATGGCAATACAAGCACCCGCATGCATTCAGACTCTACTCTCCTCCCGAACTCTTTTCTCCCCCTTTGGCATCAATGTCAAAGAAGAAACATTCTTCCCCTGATCTTGTTGCAAAATATACTTCCCCTGTCGACTATAAGCATCTTGGAAATACACCAGATATTCAATAAGTACTCCCGCTGACCAGGTGAGCAGATTAGGCACAAGAAATTATAACCCCCAATTTTTTACGAAGATATCCAAAAGGGGTCGCTGCTAATGGTTTAGTAAAGATATCAGCCATTTGTTCTTTGGAAGGAATATAATTAAGCTGAACAATTTTGTTTGTAACTTGTTCTCTGAGAAAATGGTATTTTATTGGAATATGCTTAGTCTTGGAATGAAGAACAGGATTCTTGGAGACACTAATGGCACTGGTGTTATCAAAATGAATTGGAATAGGGTCAGTGTAAGTTACCTTCAGATCTGCAAGAGTTTGTATCATCCATAAGATTTGTGTGCAGCAAGTAGCAGCAGCAATGTATTCTTCCTTTGTAGTGGATAATGAAATAGATCCTTGCTTTTTACTAAGCCATGCAACTAATGAGTCACCCAGAAAGAATGCTCCTCCACTTGTTCTTTTTTTCTCATCAACACAGTTTTCCCAGTCTGCATCTGAATAAGCAGTTAACTGGAAATTCGGATTTCTAGGATACCACAGACCATAATTCATTTTTCCCTTCAAGTATTTAAATATCCTTTTGACAGCTACCAAATGACTTTGTTTAGGAGCAGACTGAAAATGACCTACCATTCCAACAGCTTGCATTATATCAGGACGGGATGATGTGATATACAGAAGATTGCCTATCATAGAGCGATATGTCCTTTGATCAACATCTGGCGAGATATCATCTTTACTCAGCTTACAACCAACCACCATAGGTGTGCTAATTGTAGAGGAATCTTCCATCTGAAATTTCTTCAACATCTCTTTCAAATATTTTTCCTGAGAAATAAAAATTTCTGCAGAGCTTTGTTTTACTTGTAGGCCAAGAAAATATGACAGTTCTCCTATCATGGACATTTCAAATTCTGTTTGCATAGAATTAGAAAACCATTGGACAGATGATTCATTAGTACAACCAAAAATAATATCATCTACATAAACCAAAACAACTAGTAAATTATCACCTTCAAACTTAATGTAAAGATTACTGTCAACAGTACCTTTCTTGAACCATTTTTCTTGTAGAAATTTGTCCAGTCTATAATACCAAGATCGTGGTGCTTGTTTTAGTCCATATAAGGCCTTCTTCAGCTTACAAACATAATTAGGATTATCTGTCAATGAGAATCCTTCAGGTTGCTCCATATATACTTCTTCCTCTAGATATCCATTAAGAAATGTTGACTTAACATCCA
>ML787071.1:701960-734099 GCA_009831015.1 Picea engelmannii
TTCTTTCATTTCTTCTTGGTGGCTGATTTTCCTTCTTTGTTTCTGCAGAGTGACTGTTGTCATTGTTTGAGGATTTGACAAACTTGATAGATTTTGTATTGCTTGGATGATCACTACTTGATCCTTCTTCATATCCCAATCCATCTTTCAACTTTGAATTTCTTTTCTAATTTAGAATGGAAGTTAATTCTTCTGAGGCTTTAATACTTGGAAGATTTTGATGATACAATCCTTTAAATTTCTCCATTTCTTTTCTAGTTTTTACTATCTCTTCTTCTAAGGCTTCACATTTGAATTTCTTCTCTGACAATTGTTGTTTCAGTATCTATTCTATTTTCTTTGCCTCTTCTAATTCCACTTTCAACAGAGCAAATTTTTCATTAGGTTTTTTGTTGTTTTTCTCGAACTGTGTCAACAATTGTTTTTGCTTTCTGTTCTTAGTTCCGAGTCTATCAATTTCTTCCAGTGCACTGATCAGTTCTCCTTCCAAATCAACCACAGCTTCTTCATCATTATCATCACTGCCTGTTCTTTTATTATCATAATCCTCCTTGGCCATAAGCATGAAGTCATTTGCCTTATTTTCACAAGATGAGTCACTATCAGTGTCTTCTGAAGAATTGTCATTATTTGCAACCAAACTTTTCTTCTTATTATATTTCTTGTATTTGTACTTCTTTTCATCATCATAGTTCTGGTCCTTCTTCTAATGGGAACACTTAGATGAAAAATGACCTATCTTACCATAGTTAAAGCATTTGAAGGGAAAATTCCCTTGATATTTTCCTGACCCTTTCTTTAACCTTCTCACAAATTTTGCCTCAATATCATCTAATTCTGAATCAGTATTCTTGTCTGCTTTAAAAGATGATTCTCTAGTACTGGATTTATCTTTGTTAATTCTCATTTCATATGCAGTTAGAGTTCCTAGAAGTTGATCAATGGACAGAGTTTTAAGATCATTTAACTCTTCTATTGCAGAGACTTTTGGATTAAATTTGTCAAGCAGAGATCTTAAAATCTTATGAACTAAGAGTGAGTCATCAAACTTCTCACCAAGGCCCTTCATGGCATTTACAAGTTCTTCAACTCTTAAAAAATACTTGCTAATTGTTTCATTTTCATTCATCTTTAGTTATTCAAATTTCAATCTGTATGTTTGAAGCTTGGCATCTTTTACTTTCTCATTTCCTTCATAACTGCTAATAAGTTTATCCCACATTGATTTGGCAGTATCAAGATGCATCACCTTTACAAACTCATCTTCAGCAAGTCCATTCAAGATAGAATTCATCCCCTTAGCATTAAAATTAAACTCTAAATTATCATCCTTGGAGGCTCGCACAACAGGCTTTGTATATCCAATCTCTACTACATCCCAAACCTCAGCACCCAAGGCCATTAAATATGTTCTCATTCTAATCTTCCAGAAGGAAAAAATTGTTCCATCAAACAGAGGGGGATTAGAGTTTGAATTCCCTTCATGACTTGTCATGTTTAAGCATACAGATCTACCTTTGAATAAAAGGAACCCGCTCTGATACCAATTGTTGAAATTACTAAAACAACTGAGAGGGGGGGGGGTGAATCAGTTGTTATTGAGCTTAAACAATTTTAAGTCTATTAAAACATTATTAATCTTTCTTCAAGTGATCATCAACAATGTACAACATATGGATAGTAAAAGTAAAGAGTATCAGTCACACATAAGGTATACACAGAGACATATATTCACGAGGAAACCCATAAAGGGAGAAAACCTCTTCTTCTTCGAAATGATAGGCAGTCTTTTAAGTTCTGTACATCATCTATAATTGAGCACTAACTCGATGTGAGGCTGATACCTCTGTTTTACAAGCTGCAACTTGTTTGAGAGCACCAAATCTCTAGTTTCTCTAGCACCCACTAGAAGGAAGCACCAACTCCCTTAATGTTCCAGCACCAACTGGATGGAAGCACCAACTTCCAGTTACACAGGCTCCAACCTGTATAACAGAGAACACTTGTTCTCCCTTGCACCACCCTACCACCCTGGTTTCTTTGGCTGCAACCAAATGGAAGCTACAACTTCCTGTGTTCAAGATTTCACTTGAACTTCTGAGGACAACAGTCCTCCCAAGAACCTCCCAACCTCCCTAGAATATGTATGAATAAATAAACAGTCAACTACGCGGATAAATCAATTCTTACCAATCTTTCTTTGTTCTGTAAATTTGGTCTTCTACTAACTGTTCTGTTATTCTTCTCTTCCTTTGTCTGTTTAGCAGGTCTGCTCTACATCAACTTGTTCTGTCATTCTACTCTGCTTATGCTTCTCTTCATCATCTGTTACTCTTCTATGAGTTTCATCTCACACTATGCATATTTTCAATCTCACACTGCACATTCTATGATTTTTCCTTTCTTACAGTTTCATTCATTTTTCATATAGAACAACCAACCACACATAGTATTTCTCAATTTATTTTATACACACCTCCATGGTGGTTGCACTTCGCATTTCCTTAGGCAAAAGAAAGACAATTGTCCAAGCAATTGAAACACCAACTAATCGACAATCATGAGTCTGTTTCGCTAACAGATTCGAAACTGAGGAGTTAACTGTGGAGAGAATAGTAACCCTCCAATCAACACTTGATCTGAAAGTTCAGATCATTTCGCGATTTTGCATATCGCAATTTTGACACTCTTGACGTTCAGTGTTTTTGTCACTTCAAATTCCCGATCTACGAAACTCCGTAATGGAGTCGTATCAACGGTCCAGATCACAAATTGATCTGACGGTTGCAATTACGTCGCGATTTTGCATATCGTGATATCGAGATTCTTGATGTTAATATTCTTTGACATCTCCAACACTCGATTCTTGAAACACCGAAATGGACTTGGATCAACGGTCCAAATTCAATCTTGATTCAATGGCTGCGATTAAATCGCGATTTCACATATCGCAATTTCAGAATTCTTATTGCATTGTTTATTTTCCCTCTCCATGTCGTGATTCACGAAACTCCGATATGGAGTTGGATCAATGGTCCAGATCTGATCTTGATTCAACGGCTGCGATTGAATCGCGATTTTGCATATCGCGATTTCGACATTCTTGTTGCATTGTTTTCTTGTCTCTCCATGTCGCGATTCACGAAACTCCCATATGGAGTTGGATCAACGGTCCAAATCTGATCTTGATTCAATGGCTGCGATTGAATCGCGATTTCTCATATCATGATTTCGGCATTCGTGTTGCATTGTTTTCTTGTCTCTCCATGTCGCGATTCACAAAACTCCGATATGGAGTTGGATCAATGATCCAGATCTGATCTTGATTCAATGGCTGCGATTGAATCGTGATTTCACATATCGCGATTTCAGCATTCTTGTTGCATTGTTTTCTTGTCTCTCCATGTCACGATTCACGAAACTCCGATATGGAGTTGGATCAACAGTCCAGATCTGATCTTGATTCAACGGTTGCAATTAAGTTGCGATTTTGCATATCGTGAAATTGGGATTCCTGTGGATGATATTACTTGACATCTCCAACTCTCGATCCCCGAAACTCCGACATGGACTGGAATCAACTGTCCAGATTCAACCTTAATTTGACGGCTAAGATTAAATTGTGATTTTGCATATCGCGATTTCGAGAGGTTAGAGAACATCGTTCCTTTGACTCTCCAGTCAGCGAACTGACGATCCATCCCCACGTGTCCTACCCGTAAATGGACGGTCCTCCTTCTTTCAGAATTTTGTACGCCCACTTCTCCTTGTACTTTAAAGAGCGTGCAGGTTCTCCTTGATCCAACGATGGTCTGGTCCTGCGCTTAGATATAACGTCTGAGATTTGTCCTCCTCTTCAGTGCGCTCTTCTTGTCTACATTCAGATTTGACGACCATCGTTCTATCGGGAATTTGAAGGGGATCCAACGAACAGAAATGATTCTCAAACCTTACGGGCCTACCTCTTCAGCATGCTCTTATTCGGATCTGACGACCATCGGGAATTCAGGAAGAGCTCCAACGAACACAGTTGTTTCTCTTCCCTGATTATCACTGCACCGCTGATCATCGCTGTTGTACTCAAGCCATCATCACTACTGTACTTGCCATCAATGAAAAGTATACACTGCCTGTAAAACATGCCAACAATCCTCTGTACATTCTTCTTGTACTCATGCCATCTTTACTTATGCTCGTCTGTTACATTCTTCTTGTACTTATGCCATTCGTTGTCTGTTAAATATTTGCTAACAGTTTCAAGTCAATTAGTTACTTGAGCATTGAATATAGGAAATTTTTTTGTTCAGGAAATAGAGTAATGAACTTATTGATATAAATTTTGAACATGCATAGGCATAGAATGATAATTCATTCTCTTTGATAAATTGTTTGATAGTGTGAATTGAATTGTTAAGTGTAGACAATTCTAAGACCACTTTGTGAAGTTTTCGTAAATATTGTAATGAAAGTATGAAGTACAGGAAATATTGACAATATGTTGGTTGAATGCAAGATATAAGCATTGTAGGAAAAATGCTATTCAATATGGTGCTTTCTGAAATCTATAAGGAAGACTACATCCTACTATTGCAACAACCATGAAAAATTGAGATAGAATTTCATATTTTGGGGAAAAGTTGAATTCCTTATGAAATAAGTATAATTTTCTAAATGAATTGTTATATTGTTATCTCATGATAATTGCATGTGTGTGATGCAGATGAGATATTTTTTATTAAAGTTGGAATGATTGGGAAGAACAACTATTGTTGGAGACATTGGAGAGCTTTAAATGAACAACCTTGATGAGGTTCTAGTAATGAGTTAGAGATCTCCTTGTGTGTGAAATACTTGGCAAGATGGATCATTGAAGGAACGTGTAGAAGTGAAGGGATACCTAAGCCTGGAAGGGTGAGTGCCACAAGGATGAGAGAACTCACGAGTTCTTATGGCATGGTAGTTTTCATAACGAGGGTGTGTCAAATGGAATTGCGAGCTGACATTCTTTCTTGAAGAATCTCTATGGAATAGAGCAAATGAATTCTAGCTACAATATGATTACAAGAAATGGTGCTTGGAAGTAGAGCACCAGGTGGATAAAAATCTTCCAATAGAAAAATCTTGGATTTTTTTTAAGAATTTTGAATTGTTCATGGTATATAATGCACTGAGGACAATGCATAAATAAGGGGAGGGGATTGTAATACCCCAAGAACGAGCCCCAGTTGTAAATATGAATGTGAATGTGTTTTATAGGATGGTGAGCCAGGTTATTATAATCCATAAGTCTTATGTGATTATTAGGCTGGAGAGACTAGATGATAAATGTCATCGAGCCTATTTTTGTATATGTAAACAATCATATCATTAATAAAATACATCACTATGTGTAGACTAACCACAATAAAAGAGTATGGGAGAATAAACTACACTAGGAAGGGAAAGGGAGGGGCTAAGATTATAGGTAAGGGGGATAATCTAAAGGGCTCATTACCAAAGGAATATTATAATATTATTATAAATACTATGGCGAGGATAATAATTTTATCCTAAGTTCTTCTGGGAAACAGGATGAATCCCAAGTGGAGAGAAATGAGCTCCAAGAGAGCCATGTGTCATCAAGGGTGCATGCAAATATATGTGGGGAAATTAGTCTGTTTTGGGATCCTTCCCCATTCACTCATGCATTCACTCACTCAACTATCCTCTCCATCAGTTGACTTATTCATCATTCATGCACCCTTGGAGCCTGCACACACTCTTGAGCTACCCCATACATTTCATGTTATCAGCAGAAAATTGTATTCCTCCTGGGTGGCACAATGCACATGTACCTACATGAGCCTATGTTGTATTTGTCTGTTATGAACAACACCTATTCCAAACTCAAAGGTTGTTGTTTCTACCATCACTTGTGCATTAGTTGAACATCATTGTTATCTTCACCGTGAACTGCAATTGGTTGAATTAAGAGTTGGATTGAATAGGCAGGTTGTCAGGCCTGTGGATTGAAGAGGCAGGTTTTTAGGCCCGTGAGAAGCTCTCTTCAGGTGAGAGAGTTTGTTGGGGAAGTGACTTTACTAAGGGATCCCAACTGTAGCTATAGTGCTATGAGACTTATTTTCCGACCTGTTTTTGAAGATCTAGAAGGAAGGTGGGGCAGATGAAGGACTATTGAGAAGAGAAGGGGCACACTTCCTGGGGTGGGACATGCATGTGGGGAATGAGAAACTATAGGTTGGTAGTTTGAGTTGGCTCCTAGAATGAGATCCTTCCTATCCTCTATGTTGTCTCAGCCTAGCCTAGGAATCCCTATACTAGGGTGGATTTTAGTCCTAGCTCAGGGGTGACCCACTGTTGAGAGTTATGAGTAGCGTGGTATAAGGTTGGGGGGATCGTGAAAGGTCTACACATAGTTGGTGGTATTCTACAAAAGATAAGTATCAATTATGTATTAGTTTACATGTTGTGTAATTATACTTGTGTTAATGTTTATGGGTTTTTCCTGTGTATGTTGCATGTATATTGTTATTGTTATTTCCGTATGAATCTATGTATTTGCATAATATGTTTTTCTGCTTAAGTTTTATACTATATACAAATGGAATTAGAGTGTGTTATGGAGTAGCATGGCTCGACCTTGAAGGTCGAGGATAATACAAATTATGAATCTTTCCTATAGGAGAGTACAATATAATACCTGCACCATTACCCTCACTTGAAAACACCATCAAAGTGCATGTTCCCACATTCCATCCTCAGGCTCTGAAGAGAGTAATACAAAATCATCATTTTCTTCAAGAAAAATTGAATATACACCTAGGTATTCCTCAATGAAGTTTACATGAGGTTGAGGAAGATTCTCAATATATGTTGAGAGACATCCTTCCCTAAGGGAAATTATGTTTTTTCCTATTTTAGGGAGGGACATGTGTGAACCATATAAATAAATGTACCCACTAGTCACTGCTTTCCATTCTCTTCCTAGAATGATAGAATAATTGCTAATCGACATGTATAAGACCTAAATGTTGCAGGTGGTTCTAATATTTTGATGAGCACACAAGACTAATGTTACATCTTTGATTTCTCCAATTGTAACTTGTTGTTGACTATTATAAGAGAACATAGACTTTTAATTCTCATTGGTATGTGAAATACCCAATTCTTCCATGATAATCTTTGACATAACATTTGGACTTGACCCACCATCAATGAAGTAGCAATGGGCAATTTTATCCATTATTTTTACTGATACATAGAAGAAAGGATTTTTTACATAACTCCTAGGGTTATATACACTTACTTTATTTATGTAAAATTATTCTTCATTAGACTCTTCAGATAAACTAGCTACGATGGAAGTTTTACCTTCCATAAATTCTTTCAGATACCTTGTTGTTTTGGGACAGTGACCATATATAGTAAAGATTCATTTGCTTTGATTGTAGATGGTTATTTGAGAACGTTGTATTTATCATAAGAAGGATAAGAGGTGGAAAGATATTGACTTTGGGTACCCTTAGTAAACTAAGGGTTTGTTTGTTGAGAGGATTGACTTGGGGAAAAACAATTTTTTGGATTGCCACCCTTCCTTTTGTTTTCATATGATTTATTCCTTGTATCTGCCATCATAACATCATCTTCAGGAGCCCAATCTAAGGAAACAATAGTTGTATCAGCTTTCTTGCCAAATATTTTCTCTTGTACTCTCTTTTTTACCTCACATGTACTTTCTTCGTGATCATCATCACACAAATTACACCAATCCCTAGAAAGAATAGCCTTTGGTTTTGCATTAAACTGAAAATTAGTTGGTTTATTGCATAATAAAAATTGTGTGTGTAATATCCCCGGATACCCATGGTCGGGCCACGCTACACGAGGGAACACTTTCGTTCTCTCACTGTGGAACATACTGTAACATACCTAGTATTCAACTGAGCTATGCCACATAAAATTTTCTTTTCTAACTACATGTATTTATAAACATACACACACATCACTCTTGTGGAAGCTTTACATATAAAACGTAAACAAACAATTACATTCATTAAATATACGATTTCACACTAAAATAATAGTAACATACACATGTAGCATATACAGGAATTACCCATAATCATACAGACAGTTATAATCACACATATGATAACCCCATAAAATAAGCATGTAAATAACAATGCAACATGTAAATTTATCACACAATTGGTACTTATCTTTTAAGAATATCACCAACTTCATGTAGACCTTCCACAAACCTCCCAGCCTTAGACCACATTGTTCATTACTCTCAACAGTGAGTCACCCCCGAGTTGGGACTGAACTCCACCTGGTAAAATGGATTCCTAACTAGGCTAAAGGCTCATAGACAACAGGAAAGATTTTGTCATGGTTCTCACTCAACTAACATCCTACAATATCTCATTCCCCACATGCATATCCCACCCAAGGAAGTGTGCCCCTTCTCTGGTCAACAGTCCTTCGGCTACCCAACTTCCCTTCCAGGGCTTCAACAACATGCCAAATAGGAAGTCTCAGAGCACTGTAGCTGCAGTTTAGCACCTTCAGGAAATCAATCCCCAACAATTCTCTCACCCAGAGAATTTCTCACGGGCCTGACAACCTGCTTCTTCAATCTCACTCCCAAGCTAACCAACTACACAAACAGGTATGGCTATGAATGCAGGTTCTAGTACAATGACATGAATGTATCAAGGATAACTTACTATGTGAGTGGAAAAGGGTCCTAGAATCATGGCTCGATGATCAATGGAATGATGGAAAAGATGATCGTAACAATGATGGGGGTCCTCTCCAAATGAACTAATTCCCAACGATATGTATGCATGTCCCCAACTTGACACTTGTCATGTTGGGAGCTACTTTGGTCCACTTGTCCCCAACTTTAGAACTTGGGATAAAATAATTATCCATACTTTATGTTTTAAGAAATATTAATATAATATTCCTTTTTGGCTTAAGCTCTCTAGCTTAGCCCTTTCCTTTAAATTTTGGCCCTCCCTTTCCCTAACTAGTGGATTTTAGTCCCCCATCTCTTTTATCATGGTTGGTCTGCGTGCAATGATGTATTTTATATTAATCATGAGAGATACACAAAATAGGTGCACTGGCCTTTAACATCTAGGTGCTCTGGCATAATTCCAAAACATAAGCATCCCATCTTATAATAACTAGCTCACCAACCTATAACACATACCATATACACAAAGGCTCGTTGACCTCAATATTGTGTGCACTTTAGTTACTACGTGCAGTATCTGGGTATGTGCAAACTACATCATTTTACTGTGCAATACATGCGCGCACTATGCCATGAAAGGTGCATTACAAAATGATGTCAAAACATCTCACCAAATTAAGTACACTTGCATTACATTTAAAATTGGGTTCGGCCAAGGGATATTACAATCCTCTCTCCTTATTTCTTCACTGTCCTTAGTGCATCATGTACCCATATACAACAAAATTTTCAAAAATCCTAAAAAAGATGTGGGTATTATGCCCGCATTGCATCCTCATGCTCCCAAGTAGCATCCTCAGGACCATACCAGGTCCATTGGACCTTTACAAGCCCTATGGCTCGATTCCGGAGCTGTTTGATTTTTCGGTCCAGAATGTGCACCGGATGCACTTGGAAAGAGCCTTATTGCTCCACCTGAATCACATTCCAATCAATAACGTGATTAGCATCAGTTATATATTTCTTTAGAAATGATACATGGAATACATTATGAATAGACATAGACGTAGGCAATGCAATAATATAAACAACTGGACCAATCCTCTCTAGGATTTCAAATGGCCCACAATAACGTGCTGCCAACTTTGAACAGTTTCCCAACTTCAGGGAACTTCTGTTGGCTTTTAATTTCAAAAATACATGGTCTCCCACATTAAATTCCCCGTGAGTTCTACCTTTATCAGCATAAGTTTCTGCCTGTCTTGGGCAACCTTTAAATTTTTCTTTATTTTTATCATTTGCTCCTCCATTTCCCTGAGCAAATCTGGTCCAACCACTACTCTGTCTATTGGGTTATCCCAACTTACTGGAGTGTTTCGATTTCTACCATAAAGTGCCTCAAATGGGATCATATTTAGAGATGTTTGGTACCCATTGTTGTAAGCAAACTCTACCAAGTGTAGGTATTCTTCCCATTTTGATGGTTTATCCATCACATACATCCTCAACATATCTTCAATCACTTGATTCACCCTCACTGTTTGTCCATCTGATTTTGGATGATAGGTTGTACTAAAATTCAAATTTTTTCCAAATCCATTAAATAACCCTTTCCAAAATTTTGAGGTAAATTTTGGATCTCTGTCAGACACAATTGTCTTGGGTATCCCATGTAATTTAGCAATTTCCCTCATATAAACATCAACAATGTTTTCTACCTTGTGAGTGAGATTAACTGGAATAAAATGGGTAGCTTTAGTAAGCTTATCCACCACTACCATGATAGAATCATGTTTCTTGTTTGTTTTGGGCAATTTGGTGATGAAATCCATTGTTACAACTTCCCATTTCCACTTAGGAATGGGTAATGGTTGTAGAAACCCAATTGGGTGTCTATGCTCAGCCTTTACCTTTTGACATTCCAAACATCTAGCAATAAAATCAACAACCTCTTTCTTCATGCTTGGCCAATAATATTGGCTCTTGACAGCTGCAATAGTTTTCTGATATCATGGGTGCCCAGCATAAGGCACATTATGCATTTCTCTCAATATCAGATTTTTCAATTCCTGATAATTTGGTACATAAATTCTTCCCCTGTACATGAAAATTTCATCATTATCTAGCTTATATTCTTCAATTTTCTACTGCAAAATACCTTGTTGTACTTTTGCCACTAACTCTTTGTATTGCAAATCTGATTTGGTAGCTTCTACAATTTTGTATTTCAAATCTGATTGGTACATGATAATGGATGTAGCATGCAATTCATGTACTCTTCTGTTGAGTGCATCAACCACTTTATTCTCTTTCCCCTTGATATGCTTTATATCAAAGTCATTTTTTCTTAGAAATTCTAACCATCTACTTTGCCTAGCATTTAGATTTGGCTGATCAAATAAATATTTCAGACCTTTGTGGCATGTTCTTAGCTCGAACCTTTTTCCGATGAGGTAGTGTCTCCATTTCCTCAAGGCATGCACTATGGCTGCCAACTCCAAATCATGAGTGGCATATTGTCTTTCATGCTCCTTCAACTTCCTTGATTCATAACATATAACAAACCCATTTTGACTGAGGACTCCACCAAGTCCCTCTTTACATGCATCTGTGCATACAATGAAGTCTTCATTTCAGTCTGCAATCCTTAGTATTGGAGCACTTGTCAATAATTATTTCAAGTGTTGGAAACTATTTTCACAATCCCGTGTCCACTGAAACTTCACACCCTTTCTTTGAAAGGAAGTGATTGGGTGTGCAATCTTTGAGAATCCTTCAATGAATCTCCTATAATAGCCTGCAAGACCCATGAATGACCTCACCTCTGTGACATTCTTTGGCGCTGACCATTCTCTAATGGCTTCTATATTCTCAGGATCCACTGCTATCCCATCCTTTGAAACGATATGCCCCAAATAATGAATTTGTTTATGATAGAATGAGGACTTGCTCAATTTTGCATACAACTGATGCTCCCTTAATACTTGCAATACCATCCTCAAATTATGTTCATGCTCTTCCTCTAACTTAGAATATATAAGAATGTCATCCAAAAAGACAATGACAAACTTGTCTAAATATTCTCGAAAAACACCATTCATTAAGCACATGAAAACATCTGGTGCATTTGACAACTCAAATGGCACCACTGTGAACTCATAATGACCATGCCTTGTCCTGAAGGCAGTCTTGTTGATATCTTACTCTTTAATCTTTACCTGATGGTATCCTGATATGAGATCTATCTTTGAAAATATCTTTGCATCCTTCAATTGATCAAAGAGATCATAAATCCTCGGCAGGGGATACTTGTTCTTAACAGTCACTTTATTCAACTATCTGAAGTCAATGCACAATCTTAATGTTCCATATTTATTTTTCACAAACAAGACCGAGGCACCCCAAGGTGACACACTTGGGCATATATACCCCTTCTTCAAAATCTCTTCAAGTTGCATTTGCAACTCCTTCAATTCTGGTGTACTCATTATGTAAGGAGTCTTTCACACTGGAGCTGCTCCAGGCATTAGATTTATATAGAAATCAATGTCTCTCTTTGGTGGTTGTCCTGGTAATTCCTTGAATACATCTTCAAATTCTTTCAGGACTGCATAATCTTCCAAATTTGGCACCTTATCCTTAGGTGTCTCTTCCATATGAGCTGCAAATATTTGGCACCCTTTTCTATAACATTTCTTCAGCTGCAATGTTGAAATTTCTCCAATGGTTACTGCCCTGGGAATTCCCTGCACTTTCCTTTGGTTCCCTTCCTCATCCAAGCAAGTAAATGCTTTTTTATGATAGTCTAAGAGAGCATGATGTTGGTCAAACCAATCCATCCCAATTAGATAGTCATAGGAACCTAAAGGCAAGATGTTCAAATCTTCCTTGGTGTTTAGTCCATTCATGTCCATAAGACATGGCTTAACCATCTCATTAACTTTTCTTTTGCCTCCTATAGACAACTGCACCAACCAATATTTTCCATGCTTGCTTCTTGGCAATTGCAAACTTTCCACCATCTTAGGATCTATTTAACTATGACTAGCTCTCGAATCAATTAAAATAGCAATGGTTTGGTTGTTGATCATACCTTCCACTTAAATCATGTGGGACTAATACTCTACTTTCTTGTTCTCTAGGGCTGCATAGATCCTTGGCACATTTATGCCCATGTCCTCCACTATTTCATCTTGTTGTACATTGTGAACAGTCCTTCCTTTTTCACCTTTATGAGGACAATCTATGAACATATGATCTCCTTTACAACCCCAACATTGACTAGGTGGATGCCTTGTCCTTTGACTCCCTGTGTCAATCATTCTGGGTTCTTTAGGTGTTTTCTGTCCCTGAAGATTATTTCTGAAGAAGGGTGGCTTAGATCCCTTCTTCCTATGATCCATATTTAATTTATTTTTGTCTTCCCAATCCTTTTGGAAAGTTGGTCTTGCTTTCTGCTGATCATATAAGCATTTAGCTTGCCTTATGGTCTCTTCCAATGTCTTGGGATCATCATACTATATTTTGTCACTGATGAATGATGGAAATCCACTCAAATACCTTTGAATTTTGACTGTTTCGTCCTTGATGAAAGAGACATACTTCAGTAGTTCTAGAAACCTTCTTTCATATTCATCTATGGTCGTACTTCCAAGATTGAGTTCAAATAACTCTTTCATTTTCTTGTCATAATATCTCTTAGTCAAGTATTTCTTCTCAAAATACTTCTTGAATTCCCTCCAAGTAACACTTTTCTCTTTAATGTGTTGCACCTGCACAAGCTGATCCCACCACATGGATGCCTTTCCTTTGAGTTGATAGATGGAAATTCTACCCTTTTCATGAGAAGAATAATTATGCAATTGAAAATACTTTCTCATGCCCAACAACCATGTTTCTGGATGTTCATCCTTCTTGTACTCACCATCAAATGTAGGAGGTTTTATTTTGTTCATTTCTCCTAGCAGTTCATCCACCCCAAAACTCTTATGCTTCCTGACAGGGGATGGACTTGAGCTGTTGTGTTCCCTCTTATTGGAATTCTTCGGGGAGTGATGGTGATGTATGCTAACACTTCTTTCTTTTCTTTTCTCATCATGAAAGCTGTGACTTCCAGATTTTCTTGAGCCACTCTCCTTATCCAATTTCTTTTCTATTATGTTCAAGCTCTGCAACAACTTCATGCTGAAGTCATCATGTTGCTCCTTGTCTCTCATAATCCTTTCAATATTATCTTTATGTCTTTGGACATCCCTTTGCAAATTTTTCATGGTCTCTTCCATATTCATCTTTTCATTCCTCTCTCCTCCATGTCCATTGGAATTTGTTCCTTCCATGCCCAAATGGACATCCATCTCTCTTCTCTCATCCTGTTGACTGCAATTCCCTTGTGCCTCTTCCATTCCTATGGAATCTGTACTGATCTTTAACTGATCTAGTTGTTGTTAATTCTACAAAATGTGCAGCCAACAAAACTTATCAGGCTAACTAATTCAACACTTCATGAAAAATATGAACCATTTTGGTTCAATATATACATCAGAATTATCTCTTCTAATTTCCTGGTGTTATCACCATGACAACTTTTAGATACATTGGGGGAAAAGGTGGGTTTCTGAATCCACTTTCGCCAAAGTCCTGATGTCACATGTTTCAATATGTCAAAAACCACCACTCATGGGACAGGCGATGCCTAGTCAGATCACCCTATTTCACTCGTTCGGTACTTCACAGATGTATGAAGTCAGGTGAACGCCACCATGTAACGAAATTGAATGCTAATCATTTGAAATGGATTAGCCGAGCATGGAAAACCAATGTATTTGTACGTAAGTATTTCTGTGATTCATTATTGGGACTCTATAACTACCAATTCTCAAGTATGGAGGCATCATCTTATCCATAAATGGAGTAATCTCCCAATTTGCTCGACCTTCTGATCTCTGTAAAATCATTTCGGTGTCCACAAAATTGAGGTACATGGACAAAGCTATATCCGGTGAGACTGGTTATTTAGGAAACATGGTATATTTCCCTACTAGTAAGAAGGAAAAGGTAATTTCGAAAATAATAGCGACTAAATTTCACACAGAACCTACCACAGACTCAAAATTGGAAGTCAGGATAAATCCTATTATGAGGGATCTAGTCATCAACAGGCAAGTTGTTAAGAAGAAATGGAGCAAGCGACAGAAGAAAGAAAGCATAGTTGAAATGGCTACAAGTGTTGGAGAGGATCAACTGGTTTGGTTAGATACTTTAAAGGAGAAGATTGCTGAGCTGAAATGAGTCCTCGACTAAAATTAAGTACATTTCAACAATTTTTGGATATATGGTAGTAGAGGTAAGAGGCCCTAGAGACGATAGACCTGTTCTTAAATGGTCCCTTTAAAATAGGATACATATTATTTTAAATCATTCATTTTTATAACTTATTCCTATTTTTAGAAATATGTGAAAGTTCGAGTGTTTTCGAATTCTACAAATAATTACTCTATATATAAGTATTATCTCAAGGAAGAGGAAAGGGACAAAAGGAACCTACCCTCTGTGCAGGAAGACTTTTTGTAATTTTGGGATTAAAATGAATATATAAATGCATAAGTGAATTTTGGACTGTTTATGACAAGATTCTAACTGGTGGTGATATGAGTCTTATTTTCTTTCATAGTATGTGTTTCTTGTAAGCTTATATTCCACTTTCATTTGTCTGAATCGAAGGAACATAAAACCCGGAATTCATCTCTAAGATTCTCTCGGCTTAGCAATTTAGACTATATTTATTGCTTCTCAAACCAACTCTGAATTCATTTTAAATAATTCTCTGATGTGGTTGTGTGTTTCTTTTTCCTCTAATACCATGCAAATTTTCTATTAAACTCAGACTCATCATCTTAATTAACCTTCCAAATGACTTTGCACGCACAAAAATTCAACTTGTACACCCATATTTATCGTGCACAACAACACCAAAAGGTAAATCATGCTTCCATGCACATATATCCACTATGCAGTTCTTCTTCGTCACGCCAATAACTTGCGCGCACTACTTTTGCTTTGCGTGTGAATATCCACTAGGCACAGTTTTGGTTCTTGCATTGATACCTGTTGCACACAGATTTTGTATCATGCAATGATATTCCACATGCATTTCGCTCTATGCATTTTCACCATGCCAAATTTCAATATGCCCCACAACGCACAATAATCTGCGCGCACCATTGACTACACTATTGCGAGACAACTTATACTCCTACTGTGCATGCACCAACCAAACTCCTCTATGTTTTGCAATACTGTGCACACCATGTGCACCATTACTATGTGTGTGTGCATAGTGCAATGCTAAATTTAGTGTGCACATCTGCACACAATATTCTTTCGCGCGACACCATAATTTATTGCATGCACTTGCACGCCAACAATTTTCGCACAGTGCCAAAATTTACCGCGTGTGCCTGTACGCCAATATTTTCCACGTGGTGAAAAATTTACCGTACGCGCTTGCACGCCAATATTTTCCGCGTGGTGCCAAAATTTACCACGCGTGCTTGCACGCCAATATTTTCCACGCAATGTCAAAATTTTCCATGGACACTCTGTGACTTGAAATTTGGTGAATTCGAAATTAATCTTCTGTGAATATTCACTTCAACTGAACCTTTCTAGCCCATCCAGGCTCAGTGTTGGAACTATTGCTCTAATACCATATTGTAACATCCCTGACTACCCATGGTCAGGCCATGCTACACGAGGGAACACTTTCATTCTCTGACTGCGGAACATACTATAACATACCCAGTATTCAACTGAGTTGTGTCACATAAAATTTTCTTTTCTAATTGCATGCATTTAAAAACATACACACACAACACTCTTGCGGAAGCTTTACATATAAAATGTAAACAAACAATTACATTCATTAAATATATGATTTCACACTGAAATAATAGTAACACAAACATGTAGCATATACAGGAATTACCCATAATCATACAGACAGTTATAATCACACATATGATAAACCCATAAAATAAGCATGTAAATAACAATGCAACATGTAAATTTATCACACAATTGGTACTTATCTTTTAATAATATCACCAACTATGTCCAAACCTTCAACGAACCTCCCAGCCTTAGACTGAACTATTCATCACTCTCAATAGTGAGTCACCCCTGAGTTGGGACTAAGATCCACCCAGTAAAAGGGATTCCTAACCAGGCTAAAGGCTCATAGACAATATGAAAGACTTTATCACGGTGCTCACTCGACTAATAGCCTACAACCTCTCATTCCCCACATGCCTGTCCCACCCAAGGAAGTGTTCCCCTTCTCTACTCAATAGTCCTTTGGTTGCCCCACTTCCCTTCCAGGGCTTCAACAACAGGCCGGACAGGAAGTCGTAGAGAACTGTAGTTGTGGCTTAGCACCTTCAGGAAATCAATCCCCAACAATTCTCTCACCCAGAGAATTGCTCGCAGGCCTGACAACCCGCTTCTTCAATCTCGCTCCCAAGATAACCAGCTACACAAACAGGTATGGATATGAATGCAGGTTTGGGTATAGTGACATGAATGTATCAAGGATAACTCATTGCGTGAGTGGAAAATGGTCCTAGAATCATGGCTTGATGATCGATGGAATGATGGAAAAGATGATCATAACAATGATGGGGGTCCTCCCCAAATTAACTAAGTCCCAACAATATGTATGCATGTCCCCAACTTGACACTTGTCATGTTGGGAGCTACTTTGGTCCACTTGTCCCCAACTTTAGAACTTAGGATATAATAATTATCCATACTTTATGTTTTAATAAATATTAATATAATATTCCTTTTTGGCTTAAGCTCTCTAGCTTATCCCTTTCCTTTAAATTTTGTCCCTCCCTTTCCCTAACTGGTGGAGTTTAGTCCCCAATATATTTTATCTTGGTTGGTCTATGCACAACGATGTATTTTATATTAATCATGAGACATATACAAAATAGGTGCATTGGCCTTTAACCTCTAGGTTCTCTAGCCTAATTCAAAAACATAAGCATCCCAGCTTATAATAACTGGCTCACCATCCTTTAACACCTACCATATACACAAAGGCTCGTTGACCTCAATATTGTGTGCACTTTAGTTACTGCGCGTGGTATCCGGGAATGTGCAAACTACATCATTTTACTACGCAGTACATGCGTGCACTATGCCATGAAAGGTGCATTATGAAATGATGTCAAAACAACTCACCAGCTTAAGTACACTTGCATTACATGTACAATTGGGTTCGACCAAGGGATATTACAGTGTGGAATTTCCAACTAGGGTCGACGTAGAAGTCACCCCTTTTCTTTCAAAATAAATCATTTGATTGCTCATATTATGCACCAGTTGCAAAACAATTGAAATGTCATTTCGTTTGACATAGTCTTCACCTGGAAGACCTGTCCTAGCCAATTGTTCCTAAAATTCCAAGCATGTTTGTAAAGAAGATCCTAGATTATCAACATTATTTTGTTCAAGATAATGTCTATAAGATGCAGACAAAGTGTTATAGTAATGCATTAAAGAGGCCTAATTATGAGGTCTTATTATATTTTGGATTTGATGTACAATTTAGTGAAATATAAATTGAAGGATTTGATGGTTTCACCCTTGTTGTGAACAAGATTATTGTATTCTTTGATATTATATGTTGGGATTTAGGGATGTCCATATGTATACTTAAACCAATAAGATAATTCAATCCAAGTAGATAAAAATTTTGGAGGTAATTCAAAAGAATTAGTTCAAGGTTTACCTTCTAATGAATTGACAAATAGGAGAATACAAACATTTTCATCATTTGCCCAAATATTATGAAAAAACATTAGAAAAGGAAATGATATGCACATTGACTTATATAGTGTCATTTCTAGAAAACTTGGGAAAATGGTCTTTGAATTTATGAAAGGGATATGTAGCTAGAGATAAATTAAATGGAGAAGACACATGCCACGATGTAGCATCCAAATCTTCTTCAATTTTGAATAAACCAAATTATTTAATTACTTTGGCTGGATTTGTAGTGGAAATAACATGATTATAATGGTTGTACATACTTCCTATTAAGGAATATGATGAATCTTGTGATGATTAAGAATGACTAGAACTACCTGAACCAGTATCGGATGAAGTCATTATGGGCTTCCAAGGAGGGAAGGAGACATAAACACCTATTATATTTGATGAATAATATAGAAAAGATCTTCTAAGTTTAGACTGAGTATTTTCAACAATTTATTTATTTCTTCCTATTTCTAGGAGAGGATCAAATTCATGTGATTGACCTGTTGGCATGAATTTGGTCAGACCAGGGTCCTTCTCAGGTTACCAACAAAAGATACCGTGTATTCTAGAGCGCTGGCATTTTCATCTCCTCCGAAGAGAAGAAGTCTCACCCGAAGCACTGCTGAGACAGATAGATAGGGAAGGGTAGGGAAAAGAATGAAGAGGATCCATAGAGCCTTCAGGACTCAGTCTTGGCCTTGCATGAGATACATGAACAGATCTAAAAAACATAAGAGAAAGAATTGAACCTACTTATGTTGCGTGCAACATTTAAATGTAGAACCATCAAATAGAACTCATAAGCCATAAGGAAAGACTGTAATGCATAAGTAACCATACAAAGACACATCATATTTGAAAATTTGGTCCTTCTTCATATTATCTTTGAGATCTTTCTCTGTTTACAGACTCAGAATCACACAGTAGGGCACATTACAGACTCTTGGCTCTAGACTCATATCTCAGAGCTCCAACTCTCCAACTGATAGTTCTAATTCATTACAGACTCAGACCTCCAACTCTCCAACTCTCCAACTCTCCAAGTATCAACAACTAATACAAGAACTTGGGCGACTCTGATCAAATCGACTCAACTTAAACTTAATCAACCAACGATGAATGAGCTATCAACAATGAGTGCATCATCTAATGAACGAACCCTTTTACAATTATATTCAGCCCTATATATAGCTGGGTTGTGTCTTCCTTCTCAACTTGCATGCTTTCTTGTTCTGTTGCAACCATTTGTTGCTTAGCTGGCGTTGCGCTGAATTTCACAACTGTTTTATGTTGCTCTTTCTCCCAGCCTCTAATGAAGTTTGTGAAACTCATGCTTAGTCAAAACTTGTGCAATTCCTTCCCAAAAATGAAGGGCCCAATAGGCTCTGATCACAATCCTTGACTCGTCCTCGAGTAAAGCGCTTGGTTCTTTCACATCCTCCAGGAGAAACTATTGTTTTCCCTTGTCCAGCTCTTCTTCTTCTTTGGGATCTTCTATTTATGCCTTTTCTTCCTTTATCTCCTCAAATGAAGGGCCCAAGGTTTACGTCTACAAATTTTACAATGGTCCCAACTGGTTCTCACAACTGAGTTTGGAAATGGCTATGCTCGTTTTAGAAACAATACATTCTCGGCAGAGTTCTAAGAGCATTATACTTGGCTTAACGGGTAAGTTTTAGCAATAATTGATCCTCATCATGACTATATAGATGCAACTGGGTGTGAGTTGTCCGACATGATGGCTTAATCAAGGTAAATCCTATTGGGCGATCTTGGTATCTACTTATTTGAGTGGAATATGGATGTGGCCGAATTGAGACCTTTCTGTTTGACAAGTGGGTGTCCTGGTGCAAACTTCAATGGAATCTTGGCATAGTACGGCTTTATGGCTTAACGACATTATTAGGGGTATGGGAATGGCACTAAAGGTTGTGACTAGACTGGGTTTGCGTGGCCTATAAATCAGATTGGATTTGGATTCACGGTGCCTCTGACCACAAAGGTTGTCTTCGTCATCTTTAATGATTGTCATTAATGGAATTTTTCATGCCTCGGGTCCTGTAATACTGAGTCATCTGTTGTATATCAACAAACACTTAAACAAAACAAATGAACTATTTGTTATGGCGCAACACTGCACACATGGACATTATTAACTAATTTTACAAAATTTCAAAAAGAAAGCGAAACTCAAATCTAACTATTATACAAGCTTTGTCGGATTGGAGTGACTGGCCTTCTTTCTCAGTTTTGAGATAGGTATGGCTTCAGGAAAGCGCCATTCACCAATATTGGTTGTAGCACACCATCGAGTTGTGCAAGTCTGATTGCTCCTGAGGGTCAGATATCCACAACTATGAAAGGTCACAACCAGTGCATACGCATCTTTCCAGGATGCTTCTGGTATCGGTTGTCGTAGAGTAACACCTTGTCTCCTTGTGTGAATACCTTGCTATTAATGTGTCAGTCATGAAAAGATTTTTGTCTTTCCTTTTCAACTGACTGATGGAAGTCTGCTAGAAATCTATTTTCCTCGAGTTCTTGTAGCTCTGTCAGTATCTGTGCCACTGATTTCTCTTATGTCATACATGTGACTTGTGCAATATATAGGCTTGGAGTGATGAAATCTATGAGCAACACTACCTCTCTCCCATAAACTAGCTAGAACGGTGTGTATCTGTGAAGTTTATTTGTGGTTGTCATGTAGTCCCATAGTACCACTGGAACTCTATCATCCCAGTCCTCTTGGTTTGCGCAACAGACCTTTGTTAGTCCCCTTTATAGGATTTTGTTGAAGGCTTCGACTGTTTCATTGGCCTGTGGGTGGTATGGACTGCTCTTGTGATGTTGAATAATAAATTTCATTGTAAGTGTTGCTATAGTGCTACTAATGAAATGAACTCCCTGATCACTGGTTAGGATCCTGGGACATCCGAACTGAGTAATGATATTTTCTAAAATGAACCTAGCAGCAGTAGTTGTCGAACAGTCATGTACTGTTGCTTCTTCTACCCAACGGGTAAGGTAGTCAGTTGCGATAATGATGTATCTAGCCTTTGAATGTTTGGTTGTGGGGTTGATTGGTTCAATGAAGTCAATTTTCCATTTCTCAAATTCCTGTAGAGATCTAACTAGTTGTATTGGTAGGTCATCTCGGCGTGACGTCTTTCCCACCCGTTGAAAAACATCACATGATATTGCATATACTTTTTCATCCTTGAATAGTGTTGCCCACCAAAGTCCTTCCTATAGAACTTTTTGTGCAGCGACCTTCCCTCCTATGTGGCCTCCTCCAACTCCACTATGGAATTCCTAGAGTATATCCTGTCTTTCGTGATCCAAGACACATCGGCTAAGAATGCTATCTAGTCCTAGATTGTACAATTGTCCGACGATCAACTAGTAATATGCTGATCTAACGACCATATGGCATTTTTGAGTTGAGAAATACATTTCAGGACAAGACCCTGTACTGAGAAAGATTTCTATGTCCTCTAGATATCCTGGTATGGCCTCAATCCTGAACAAATCTGCATCTGGGAGTTGTTCATCCATTGCTCTGCCACTTTCTCCTGACTCTAGTCTAGATAGATGGCTAGGTTTGACATTGCATTGTCCCGGCTTGATGATGACTTCAAAGGAAAATTCCTGAAATAACAGCAGGCATCTACAAATTCTCCCTTCCAACACAGGTTTGTTAACTAGGTATTTCAATGCAGAATTATGAGTGAAGAATTTGAAATGAGACCCTAACAAATAATGTCTAAATTTGTGTAAAGCATAGATCATTGATAATCCTTCTCGTTATGTCATTGTGTAGTCGTTCTCTTCTTGCGACAACTTCCGACTCGCAAAGTAGATAGGGTGATCCATAGCTCCATCTCTAGGTTGCGTTAAGATAGCTCCTAAGGCAATCCCTGAAGCATCTACATGGACGTGAAATTCCTTCTCCCAGTTTGGGAATATCAGAATCGGTGTTGTAATGAGTTTCTCCTTCAGTGTCTCAAATGTTGTCACATTCGGGAGTCTAGTAGAATGTTTCAGCCTTTTTCAGGAGGTTTTGCAGAGATGCAATAATATTGGCATATCTTCGAATGAACCTGTGATAGTAACCTGTGTGTCCTAGTGTGGATCAAAATTGTTTAGCACTCGTAGGTGGTGTGATATTCACAATGACCGCAACTTTAGCTGGGCCTACCAATACTCCTTCTCGGCAGACTATGTGGCCCAACAAATTTATGTGTGGCACACAAAAGTTACACTTTCTGAGATTTAATGAGATTTGCAATTCTCTGCATCTGTCAAACATTAGCCTTAGCAGTGCTACATGTTCCTTGAGCAGGATATATATTTTCCAATCATCCATATAGACTTCTATAAATTTGTGAATGAACTCTCTAAAGGATTCTATCACAATCCTGTAGAAAACTGCAGGGGCATTCTTTAAACCAAATGGCATCACGTTGTATGCAAAATATCCCCATTCTGTAATGAAAGTGGTCTTTCTCTTGTCCTCTTTAAAAATCCTGACTTGATGGTATCCTGAAAATCCATCTGTAAATGAGTATGATTCCTTCCCCGCAACCTGTTCTAGCACCTCGTCGGTAAAGGGTGTTGGGAAAGGGTCATGCACACAGGCAGATTTGAGACTCATGTAGTCCACACAAAATCTTATATCCTCAATTTCTTTCTTTATTTGAATGACTATCGGGCTGACCCACTCTGCTTATTCTACCGCAAAAATGAGACCTACTTCTAAAATCTTATCAATGTCCTTCTTAACTTTCTCTGTTATTCTTGGGTTAAGATGGTATGGTCTATGTCTGACGGGCTTGGATCTTGGCTTTAACTCAATCTTAATTTCTCCCATGACTCCTTTGATTCCTTTTAATTATGAAAAAGTCTTTGGGAACAAATCCTCATATTCCCGCTATAAAATCTATATTTCCTGAATGGTTTTCTCATCCTAGTAATCACCTACCATATCTATCTTGGGTTGCTCTTCGTTCCCTATTTTGAGTCTGCGTAATTTTAATGGGTGACTGTAGGAACTATCGGTCTGGATAGGTATGGTATTTTGGATTTCTCTACTCCCCTTTGTCTCTTTGATGGCTAGGTTTATCAGTTCTTCTAAGTTTTCTAGGCTTTTTGTATCCTTTCTAATCTGATAGCATTCTATAGGCTTATCAGTCAAGGGTAAGTGGAATTTAGTCTGAAGTTCTTGGGTATGCTTGGGACACACTACAAAGTTTGATCTCTTATTACCATTGGTTGTAAACATAAGTTCTTTAATCTTTTGTAGGTCTAGTTCAAGTTCAAGGTACTTACTTTTGAATGAGAAGTCCTTGCAAAATTGAGCTGCCAGTGTTTTCCAATTGTTGACCTGTCTTCTGGTTTCCTCATGTATAAACCAATCTTTCGGGATTGGACCTAGAGAATGGGGAAATACCTTAACCTAGAAGTGAGAGGGTATATCCACAGCCTCCCACTGTGTCATGCACTGTTCAATGTGTGTTCTAGGGTCCAATTCTCCACTTAACAGTTGCATGGCGTGGAGATCTGTCTGCATCCTTGATTCTAGCTACTCCTTATTCCAGAACCTGTACTTGATAGTTTGCTTCACTTCATCCCAAGTTATGAGTACAGCTTTATGAGTGTCCCACCATCTGGTGGGGGTGTTCTAAAAGGATATATATAGTACCAAGATTCTCTTATCTTCTCTCACATTCTCTTCCATATTCTGCAAAACATTGTCTAACTCTGAGGTACCATCGTATACTGGGTGTTCTCTAACTTCGGTCCCAACCCATCAAGTCATTCTGATAGTTGCACATCTTCTTGAGAATATTTCATGCGAACCTTGTTTACAACTATCAAAAGCCAATTCTAAATCTTCGTCTGCTAATTGTATACTTCTCCAGCTTGCTGATCCATCAGCAGTAGGATTTATATAATCATTTCTTGTCCCCATTGTTATAGTGTACAACTGGTCTAGGTCCTCTCCCTCCATATTATTGTATGTTGGTTTTGTGTACCTGGGTCCTACATATGGATCCAAAGGTTGAACTACCTTGATTCTGTTAGCTTCAAAAGTCATGGTGTCTTTCTTTAAGTCGATTATTGCTTAATTGTCGTAGGCCCAATCGATGCCAAGTAGAACAGGGTAGGGTTCCTTGTCTCCCATGATATCAATGACTTCAAAGTCAACCACTGTTTTTACTCCTGCTACATTGATTTCCACGCTCTTCACTCTTCCTATGGGAAAGATACAGTATTGGTTTTCCATCCTTAACTGAATAGGGGAATATGTCAGTCTCAATTTTCCTAAGGCTTCCCACGTCTTATTAGGCAGAATGTTCACATCTGACCCTAGTTCCAACATGACGTCTTTAATTTCGAAGTCATCTAACTGGGTTACCAGTAAAAATTCTTTTTCGGTTCTTACTTTTTTTCACTGCACTCTCTAGGTACTCTTCTCAAGAAGGTTAGCCTATATCCTTACTTCTAAGGTTTCTTCATTCCCTAAGACTAGGTACAGTGCATTGCACAACTTTTTTGTTAGGTGATCATTCCTCAGAATGTCAAAGAATAACTGAAACCATAGGTCAACTGCATTTTGAGGTTTCTCAGGTTGTCTTGGTATGACTACAAGGTTTCTGGGTGCAGGGGGTGAAGAAGGGACTTGTGCCACCTTAGGTTAAATCGTAGGATGGGGGGGGTTCTCTCGCATTTCATGACTAGGGATATTCTAGAATACTTCTATGGCATCTTTAAAGAACATTTTTTTCTTTAGGGGGTGATATGTGTCTCTCTTAGGTGTTGCTTTCTGGATCTAAGGTAAGGTTTTAGCATCAGCTCCTATCTTTTATCCCCCTCGAGTGATGATATTAAGATTGGGAAATTGTCCCTTAGAAATCCTCTTGATCTCTGAAATGATAAGGTTAGCTCCTCTTTGTCGTACTATGTCTTCCCACTTTGCAATTAACTCTAGGCAGTCTTCAGTTTCATGTCCATTGGTTCTGCAGTGAGAGCATCATGGCCACCTTATATGAGTATAATATTTGGCCAAGTGACCTTGTTCATCACAGTTGCAACATCTTCTTGATCCTCTTCCCCCCGTTATTCCTCCTCTTAAGTCTCCTCTAGATCCACCTCCTCAACCGCTTCCTGGTCCTTGAGCGTTTTCATTCACCCTAAATGTTGTTCGGTCTAGCCTGTCCGCAAGTGCGTCCAATGCTCTACATTGATTAGTAGTATGCATGGTATATATGCAGAACTCATAGTGTATTGTGTTTGGTACTATCGAATATTTCTACATGATGGGGCACTGTCTTGGCCCATGCCCATGGATTCGGCAGATCTCAACATATTCCGCTATTGGTGCTGCTTTGCCTTCTGGGAAAGCATGATATGGGGTGGGGTTATGGAATGGTGAGTTCTTCAACACTTGTGCAAATCCTCCTGTGGGTCCTGGTGGGGTTACCATCAAATTTTGAGGAGGTCCCAGTCCCCTCATTCTCAAACATTCATTCACCAAATGACCTTCCGTATAGAATCCAGTGCACCAAACCTGTGGTTGTCCTGGTCTGGATATCTTTAGCTCCTGAATCGTTTCTATAAGTGTCGATATATGCCCTTGTAGTTGTTCTAGATTCACATTTACTGGGGGTCGGGTTACGCTTAAGATCCCAAGGTATCTCGCCATGGCTTTAATCTTCATCGATTGTTCCAAGGCATTTGTTAACGTGGCTATCTATTGTTGCGTTAGCAGAATCTGAGTCAGAGGCAACAACCCCTGAATGTACCATTCCCTTTGATGTTCTTCATGGATTAGATGTGAAAACCTCTCAATGGCATCTTTAAACTTCTGATTTTACTCCTAGGCTGATTCGCCTTCCCTCTGTTGGATCTCACGCAACTCAGATAGAGTCTATTGTTATGACTGAGGTAGTTTGAACTCTGCTATGAACCTCGTCTGTACCTGTCCAAGTGTGAACGCTTGACCCTGCGTCAGTGGAACTCCTGGTTCAATGATCTTCATGTACCACTTGAGAGCACGACCTCTCAAGGTAGTCTAGAACTCAACCATCTTATTCGCATCCGGAGTTCCTCTGGATCTCCAGATTGCTTCACACAAGAACCAATGCTACTCAACATCTTCATCTCCCTTACCCCAAAATTCTGGGTATCGGGCAATCGAACCTCCTGCATGGTTGGCCATTGTTGATCCTATTGTTCATATCAATATGAACCCTAACGGTCCCACTTGTGATCTGTCGGGAGATCCCAATACCCTCCCTGTACCTGCAACTCCTAGTTGTGAGTGTCTAACTAATTGTATTGGAACAAAACTAGGATGAGAATGTAGTATCAAACTTACTTCTTGTATAGAAGGCACTTGGGGTATGGGTGATTATGGGTTGGAACCACTGGATTCAAGTCAGTTTTCTATGATATGGGGGGTCTCGTTAGCTTCCACTAGGACACTCTCTTCGACTGTATTCCCGATCTCTCCTGTTATCGGAGCTGAATCTTCTCTTTCTCCTCCCAGATTCATGTTGGCTTCCTCCTCTCTTTCATCTGCACTTTATTCCTCTCGTCTCACTTTCTGGGGACTTATTTCTCTCCTCGCTTCTCTCTCATTTAATCTTTGACTGGCCAGTCATTCCTGTCTTCTCATCTTTTTCATTTCTTCCATCTGTCTTTCCTCTACTTCTGTTGCTCCGCCTTCCTTCCTCAACTTTTCAGACTGTCTTGTGGATTTCTTGATCTTATCGCACCACCACTTCTCAACTATGGTGTCTCTCTTCAAGGCTCGCTCGTCTCTTGAATCCATTTCTTGTTCCCCCCCCCCCATTTTTCAAAGAACTATTCCCCTCTCTCACGCCATGACCCTCACCCCATCTTTCCCTACCCCAAGCGAGGGTATTTACGCTTCCATCTTCATCGGGGACATAATCAACATCCCCTCCTCCATAAAGAAAGCCTTAATCCACAGGGGGATTTCTCTCAACAGTCTTCCCCTTTCACCTTTCTTGAAAATTTCCTCTGCCCGCAAAAATGGCTGGTGGTTCTCAGCTGCAAATTCAATTATGTATCCCTCTAGCATGGTGTTAACCCAAAAATCCACCGCTCATGTAACTGGGAAATCCAACCTATGGAGTGCTGCTAGATTTTCGGTATCCCACGCACAAATCTTCTTGGCCCATCCCTGGAACTCTGGAGCTTCTTAGAGCCTCTTTATCCAATGAAAACATTCTTCTGGGAATTTAACCCAGAAAATATCATACTGGTCGCTTGATCTTTTTGAGTAAAAGATTGCTTCGCGAGTGTTTTCCATGGATTTTCTTCTTAGTTCCGCTTATTTCCATACGAAGTCATCAAAGTTCCTTTCCCACCATTGATCAATGCCATATCTATGGATCGGCGACAACATTCTCCCTACAGGTTCCCTTTTAATGCAGGTCCTGACAATGAAACCATTTTGTTGGTGTGAATTTGATCAGACCAAGGTCCTTCTCTGGTTACCAACAAAAGATACCATGTAGTCTAGAGCGATGGAATTTTCATCTCCTCTGAAGAGAAGAAGCCTCACCCGAAGTGTTGTTGAGATAGATATATAGGGAAGGGTAGGGAAAATACTGAAGAGGATCCATAGAGCCTTTGGGACTCAATCCTGGTCTTCTGTGAGATACATGAACAGATCTGAAACAAATAAGAGAAAGAATTGAACCTACTTACGTTGCGAGCATCATTTAAATGTAGAACCATCAAATAGAACTCATAAGACATAAGGAAACATTGTAATGCATAAGTAACTATACAAAGACACATCATATTTGAAAATTTGGTCCTTCTTCATATTATCTTTGAGATCTTTCTCTGTTTACAGACTCAAAATACCACAGTAGGGTGCATTACAAACTCTTGGCTCTGGACTCATATCTCAGAGCTCCAACTCTCCAACTGATAGTTCTAATTAATTACAGACTTAGACCTGTCTTCTCTCGACTTACAACAAGTATCAACAACTAATCCCAAAACTTGGGTGACTCTAATCAACCCGACTCAACTTAACCTTAATCAACCAATGATGAATTATCTATCAACAATGAGTGCATCATCCAACAAACAAACTCTTTTACAATTATATTCAACCCTATATATAGCTGGGTTGTGTCTTCCTTCTCGGCTTGCACGCTTCCTGGTTATGTTGCAACCCTTTGTTTCTTAGCTGGAGTTGCGTTGAATTCCACAACTGTTTTCTATTACTCTTTCTCCCAGCCTCTGATGAATTTTGCACAACTCGTACTTAGTCCAAAATTGCACAATTCCTTCCCAAAAACAAAGGGCCCAACATGACCTCTTAAATGTCTAGAAAGAAAATTATTAGTGGACATAAGACAATAAGTCATTGAGGAGGATTGTTTCGAGCTTACCTCTATAAGGATTCTCTTTGGTCTTGAATTTCAATGTCTCTAGCTATGGCTTCCCAAGAATGTTCAACCTCTTCCCAAGTACTATAAGTTTCAAGAATTAAGTCAAAAGACAAGAAGAAATGTTTCTTTGATCGAGAAATATTAAACTAGGTTGTTGTCGGGTAGGAAAAGTCATTTAAAATAAAACAAATCAAAATGTACAAAGAGAAAAACTAGAGAGTAAAAATATTACTCCCCAATATGGTCGCCAAATAAATGTTTATATGAGGAATGGAAATTCCTCACTCAAGAATTTTTTAATCTTACTAGGATAAGGTAAGATAGTTGGGAATTTTACCCTGGGTTTAAAGCTTTGCAAAAACATCAGTCGTCCCTCAAGAAATATGTTCTTCGACTCAATATTATTTTAAATTTTTTTGTTTCATCTTAAAGAAAACTGTTAAAAGTTTATATCTAAATGATTGCAAGAATTAAAATGAATGGAATAAAAAATATAACAATATGGAAATTAAAAATACACAAGTCTCAATTGAGAGAAACCAAAATTTTATTAATAAAAGATTTTTTGAGTTACAACAAGAATGCCTCTTGTAACATCCAGTTCCACTGGGCACATTTATACTGACTTATTCTTTGAGGAAACTTGCGAGCAAGTGATCCGGTTATGATACATTATGATGTCATCGTGATTATATGTTAATTTTTAGATGCATGTATATTGACAGGTATTATTGATGAGTTTCCCTGAGTGTGTAGGATACATGACAGGTTGATGATGCTAATGACATCAACGAACTTCCTTGGACTCCGGATTGAGTCAAAGAGTGGACTTGTATTTGGCTTGAGTTTGAGTATTGATTTACATGTATATATGATGATTTTAGTATGGACGTTATGTATATGGATTATTAACAATGTTCTTGTCAGTGGATGTAGGCTCGACGACTCTTTCTAATCTAACTCACATAATGAGTAAAGGGTTCATGCACATAAACCAAACAGTTGAGGGATAGGTGTGGAAACGTCCCTGTCACAACCTACTAGCACTCTTACAATGACCTGAACTATAGTTTAATGATTACCTAGTTTGGGATGTCCACGATGACATGAGGGAAGACTTAGACAGTCGCTCATGAAGAATTCTAAGGGGTGCACAATAAGGTGGAATCCTTATTCCTTATAATCCCTTAGTCTCTCACAAGCTCAACCGAGTGGAGTGTTGACTCCAAGTGTTGGAAAAACTTCCAAAACTAGTCAAAGGTGAGTGACACCCTTGGAGCACGAAGGTGCATCCTGAAGGGCACGTCGTATAATCAAATATGAGTAATAAGAATCTAGAAGACTTAGAAAATAAAAATAAAATACTTAGACTTTGTTAGAAAGAGAATTCAATTGATTATTAATTTATGAACGACAAAATAACAAAGACTTTAAGTTTAAAGAGGTTTTTTTAGGTAAAACATAAAAATGGAATTAGACTAGTAAGCAAGTAAAAGAGGAAATAAAAATAAAAGTTAGGTAAATGCACATGTGTGCATGAAAATAATAAAAGGGAATTTTTAAATAAGAAGGAATTAAAACATGAAAGAATAGGTGGTTCACATAGAGTAGCATCTTGAGTCAATATACCACTAATCCTAACTAAAAGAAGACTCCTAATCCAACTAAAACTAAAATCTCGTTAGGGGAGACAAAATAAATGAGGGATTGGGGAACTAAGAGACAACTAAGAGGAAAAATAGGAACACATTGGGAAATGTGAGGGAAAATGTCTTTTAAATAAAATAAAAGAGAAATTAGTTCTCCAACTTGGGGAGAGTGTGACACATGTAGTGGGTGAATAATCCTTTAATCAAATTATTAAAAATTAATTATTTGTGCATGAGGACACGTGTCATTGGGAATTTTTCTATAAAAGAAGTGGAAAGAAAGGGAAATTGGGTTCACTTTTTTTAGTACTTTTATGCTGCCAAAATGTTTCTTCCCTAAGTTTTACTTGTGAGAGTTTGGATTCCAAAACTTGGCAAAAAGTGGAAGCTCTTCCTTGCAAGGAAAGTTTTGGGTGCTATTGGTTTTCTGGTTTACTATGTGTGGCCCATTTGTGGCTCGAGGGGATAAGGGGGAAGAAGAGTACCCCTAGCATTGGCTGGGAGGTACCAGTGAAGTCTCGGGTTTGGACATTGAGGAAGTATCAAATCACAACGCGATATTATGAGCAGAGGACGACATCAACATCATCAACTAATTAGAAATGGTACCTTGTGTTGCAATTTAGTTTGGGTAAAATAAATCGTATCATAAGGATAGAAACAAATTATAGAACATTACAAAAATAGTATGTGGATCTTAACATGGTTATAGGTTTACTTCTTTTGATCAACATCTCATTTCAGTTATTTCGAAATTTCAAATTGTAATTAAACGTTGCTAAATTGGATGCTTTGTTCTACTCTCTAGTTAAAGTTCCTGATTAATCTGTTGCCAAGTTTCTTTTGTTAACTTGATATTCGACAGAATTGTATTTTTAAAATGTTGATGTATGCGAGCATATAGAGTGACCTCCCTCGGTAGTTCGTTCGGATAATTGAATTTTCATATTCGATATACCTTTTGGATTCGATAATGTTGATATGGTAAATGTTTGGTTCTTATTTACCATTGCTTAAAATTGTGTATTATTAGTCCCTGCCGGAAGGCCAAGGGCAGGGACTATAGCGATGAGTTCATCGCTGACTTTCAATTAGTTGAAGGTTGACTTCCAAATATTTGAGAAAATGCTAATGTTTAACTTATAAACTTTATATACATAATTTTTTTAATAAAAAATTTATKGATTTGTCACAGTTTGATTGGCTGGGAAGTTTGAAGTCTTATTGCCGGCTTCGCTTCTTCCCAGGCCAATTCTTACTGATTTGATAAATGCTTTCATTATAGTTTGATAAATGCGCAATGCCATATATACACCGGAGCATTTGGAATTTGACAGCCCGATTACCTATGCTTCCGATTACCTATGCTTTCGTGTGCATTCATTGCAAATTTTTAAAATTATAGTTTCATAAATGCCATAAATGCCATATATGTAAATGCTTTGACTGCAAATTTTGAAAGTTATGTAGTCGGTTGGGGAATCATATTCATATTAGAAAATGCAGCAGAGACATTGGTTTCGTC
>ML787071.1:737145-747743 GCA_009831015.1 Picea engelmannii
TTAAAAAGCAACCAGCCAACGAAGCCAGCGGAACAGAAGAAGAAAATGAAGAATGTGTGCGAGACACAGGAGAGCTACTAAATAGTAGTTAGTACTTCATGGTCGTGCCACTTCCTCGTTTACGGACTCGGCCATTGAACAACGGCGAGCAATATCCAGCCTGCTGCAGAGTATTTAAGACTCTGTCAGCAGGCTGCCCATCCATATTGTCATGGAGCATGACCATCACGCCGCCATCCTCGACGTCCGCGCTCAGTTCAACGACCTCCGCTCGTCGCCATCCTCGACGTCCGCGCTCAGTTCAGCGACCACCGCCTTGCATTTCCGTTTATGTTTCCATTTCCGTTTTCGTTTATGTATCTCTGCCCGCAGTCGATGCTTCTTGGGACATCCATCATTAGCAGCCATACAACAATACATAATGTATGATCACACGCCGATATATCATATATGATTATCGGGGGCTCTTCCATATCATGGCATCCATCAATTGTAAGAATGTACGCTAGGGAACGCATACCATATGTGGCCATGGCGTATCATATCTACTTGCATCAACGGCCAATGCGTTATTGTATTCCACTTGGATCAATGTCAAAATCAACGGATGACATTAAAGCTATCTCATCGATCCTATCCAAAATGGTCCACCAATGAAAAAACAAATCCAGTTTTGTATTAAACATTTATAGCATCTATACCGCTGAACAGAAGCGACCACTGCGGAGGCAAAAGGTATGGGCGAACCTCCATTGGCTCTGCAGGACAGATTTCCAATCGTGTAGCCACTCATCGTGCTCCACACTGGGATGGAGTTCGTTTTGTTTCCATTATTTGTTCAACAACAGATGGGAATAATGCGACCACAAAGGGCATCAAAGTCAATGGGCCATGAGTAATGTTTTACAGTCCGAGGCTGGGCGTTCTCGTGTTGGCCTCTGTGTTTTCTATAGGTCGGAAGATTGTCGTGGTATGAGAGGATATCCTTTAAGGAACAAATGTTCTTGTTCGGCATGTCATGAGAGAAATCAGAGCAGTTATTTAGGTAGTCACAAGAACTGAAATAGAGTGGATATTTTTTTGGCATTCTATCATATGGATTTCTTATTCTTCAGATTCTGTTTATTCTTGAAATGATGTTCATTTGATATTTTTGTTGGGCTCTTTACGGATCAAGTGAATGAAAATGTTTTAAGGTATGACGTCTTTATTTTCACTTATTTTCTGCACCAGAAAACCTCAAAGATTACAGCAAAAAACCCCAAACGTTGTAGAGGATTTCTTTGGAAAAATCTAGGGAACTTGGAAAATCGTGGTTGATTCTATAGTCATTAACAATTACTCGCAGTGATAGATGTCCTTGCTGAAATGTGGCTATGAGATAAAAAACACTATTTTTACTTCTCATAATTCTTCTCTACTAAAATTATCAATCTCCCCTACTCTGAAATTATCGATCTCCTCTAGTCATTACTTGATTTGCTTCTTTATCTAACTATCAACCATATAATCTTAAAAATACTATAAATATTAACGAAACAACCGAACTATTAACCATAAATTTATAAATATTATAATACTATTATAAATTTATAAATATTATAATACTATTATAAATTTATAAATATTATAAACATTAACAATGTTTTATTGGCTAACTATTAACCATAAAAATATATTTATTTTTAGAATATTAACTGTACATGCACTTTGAATATAATAATAAGAAAGTGATCACTTTGAATGATTATAAACTCTTTTTTGTGGAACTATTTCAATTTTTTTTTTTTTATATATTATTTGCTTAATGTTTCTACTAAACTTTGAATACTTTTAATAATGATTTGTATTATTAATTTATATTTATATTTCTTAGTAAATAATTATTTATTATTAAATTTTCTTTTTATTTTATTTAAAAAATTAAAATATTTATCATTGTATATGGTAAAAATAAGATCAAATAATATTGTATATATTGTATTATAAGATCAAATTCAAATTAAGCTAAGAAAAAATAAGATAAGTATTATAAAATGGAATAGTATAAATTTAAATTTAATTTAGTTTAAGATAAGATAAATATTATAAAATGAAATGTTATAAATTCAAATTTAATCTACTTTAAGATAAGATAAATATTATAAAATGAGATAGTATCAGGTATCATTTTAAATTTCAATAAAAAATAAGATGAGGAATGTATGATCAATATGTTGTATGGTGAAGAGAAATGATAAAAGACATAATATGTTGGATGTTGGGATGTATATTGCATTTTTTTACTCATTACATTGTTATGTTATCATTTTCTAAGTAAGAAAAAAAACAAAAAATTTTACATTTTCTATTTTTTTTAGTTTATCATGACAATTTTTTTTTGTTGAAGTTGCAATTTTTAATTGTTGAAATTATTATTTTTAATTTCGAAATGGATTCAAGGGAAAGATGTCAATTTTCTTTCTCCATTGAAAAAAAGGTTAATGCAAATAAATAATATATCTAAACAATTTGTTATTGTTAATTGAATTTAGCAAAATGATTTAATTTATTTGTAAAAAGCACAAATAACACCTACTAAGAAAACAACCTTTACATATAACTTAGGTTAGATAAGTACAACAATATCATTACACCATATTTTATATTTTACATTATGGAAAATTCAAATGATGTAACTCTAACAACATGAGAAGGACAACTATCTCATCAATCCCTTCTTTACATGTTCATCATTTAAAATTAACAACACCTACAACTTAATGACACCTTCATTAAAGTTTGATTAACACTAGGTTATAATAAGGGATTACTTTTCCTAAAATTTAATATATTATTTTTGTTAAAAATTATTTATGGAGAAATAAAACAATGGATTACTTTTCCTAAAAAAACCATTTGCAAAGAAAAAATGTTACATGACTTTATACTTCATCTAGTAATAATAATAGATTATTTTTTCTAAAAAAAATAATAAAATATTTTTCCTATAAATTATTCATCAAGAAAGAAAATACATCTTTCTACCTCATTGTTTTGTATATCAATTGTGACTTTTAGTCCTTTATAAATATTTCCCAAAGCTTTATGCTTATTTGTTGTGTTCAATATAATGTTGAAAACAACATCAATCATTTTGTTCAATGCCATGTGTTGGAATCAAGTATTATGTTTCTCTTCAATTTTGATTAAATTTTATTATTTTGTACTTTATCTTATTAATGTCATTTAAGAATATATCTAACAGTAGGAATCCTTTGATAAAATTGTGTATTAAAATTATGAATTAGAAAAAAGTACCAATCAAAACTAGTTTTGTATGAATGGTCTATTAGACAAGGTAAAATTGTGTAATAAAATTATGAATTTGAAAAAAGTAGACCAATCAAAACTAGTTTTGTATGAATGATTTATTAGACAAGGAGTAGCTCCTCACATTTGGAACAATTTCCTATATGATTGGTTGTGGAATACTTCTCACTTGTGGGTTATTACTAGATTTGAATTATATATATATATATATATATATATATATATATATATATATATATATATTAGTGGATAAACTTAACATCTTTTCCAAATTTGATAGAAATTTTGGTTGGAAGTTATAATTCAACTTGAATGTCACACAACTTGAATGTCACACCCCACCACTACTATATAATTATTCAAGGATTATATAGACTTGCTTATGTTTTAACAAGTCTTCCTAAACTCATGTGTATGATGCATGACTCAATTTATTTCCATCTAATCATCACCCTCCATAGTAGTTGTAACACCATGTTTCCCCCAGCTTGTAATTAATCATAACATAGGATTACCATACTGTGACATGGGAACAATGTAAATGTATTATTGTTTGAGTTGCCAATAACTGACTATGGGGGTGAAGCCTTGAAAGTACTGGCCATGATATCGCTAGAGGAAGAATGTGAAAACTATACGAGACGGTTCATTATATCAAATAACCCCAAATTTCCCTTGATAAGGATGATAAACCTCCTTCGGATCCAAAGGAGAGAAATCAGTTAATGAAGAAAGGACCAGTGGTTGAATTATCAACCACCCCCATGAATGGGAGCATGGTCTGGCTATAGGATGTCAACCGAAGTACCACAGAGACCTGCAGACTTGAGCTTCCTTCTGACAGAAGGAACATGATGGGTCAGAAACCTTCCAAAAGGAGGAAGGTAAGATAGATACACATAGACAACCAGAGAGGAGACACCAGACGAGAGCACAAGCTCATAAGGGAGATGCGTGGAGATCTCCAACAGATGATGAACAGAAGGTTGTGCGCTTGATGTTGAGTGAGCATATGATAAGCATCTAATGTGCAGAAGACCCTTCTACGCGTTAAGTCCAGGAGAAAGAGCGCAATGCTCTTAAGTCCTTCATAATTGACGAAGCTCGGGAAGGATAGCGAGATTCAAGTATCGAAAAGGAATATCCTTTTGTTTGGAAGAAGAACAGATGAGATCCTTTCGGGAGGATCCAAGATCTGTCGCGACCGTTAGATTGGAAGAAGGAGCGTAGGTGTTAATGCCTCGACTCCTTCAGTCTTCGCAAGTTCGATAAATGTTGGTAATCATCGTGAAGGGTACGGATCCTCTGAAATATGAAACTCAAAGTTGCGATATGATCTGGACCGTAGATCTAAGGATCTATCGGGACCCTCCTTGACCATTAGATTGGCGAGATCGGAGACTTGCACATTGGGAGATTTGCACGTTGGCGCAACTAAACTCTCGAAACCTGAAATTGTGATGTGATCTGGACCATAGATATAAGGATCTATCGGGACCCTCCTTGACAATTGGATTGGCGAGATCGGGGATTTGCACATCGGGAGATTCACACGTTGGCACGGCTAAACTCCTGAAACCCGAAGTTGCGATGTGATCTGGACCATTGGATAGAGGAAGGTCATGGATCGTCGATATGACGTGAGTAGATTAATGCAAGGAGTATGTGGGAATCCACGTCCAGACAATTTGAAGAGCATGCAGGAGGGAGATCAAATCTGGGTCGTTAGATCTGAGTGCGAGGACCAACATTCATTGGATTCAGGAAAGGTGCACGAGGGTTAAACCATTCGAAAGTATACAGGAGGATGGACTTTGAAATCTTCCAAGTCAGGGAAGAAATCACAAGCTCAGGAGGAGGAGCTACAGTGATCATTGGATCGATCATCGTGAAAGATCTGGACCGTCAGATCATAGTCTAGACAACGAGGAGTAAGCACAGAGGAGAACAGATCTCAGCTGTTCAGTCTGAGCGCAAAAGAATCATGGCCGCCCAATCAAGGTAAAGTGCATGAACCATAAGCCTTGAGGGTACATGAGAGGAATGGGGTTCCAAAGTCCCGAAATCATCAAAACCGTCCATCCAGGAGGACACATGGCGAGAGATCAAAATTTCTCTATCTCGCGACTCAGAGAAGTCAAAGGGTGAAGTTGTGAGAATTCGCGAAACGCGAAATCACGATTTGATCTGAGCCGTTAGATCATGGGGAGTTGTGAGCCATCAATCTAACGCTCGTAAATATCGGGAGAACAGAGGTGAACCAACCTCCAAAGTCGTGAAACACAAAATTGTGACTTGATCGCAGCCGTCGATCGAAGGAAGATCGTGGACCGTAGATCTAGTCTTATAGGGAGTTCGCAACTCAGGAAACTAGAAGAGTTCTGGGAACTTGCGAAACACAAAGTCTCGAGTTACGAAAGATAGATCTGAGCCGTCGGATCGCGGGGAAATCAAGATCGTTGATTTGAGGTGTTTGTAATCAGGAGTTAGAACCTTGGGAGAATGGAGGTGAATCACATAGGGAGTTCTCGATACGTGAAATACCGACGTGCTCGGAGGATTGGCCCTAGGTTATGGAGAAGGGTCACATGGACAGGGGCTAAGGGAAGGGAGCTAGTGCCCACGAGACCTTAGATATCGAAAAATCGGAACTCGGAAGTATCGAGTTTGGCCCATAGCAAAATACCCGAAGTTTGAGATCGCGAAGCGCCTTTTGGATTGGTGTGTGATCACAACCGGTGGTCGCGTGGAGGAAGCTTGCACCTGATGCCAGTTCGCGCAAGTGTAGTCTCGCGAAGACCCATGGATTGATTTCTTAGAGATTCCAGTAGAGAACCGAAGAGCTTCTTTAGCTTGGGAATCTTGAAGATCCATTGACCAGGATTAGAGACTATGGATGGAGGATTCGACTAATTGAGGAAAAATGAATTTTTATTTATGCCCCATCGTGGGTGTGTGACAAAATGGTATCAGAGCATGGTTACAACACTTGTCCTGCTTGGGATCATGCATGAGTCGTATGAAAATATTCTTGAAGTACTTTGAGGAAGCCTATCATTTCTTTAGGAAATGATAGCTGATCCTACAGGAGTGGGATTATGCTGAAGAACATTAATCTTTAAACTAAAATAGAAATGCAATTGGATGGATAAGATCTGTAGAAGTAATGTTTACTGCTTGATGAAGGGTTAAATCTAGTATAGGTGTATAACCCCTCATGAACAGAGGAATGAGTCTAGTGGCCATTCCCCGAAAAAAGAGAGCATGCGCAGCTCTCGAGTTTCAGGTGGATTGAGAAACGAGCTTTGTTTCTAGATACAGGAATTGTTGGACATGGTTTTTCTAATCAAGCTGATAAACAGAGCAATAGAATTATGAAGTGATTGAGTGAGAAAGCACGACAACCTCCCTTTGCTTGGTGGATAGGAAACTAACTTGCCAGAGTTCTTGTGGGAGGAGGAGAAAGGATGGATCACCCGAGGGACTGTATAGTAGTGAAGGGGATGCCTGATCCTAGGCCTGGAGGTTGAGTGACCGCAAGGAAGAGGAGACCTTGTTAGTTCTTGTAAACTAATGGGATCATACATACAATGGGTATGACAAGGAAAAATAATGAGCCTGTATAACAAGACAACCATGTGGATACAAATTCACAAATTGCGTAGATAATTATTGTGCTAAGTGTATGAAATTTTTCCTAGAAATTTTTTATGCAATATTTTTGCATAAGACTATGATTAACGTGCTTGTTGTCCAAGAATTATTGAAAGAAGGTGACGAAGATTAAGGGTCTGTAAAATGCACATATACGAAAGAGAAAATGCGCATATATGGAAGAGAGCTTCTGTATATGCGCATTTACGGAAGGAAAAAATGCACATATACGGAAGCCAAAATGTGCATTCTTCCGTAAATGCACATTTTGGCTTCTGTATATGCACATTTTTGGCTTCCGTAAATGCGCATGTACGGAAGCCAAAATGTGCATATACAGAAGCTCTATATACGGAAGAGAGCTTTCGTATATTCGCATTTTGGCTTCCGTAAATGCGCATATACGGAAGGCAAAATGTACATGTACTGAAGAGAGCTTCCATAAATGCACATTTTTGTTTTCCGTAAATGCGCATTTTTTCCTTCCTTAAATGCGCATATACGGAAGCTCTCTTCTGTATATGCACATTTTTCGTTCCGTATATGCGCATTTTGGCTTCCGTAAATGCGCATTTACGGAAGCCAAAATGCACATATACAGAAGAGAGATTTACGGAAGCCAAAATGTGCATATACAGAAGCTCTCTTCCGTATATGCACATTTTGGCTTCCGTATATGCACATTTTTTCATTCCGTAAATACACATATACGGAAGCTCTCTTCCGTATATGCACATTTTTTCTTCCGTATATGTGCATTTACAAAAGCCATAATGTGCATATACAAAATCTCTCTTCCGTATATAGAGCTTTCGTATATGCGCATTTTGGCTTCCGTAAATGTGCATATACAAAAGCCAAAATGTGCATATATGGAATCTCTCTTCCGTATATGCACATTTTGTTGGCAAATGTTTAACAAATAGCGTATGCTTGTCATTGATGGCAAGTACAACAGTGAAGATGGCAGGATCAAAATGTACATCGATGGACAAACAGGAACAACGTAGGTTCAGGAGGAATTAGTGCAGAGTCAAAATTCTTCCAAGTAAGAAGGATGTGTAAACTTGGAGGAGAAGCGTCGTTGATCGTTGGATCCCATCCAAAATTCCCGACAGCATGAGGGTCATCAGACCTGAATAAAAACAAGAAGAGCGCGCGCTGAAAAGAAGGATAGATCTCAGGCATTAGATCTGAGCGAACTTGGAAGCTCGTGAGTGGGTGAAAGCCCGAATATTGGGTGTTCAAAGTCGCAAGGCGCGAGGATGCGAGGCGGCGAAGTGGCGAGAAGATCAGGACCGTCCATCTGGGAAGGACGCATGGCAGAGATCAGAGAGATCTCGCGAACTCGGGGGTTCGCAGGATAAAGGCCCAAGTATTGGGTGTTCAAAGTCACGAGGCGCGAGGACGCGAGGCGACGAAGTGGCGAGAGATTTATAGCCGTCCATCTGGGGGGACAGGTGGCGAGAGATCGAGAGATCTCGTGAACTCGGGAGTTCGCAGGTTGAGAGTCCAAACATTGGGTACTCCAATTCGCGAGGTCGCGAGGTAGCGAGAGAAGGACAGCCATCGGATCCGGATCACAGGAGGACCGTTGGATCTGCGCGGGGGATCACACGTGGCGAGAGATCGTCATCTCGCTAACTGGAAATTCAAAGGAACAACGAAGATGCGAGATCGCGATTTAATCAAGGACCGTTGGATCAAGAGGACACATGGTGAAAGATCGTCATCTCGCTCACTGGAAAGTCAAAGGAATAGCGAAGATGCGAGATCGTGATTTAATCGTGGTCCATTGGATCAAGAGGACACGTGGCGAAAGATCGTCATCTCGCTAACTAGAAAGTCAAAGGAACAACGAAAATGCGAGATTGTGATTTAATCAAGGACCGTTGGATCAAGAGGACGTGTGGCGAAAGATCAGAGCACCATAAAGCTCCATCTCAGAGTTTCGCCTATCGCGACTTGGAGTGACGAAAATATCCTATCGCGACTTGGCTTCCGTAAATGTGCATATACAGAAGCCAAAATGTGCATATACGGAAGCCAAAATGGGCATATACGGAAGAGAGCTTTTGTATATGCGCATTTTGGCTTCCGTATATGTGCATTTTTCCTTCTGTATATGCACATATACAGAAACCAACTTTCGTAAAGGTGCATAAATGTTTCTGCATATGCGGATATATGAAAGCCGACTTTCATGTATGTGCATATACAGAAGCCTAATTCCGTAAATGCACATTTATGGAAGCGCTTTCGTATATACACATTTACGGAAGTAGGCTTCCCATAAATGTGCATTTACGGAAGTAGGCATTTGTATATGTGTATACACAAAATTTGGCTTTCGTATATCCGCATATGCAGAAACATTTATGCACATTTAGAGAAGTCGGCTTCCGTATATGTGCATATACGGAAGTCGTCTTCCGTAAATGTGCATATACAAAAGTCGTGCATACGGAAGTCGACTTCCGTATATGTGCAAATACAGAAGTCATCTTCCATAAATGCACATTTACGAAGGAATACTTTCGTAAATGTGCATATATGGAAGCTTACTTCCATATATACACATATACAGAATCCAACTTTTGTAAATGCGCATATACGAAAGTTGGATTTTGTATATGCTCATATAAGGAAGTGCTTCCATATATGCGCATAAACGAAAGCTCTTCCGTATATGCTCTTATACGAAAGCTTCCTTCCATAAATACACATTTATGGAATCCAACTTTCATATATGTGCATATACAGAAGCATTTATAGAATCAGGCTTCCATATATGCACATATACGGAAGCCTACTTTTGTAAATGTGCATTTACTAAAAAAGGCTTCCATAAATTTGCATTTATGTAATCTTTCTTCCATTTATGCACATTTACGAAACAGAAGAAGGATTTTGTAAATGTGCATATAGGAAAGATTTCTTCCATATATGTGCATATAAAGAAGCCAACTTCTGTAAATGCACATATACAGAAGGTTTTGTTGTGAAGGGACAAGAACATAAACTATGAAAACTCATCAAATCCTTAGATGGCCTAAAACAAGAACTGTGAGATTGGTATGAAAAGATAACAAAGCATATTCTGAGATTGAATTTCAAGAAATAAGCTTGATATTCAGAATAATATTTTTGATGGCAGAAGAGTCCTCATTACGTTTGACATTATTTAGCAAATTTTATGAGAATGGTTGAAAAGAAGTAACTTAATTTTGTACAAAATTTTATTCGTTCTTTTCACAAATTTGATAAGAATTTGGCAGAAATTTCATGCACGAGTAAAGTTATATCATTATTCAAATTTCATTCTTAGTTTCTTCCTCTTTCACCTTGTGGGAAAAGATTCTAACTTTGCTTAAATAAAATATTTTGTGAATTCTAACAAAACATTTAGCTAAGATTTTGTGTAAATGCATGGCATATGGAGAATGGATAGATCAATTTTATATGATTTCTTATCTATCAATAGCGAGGAGTAGTATTGAAAATCAAGGATGAAATTTGATGTAACACTACATTATTGGTAAAGTGTGAAACAACTCCATTTTGTGTTGTGAACTTTAGAGTTATTATTTGTAAACATCTTATAGATATAATGTTAGTGGACTTAAGTGTGC